>JBAMHX010000017.1:4974162-4990599 GCA_037177515.1 Pseudomugil tenellus
TGGGAAATCGAACTTCCGTTAGGAGGCACAAGCTTGGTTGCAGAGTGGAAGTTTTAATTCCTCATTCTAGGGCTGGATTGAGTGGCCATGTGTAGACCATGTGGCCTTCCTTTGTTCTCCAGGAGCAGGACAAGCTTTTCACACACGCATTCGCAGAAGCAGGTAGCGAGGAGGTAGCTTCAGAGCGGGATCCAGGGAGGCCAAGAGCCAAGAGTCCAGAGACAAGAAGAAAAGGCAAAAGGGTGAAGGGAGCAAGAGGGAAGGGCATTACCTTTACACCAAGGGATATCACATTTAAACATGAAACACAAATTAAAGTCCTTACATACATGGAACAGAAAGAAAAGGTTAGAACAAACAGGCGGAAATGAGTCTTTTGAGATTAGTCAAACTTATGGTCAATCTGTAGCATGTAGGTGAGATTTGCCAAAGATAGGGGGAGAGCAAGGCCTCCCCCTTTCTCTGTCCTTGGTGAGTTGATCTGGTTTCCTGGAGACAGTCTCGAAATGAGGGGAAGAAAGGGGGGTAATTCCTTTTGTGTCCTGGTGTCCTGTGGAGAGAGTCTTGAGGTGGTGAAGAAAGGTTATCAGTTTTGTTGGTCTTATTCCACAAATCAAATACATCCAGCTTTCTTGAGTTTAAGGTGGTCGTAAAAATTCCAACATTTGTTGACCAGTTCATCAAAGCATTCTAAAAAGGGGTCTGTTGAGGGTGGGATCGTTACACTATACTTAATGTAGGTTTACTGTAACCCTGCCTTATTTGGCCTCATGAATCAATTTGTTTGTATCTTTCCAAAGTTGCTAAGAAGTTATTGCAGAATATAAAGTTAAAATCCCTCCATGGTCAAGATTAATCTTTTCAAATATTTTTCTTCTTACATTTCCTCTTTTGCTTTGTGTCCTCCTCCTACCTTTCGTTGTATATGCGCTCTGTGATACAGTGTCCATTTCTCCATTGTCTCAATCTGTAGTTCCTCTTCTTCCATCTTAGTCTGCAGCCCTCTCTTTTTGTCTCTGTCATTCTGCTTCTCTTTGGCAGAGGAGCTTGCCATTGGGATTTAGAAGAAATTGAATTGAATTATGAAGGAATTTCTCAGCAGTACGATTGGCATCATTTCCTCCACACAATAGAACATCATTCTCATATCTCGCAGTGTGAGGGAATGAAAATAGGCCGTGCACCATTCTTTCTCTCATCCTTTTAAATTGAATTTTTCATATCACAGGGGCACTGAGACATCAGCCGCTTCCTTTAACATGGGCAGAAAACCCATTTCATAATATCAGAGACACATAACTGTGATTCAGTAGGAAAAGTCTGGCTCCCAGCATCAGTACACATACAATATACCTCAACTCAGTATTGATAAACAAGGCCACATGGGTTACTTGCGGTTTGAAAAGTAGAAGGTGCTATGCCACTGCCATTTGCCTTTCATGCTGGTTAAAAACCCTTCATTTCTCTTCAGCCATCTCTGTTTGAAATATGGCAAAAGCCTCCTATTTTGTTAGTTTATTTTTATTAGAAGGAAGTGTTTGGTCTCTGTTCCTTCAAAAATGGTTATTTTACCTCTCAGATTGTACCCAAGATGTTGCAATGTAGCAGTCCATGTAGTATTGTTATAAAATTCAGCTTTTTATTATGCAATGCTCCTTACTGTGAAAATTTGTAGGTTCAGCATGGTTCTCTGGCCACACTGTGTCATCACAAACAACACATTTGTGTAATGAAAAATTAAACTGAAAACATTTGCTAACAATTTAACTGTGTCAGGTACATTATTGCTCATCACACATGGAAAATCAACAAGAGATTCTGCTTAACATTTTGAAATTCCTGATTTTGTTTACTCAGCTGTTGAAAATATTTCTGAATGTAATAAGGGATCATGTATATGGGCAAATTTAGGTTTTTCCTGCAAGTACCATCCACTGTACTTGACTCTTGTTTAGCATTTTGTTATGCATGAAAACAGGTTTGCTAAACTGATTAAAAGGATTATTTGAATTATTTAATTAAAAGATAAAGTCAGAAGGGTGATGCAATATTGGACTACCATACAGATATGTTTTCACAAGCACAAGCAAAAAATGCATTATTAAACACTTCGGGGGAAATTTAGCAGTACTGGGTACTTTATCTTTATATGTGTTACTCCTACCAAACTACAGATGAGCTAATCTTTCTTTCTGCAATAGTAAAATGTATTGTGTTCCCCATTTTGTATGCATTCTGTGTTCAATATAAATATAGTCAATATTCATTTAGTAGGCTTACAAGTGATTAAGTCGCATTTATTTACTTTTCACAGAATATTTTCTTTAGCACATCCTTTAGTATTTGGAAAATTAACCAGTTTCCTCCTTTAATATACTTCTTTGTAGTAAGAGCATCCAGTGCAGTCACCAGCTTGATCCCCAAGTGTTCATTCATAGATCACTGAAAAAGCAATTGCAAATTTGGAAGAAAAAGACAGAGTCGCAGACCCTGCATCCCTCTCCTGTGACTTTGTTGGGACTCCGCTCAAAAGTGGGCGAAAGGATGGAGGAGTGTTTCCATCTGCATAAGTTCCTGTACACTGGCAATCAGGGCGCCTTGACTGGATGACAGGACACCTGATGGCAGAGTGGTCTCCGGTAACTCCAGGGCAATCTGAATAGAGAAAGAAGTCAGTGCAGTGCGAGAGCATAGCAGTAGTGGAATCCTGCTGTCCCTACAGGGATCAGTAGTGCAAATCAGCAGTTGTAATAGAGACGCTGCAGAGTCATCAAGATCTTCTCCTCCTTGCTAAGGCACAGCATTTTGGCACCATAATGTTGTTTTGTTACTTACATCAAGCTGTTATGTCTATAAATTTAAATTATATAATAAATTATTTAAAGTTAAATTTAGTTTTTTTTTTTTTTTTTTTTTTTAGACACGCTGTTGACTGTTATTAGCAATTAATTTATATAACTATACAACAATATGTATAATTCACAACCTGGTAGTGCTTTTTTGTATAGATTGAATGCTGAATGCTGTGAATGCTAGAGATGTACCATTTCATCGTCACACCAAAACAACATCTAGTTTGTGTGCAGAAATTCTCTATCACACCAGATTCGAACTGATACAGATGGTTAAGTCCTTTCAGGCACTGGATTTAAATTTGAGTTGTTTAATGAAATATTTATTCTGAAGTCTCAGAATGCAGAAAATGTATTACCGGCTGCCATTCTCACAATAACATAACATACACACCTAAATGTATACCGGCTTCTCCATCCTTAACCGCAGGCTTTTGATTTGCCTCAAATTGATCGTAACTCCCAATTATATTCTTCAGTATTTTTCTTTCCTTATCAATTTACAAAACAAGTTCTCATTTCAAGCTACATTATCAAATAATAGTGTTGTATCCAATTTATATTATATCTGATATGCTTTATCTGATAAATTCAACAACTTTTTTTAAAGAAAACAAAGCTGTTAAAACTATAACTCTGGTGTATGTATCAACTCTGAGTGCATTTGCTACACTGTATTCCGTTCTGCATACTAATGACAAACATAATGGTTAATCAATAATTGTTTTGCAAACAGCTTCTTCATTCTTAGACACATTCAAATGTTTTTCCTTTTTTTTCTGTAATTTAAAAGACATTAAATACCTTTTAAAGCAACAATAATTGAAAGGCAGAAACATTTTGGAAAACTGAACAAAAATTGAAAAGAATTGTTCTGCAAAGCACAAGAATGGTTCAATCAGAAAGAAAACAGTGGTATGTAAGAATCTCTCATCCATCTCAGAACATTCTATCAAAGCCCAGATGAATGTCTACCTGCTGTTAATCACAAACACCTCGACTGCATCTGTTGTTAGTGTGATGGCTTCCAAAATAGAGTTGCTGAATTGCACCATAGAAGGAGGAGAGAGGACTTTAGGTTGCATTTATTCATTTTTATTTTTTAAACTATCTTGTCAGGTTTTCTTTGAGAGCAAACTTTGAGTTGTAGACCATATAGAACTACTTGTGTGCACAGGTTAAAATGGATCTATTGGATTAAATTAGATCTGACTTGCACTACTCTGACCTTTTACTCAACAAAATTTGCCTTAGATCACTTTTAACTATGGTGTTGTGCATTTGGAAATGAAATGAAAGAATAATAACATTGTTATCTCATCTGTAGCTTGTATTGCACTGAATTAGCTTGAAATTACTGTGTCAGTGAGTCAGATGTTTTCTTTCTGTCAGTAGAGAAACAAAAAGCTGTTGGTAGCTACAATGTGAAAAGGTCTGTTTATTGTCGTATTAAAATGAATCTTGTTCCTCCTGTGAAGACAGAACCATTCTGTATCTTTCCATCTGCTTTGGGATTGAATTGTAATAAATTAGGTCATTTTAGCCCTATTCAAATGGAGCAATGAATTCAGATGTCATAATTAATGTCCCTTCTTCCATTCCAAGCCTCATGGCTTCCTGCAACAATCCCCAAACAATTCCACTCACCCGCCTCCAGTCTCCCAGAATCTAATCCTTCTGCTTGTCCCCTCCAGCCAAAGTGTCGACCATGTCTGCCTGACCAACTCCCCAGTCCTGCTTAGCTCCTCCTACCATCCTTCCGTTGTGCTGCATCCCTGCAGCCCCTAGGCCTGGCAAAGGATTTTTGCTCTGACTACAAGGGGAATCTATTTCCCATCTCTGCAGTCTTAGTTATCATATCATGCTGACTCTTGGAGTTATGCCTTAAGGAAAAGTTTAAGCAAAAATCCATATTTGGACAACTAAAATGCCCCTTTGCATTTAGAACATAGTGGAGCCTAAAAGATAACAAATCCCTCTGAGAAAGCATCAATGAAATATGCAGTTTTGTGAAGTTCCTTGATTCAATTGCAAGTTTAAAAACTACAGAAGCAATACTTAAGAAAGTAATTTCCGTATCCACTAGTGGAGTTGTTTAAAGTGCACTATTTCTAGTTTGTACTTTAGTTTTTATATAACTAAGAACTAATCAATGCACTTCATGTTTTTCTTTAAGATAGTAAAGAGTTTTCTCCTTAGTGTTTTGCCAAGCATATATTTATAGTTGGACATATTTTTTGTGCAGATTAATCAGTTAAAGGACATGTTTAATGGAAAGAAAAAAGTACAATCCTAATATTATTGTGTCTTGACATGAAACAATATAAAAAAAAAAACAGTGAAATAAAATAAAGCTAAAAAAAAGTTTTTTATTTGTGTAAAAGAAAATTTTGTTTTAGTTTAATGTTAATGATAAGGGAAGGCAAGGCAAGTTCATTTGTATAGCAACTTTCATGCTCAAGTAGCATTACTGCAATGAGAAGAAATGATTTTCCAAGATGATGGGAAGATGAACTGATTTCTGGAAACATTGTGAAGCCTATTGATGGTAAAATGGTGCTGATAGCTCTTACCAAAGCTCTAAAAGCTTTTCTTTTCTTTTCTTTTCTTTTCTGTTTGCTAGAAAAGTGGTTGAATGGTAGAAAGCACAGCCCAGTTGTATTGATTACGGCTGACTAGTATTGCACAGACAGCCTTGTTCTGCTGTATCAGTGCTTTCCTGACTTTTACAACAAGAGCTACTGCGTGGGGGTGGAGTGAAGAGTAAGGTGGCACGTGTATTGTAAAGAGTCATCTTTCTGTTGTGGATCGGTGGTAAGTAGCC
This sequence comes from Pseudomugil tenellus, assembly GCA_037177515.1. Lineage (NCBI taxonomy): Eukaryota > Metazoa > Chordata > Actinopteri > Atheriniformes > Pseudomugilidae > Pseudomugil > Pseudomugil tenellus. Next base: position 4,979,839 of record JBAMHX010000017.1, read on the forward strand.
ATTAGTAAACTGATCTTTGAATGAGGAAATTTAATGGTCTCCTAACCGTATTTACAAGCCATTCAATTTGATAAAGGGTGTGATCTCCAGTGATTCATTACATGCTGCTCTGCTTCACTTCTAGCAATCAAATTCAAGAATCCATCAGCATTTTCAATCATTCATTTCCTTTTTTTATTCTTTGATCAGATCTCATCAGCATAAAACAGCAAAAGCACATCTAATAGCATATTATAATACTTTCAAAATGATGGTTGTCCCAAACTCCTCCTCAGAGCTCTGTTTTGTTCTTTTTGTTAGCCTTATTTAGATCTTCTTGAGAATCCTTTTTAGTTAAATTGCAAACATATTGTATTTCTTTCCACTGGGTTGCACATCAAAAGCTGGAGAAAGGAAAATATTAAAATATGTAGATAGGAAAGAGCTCACTGGGGCTACTGATTAGTGCACCAATCACTGTCATCGGGAATTCATTTGGTGGTGACAGATTTGGAAAATGAAACTTCTGTCTGATTAATAATGATAATAAGCACATTAATAATTCGATTCAAACTCTCAATGTCTTTGACCCCCTGGGATGCTTGTTTTGTCATGTTCACATTCACATTCATACATATGAATAGCCATTGTTTCCATACATAGGAATTTCATTATACAAGCTGTATGCACAAAGGCTGCTTCTGTCCAGATGCCAGATTGCTGGAATTAATGACAATATTGCATTCAGAACCAATTTTTTGTTCATTGTATATATATACTTGGGACGTGGAACTTGAAGGAACTGCTATTTATTGGTTCTGAAAAGTGGAAAAATTTTATGTAACTTTTTTTCATTTGCTGCTGTCATTTTGTACAAACATATTGTTAAAGTCAATAACCTCTGTCTTCTGATATATTTATATCTTATGTAATCATTAGAATAATTGTCTAAAACACCATTCAATAATTAGATATGTTTAATATTTTATACTATTTTTGGCTTTTGAAAAGTGAACTTTAGAGGGAAAGCTTTATTCAGATAGTAATTTCGAACTGCTGTATTTTGATCTATTTACAATTTATTGTCAGAGAACCATCAAAAATAGATAATAGAACAATGGAGCAGTTAATTATGTTTCTTGACATTGACTAATCCCATTTGCTGTCTCTGTTTTCTAGCATCCCCATCGCAGAGTGACCTTTTCCACCACCAACCCCGTGCAGGACCTGCAGGATGCCTCTCAGCACAGCTACTATGACAGCGGCTTGGAGGAATCGGAGACTCCCAGCAGTAAGTCATCGTCTGGTCCTCGCATCGGACCCCTGACCCTGCCTGAAGACCACTATGAGAGGACCACCCCAGATGGCAGCATTGGAGAAAATGAACATCCAGAAAATGGTACAGCAACAATCCTCTCCATTCTGGCTTATTTTAATAAACATGCATTTATAAGTAAATGACCATAATGAGATCTTGTGAGTGTATGAGTTGTTGTTGGCAATGGAGACACGACTGAGAGATTTATTTGTCTGTTTTATAGTAGAGACATTGTGGCACCTGTAACGTTGACTTGCTGTGTTTGTGAAAGACTGTGTGAAATTTTATTGGTTTTTAAGCAAATCTACTTGTGTGTGTAGGTGCATGTGTATGTGTGTGTATGTGGCACTGTGGCCTAGAGTAAGCAGTGCCTACTTCCCCCTCATCAGCAGGTCCTCTGTCAGACATCCTTAATGACCCTCTCTCACAAGTGTGCTAATTAAAAAGCCCAACTAATGGAGCATTTGCCCTCTAAATAAATCTGAACCATGACATCTATGCAGACAACACTGTGTTTGCTCAAAGCATTTTCCTTGTCTGTAGGTGGATGCAGGTTACACAGCAGCTTAGTCTGCAGATGCCATAATTTCTTCCCAACTAATCCATCCACAAGCTGATGGTCTCAGCAGAGGTCCATTTTTAGGATGGCTGCAGCTCTAACTTCTATTCTATATGCATCATAATAACAAATTTGCTACCTTAAACTGCCAAATATAAATTTATTGTCTCTTTTGTAACACACTATGGTACGTTATCGACATGGTGCATTCATATTGCACTGTTTTCTGAACTGAACTTTTTTTCTTCAGTTATATTTTGCTGCATATTTTCCTGCTCATTATTATGTATAACGTTAACGCATTGCAATAATGTGGCTTTATTTAAGACACACGTAGAGCTTTGCTTTGTATGTTGAATGTAGGAATTTTAATGATAAGGCTTTCATCATTATCAGCAAGGGTCAATAACGTTGTTGCTCAGCTTACATATTGATGTTGTCACACTAGGATTGAAATATGCATTTATTCTTCATTACTGGGTTTGTATCAGAAGTACTGAGATATTTTTTTAAAGCTAACAATGACAGCCTTCTTAGGATGAGAGGTTAAAATGTCTAATCTTCATGCCAGAACAGCAGACAACAGTGTTACAGTATAGCATCTTGCATTGTGATGCATCGCCTGTTTGCTTGACGATTGCGTTAGGTCTCATTAGTTAGTTTATTTATCTCTATTGTAAATATTTGTTTGAGTCAATTAGTGGCACCATACTTCAAGAATGGAGCCAGTGGTGGGTGTGCAGCAGAGGATAAGTCTTGCCAATAATGCCTTTCCCTCAGGGCCTGTAGAGGTCAGAGATTGCTTCACATCCAGTTAAATAGATTTAGTCATTCCATATACAGGCTTGCTGGTCACCAAGGAGTCAGTGGCTGACCAAATCCATTTTATCCTTGCTTCTAGGATTGGATATACATGTATTTTCACCTCCTTTGTTTCTGTTGTTGTGGCTGTTTACTGTGTTATTCCCATCTGCAGAATAGAGCACTTTTTTTCTTTCTCTTTGTGAAGCAGGGTGGTCTTTGTTGTCAGCAACAGAAGATCAAGATTGGGAGTAGAGATGGAGCAGTTGAAGAATGAGAAGGTGGTGTAAGATGGAGGAGAAATGGTTACAGGGAGCAGGGATTCAAAGCCTCTGACATAGATGCAAAGCCCACAGGAGGAGCAGATAGGACAGGGAGGTGCAAACATGAACTACTAACCATGGATAGACCTAATTAAAATGTGATTCCCACTTCTGGGAAATAACAGTGAGCCCACATAAAGTGAGAGATTAGACAGAAAAATCAAATGAGACAGAGGAATTTCTCCCCAGCTCCACCTGAATAGTGACATGAAGTCGTTTTTAAGCAATTGAGTGGCAGAGTGACAGGTTGTACCACTGCACAGCTTTATTCAATGCAGTAAAGATGACTGACAGGCAAAAAATGGGGAGGTGAGCATAATGTGTCACTCCATTTAAGTTGGATAAAACGCAATGTATGAACTCAAGACTGTCAGCGTCTGCATCACTGGGCCCCAGAAATATCGACATGGATGTGTCTTTTGTCATACTAGTTGAAATTTGACACTAGCAAATCTACATTTTTAGAGATTTCCAGTGGCCTGAAGGAGAATATGATGTGATTCAGAATCCATTTTGGCTTTTTTAATAAAATGATAGTGGTTACAGATAATGGATGCTTTTTGGTCCCAGTTGGAGCAACTCTTTTATCTTTGGCAAACATCTGTGACAAACATCATTTCTAGAAGTGGTTTATTAATTGAATATATTATCACTTATGAGTTAATCTTGTGGGGGATTTCTGTGACAGAAGTGGTTCTATGTTTGCTCTCATTGGAAGACTGTTGCAAACGTACATGATAGGACATTGGTTTCTTGGACTTTTGAACACAATAGAAATATATGCATGTGTGTGTGTGTTTTCTGTAATATTTCCTCAGCTTCAATGAAGCAGACATCAACAATTTTAATTATGGTTCTTGGCTTTGGAAGTGAAAGAGTATATTCAAACTACAGTAATAAAATTTCCAAATTATGACATGTATGCTGCCTGATCTGCAGCAGTAATTTCTGAATTTCCTTTTTTCATTTTTTTTCCAGCCTAAGCAGCTGCTCCCTCCTCCCACTTTTTCTAATTCTTATCTCCAGGCTCCACTCTATTTCAGCCTCCCTGTGTTTATTTTCCACTCTTATTTTCACTCATGTAGTGTACAAAACTGCATGTCCTTTGGAAGAACGCCTGTACATGTGTATGTACACCCCATGCATGAATTCATGTGTTTATTGTTTGCAGTGGAGGGTGTTGCATCACAACCTAAATCTGTAAATCATTTTGATTACAGTGCTATTTTTCTTTAATAGACTCTCATCATAATCAGTGAGCTCTGTAATTCCCTTTCAATTGATTGCCTCACACAGCATGAAAACTGCTTATCTTATATATCTGGTTGCTGTCAAGATGCATGATTTGTCATGTATAGGGAATTCAGACCAACACAATTCTGTCCCATCTGTCCATCTACTGTATTTCTGAAACTGTGCCAATTTTTACTTTTTAGCATCATTTAGTCGATTTTATATTCCGATAATAGCCTTTTGTAGACTCATCATCCATGTTAGAAAATAATCTGTTAAAGAATCCGATCAGGCAGCATCAGTCTTCTTTAATGCCAGAGGTGATTTCCTATAATGCCATGAAGTTTTTTTTTAATTGCTTCTATCAATTATGCATCAAAAAGAATACTCCTATGAGACTTTTTACCCTCCTTTTTAATATAACATTGTTATTAGCCAAGGTCTGTTGGTGAATTTTGATCATTAGAACACATTTGGAGTCACATCATAACCCATAACATAATAAGTTAACCTGCAGCTGCCCCAGAACTTTGTGTCAACCAGCACTCATGATGTTCATTTTCAGTATTCCTGGGTGGGAAGTTTGCCTAAAAGTCCAGTTTAAGTTAAAAAAATAATAAATCTTCCTGAGATCAGTTGTGAGTCTCCCTTACTGTGATGTGAGAGCTTTCACTGATACAGGTGTATTGAAGACAGGTACTAACACGCACTCACACTCGCACACGTATAAAACTCGATCGACCACAGATGGAGGAATTCTGATGTGGCCGCTTGCCCAGCATGAGGTCTCTCCCTGTGTCTTCCTCTGTGTGGACTCGCTGCCATATGGGCTATTGAGAATGGTGAGATAAAATGGAATACATGGCATTTGCATGATAATGAGGTTCTTTAGTAATGCTGTCTGATTTCCCTTGCCTTAGATCCTGCAGATGATGCTTGTAGCATTATATATTTGTCCCGTTTGAACTCCCACCAGGGGATTTCCTTTCCTTTCAAAGCTTGCCATTATCAGAATCAGACAGAATGCTGCTATTCTAGCCATTACTATATTAGCATTATGAAGTTCCTGTAAACATCTACTTTATTTGTTCAAAGTGTGAGGAATTATTTTGACAAATAGAGACTTAAAGAAAGGATTTGTATAGGCTGAATGGCAGAATGCCAACCTAATGGGCCTTGTGTTTGTTCCATGACTGCCAGCTTGGGTCGCAGCCGGGGTGTCATTACAGCATGTTGATGCAGGGGAGTGGGTTTCCTCAAACCATAGGCGTTGTGCCATGTCAGTGTGACTGGCTGTTTGCACTATGGAGTGAATCAGTCATGTAAATCTGAACCAGTGACATGACCAAAGCCAACCACTGTTGGAGCTGCCTCTACCTAGCAAAAGGACAAGTCACGTGACTGGCCATTTTGTGGCTGGTCCTTAGAAGCGGTCCCCTAAGGGAAGATGTCATGAATAATACTGTAGTAATCATGTGTTCATTCTTGCATTATGTTTTTTTTCACAGTATTTGATGCTGTTTGCTACCACCCGATTGTTGTAGTTTTATTTTTCAGAGCAAATAGGTCACTGGAAGGGCCTAACTAGAGCAGAATTAAATCCTCTAACCTGGATAAAACTTGACACCATGAACAGTGATAAACTATAGTCCTTTTACAAATTACTTCATTGGACAATGCTGCTGAATCCACTTGCACTGATGATGTGTCAACGGGTCATCGTTTTGAATGTGTCTCCATTCACCCAATTTGAAGTAGAAACTGTTTTCGCTTGCATGATCCCCAACAATGACACCAAGGCACTCAAACCCATCGTCGGCCACATGCATTACAGTATTTGTCAAATGACAGCAGACGGGCCAGATCTTTGAAAGGCGCTTTGTGACATGTTATCTCATCTCAGACCATTAACTACAGCAAAGTATAGAATTGGCTTATTGTCTTTCAGAGTGAACTGAATTATTGTGTGGTAGAGTTGGCAGCCACATGAGAAATCGAAATGGAGCTAGAGTAGAAGCCCCATTATCCCAATAAATCCCCCTTTCTCATTTCATTTCATACCATCTTTTACACATGAAAGTGATTTCTCCTCTGTTTCATCACTGTGTCCAGCTAACGTTAAGACTGTGATAACATCACTGATAAAAGGATGTTTTTGTCTGAACTTGAAATTTATTTTGGGCTTTCTTACAGTCTTTATATTTTTTTTCTTTGTTTTTTAGCTGCTTTATTGTTGTTAATATTTTCAACACTGAATGGTGTACTTTGCCATTTTTATTACTGTTGTCTTCTAATATGTAGCTTCTTAACAAAACTATTGTCCTCTTTTCTTTTACGGTTTTTAAGTTATAAATGCACAAAAAACGGTATCTGATTTAAAAAGAAAAAAATAACCCATAATAAAAAAAAAGGTTTTAACCAAATATTTAAATAGTTTTCTACCAACATACCCCTGTCCATTGTCAGTTTAGTTGAGACTAAGCTGCTTACATCTTGTGCCACTGTAATATGGATGGAAAATCCGAAAAAGGGTTCGGAACCATGGACAAAAAGAAAAGTACATGCATATAAACTCACTTTAGGCTCCATAAATAGTGCTTTTAACACCATGCCGCCACTGAACATGTCTGGTGTTAACACTAAGCCTAGAAAATGAATGAGTGAGCTGGTATGCCTAAGCTAGTATCCCTAAGCTTTAGATGTGCTCATATATTAGGCTAACAAAAGTAGATGGCTCTCTATACTTGGGCAAAAATTGGATAGTACCCTCTCCACTCTTACCATGCCAGTAAGTCTTGGCAGCAGTGTGCTGAAGCAGCAGGTTTGGAGGTGGTAATGTGTGTGTAAATTTGGGCTTGAAAGTACTAGATTATAAAGACACATGCAATAAAATATCTTTTATCAGCCTGCTGCCGCTCAGATCCTTGGGAGATGCTTCTTTTAGCTGAGTTTGCACCAGGATATGCAGGGGATGTTGGGTTGAAACTATAAGGATAATTATGGAGGCAGAAATAGAAAGTGGAGGCAGAGCTCTGGTGCTCTCGGTGGGTCTTACCCTCTCTCACCCCAGCTGTGATTCGTAGAGCAGGTAGAGCACTGTGCATCTGGGAGGCTAGCTGGCTGGGGGCCAGTTCCACCTCAACCTCACTTGGTTGGGCTGCTTGAGCCAGCGTCAGAGGAAGGCCCTGGGGGTCATCTCTACATCATAGTGTGAGCCGCTGAACCTCCTCGTGTTCTGCCCTTCAATGATGGATGGCACTTGAGGGACTAGAATTGTTCTGTATAGGTCTGACATGCATTTCCTTATTTTCAAAAAGTCTCAGAGGAATGGAGCCTCTCTGACTTTAAAGCTTTCTTGGAGATATCTCAGTATTCCCTCAGTTTAAGGACCTGACAAACTCAGTGAGGACTCGATCCAGTCAAACTAAAAATTCCCCCCTAAGAACAAAATGGAAAGTAGTTATTTTTTCTCTATCCTTCTTCCATAACAACTATTTGTGAAAGAATCAATTGTTAATCAAAAGTTTTGTGTTAACATGGTTTATGGTTCTATCAATAATCAGCTGGCCTTAAGCTAAATAAAAATTAGTTGAATTAGCATTGCTTTTCTTCACGGCCAAACACATTACAATGTTATCCATTTAGGCAAAATAACTGGCATTTTGCTGGCCGGCTGCAATGAAAAATAGTTTTTAAAAAATGTGTTGTCTTTTTTCAGTGGAGCTTAATAGATTTTTGTCTATCAATTTTAATGATTTGTTCACTAATACCCCCTCCCCCCCAACACACACACACACACACACACACACAAATCCAAGTATACTTTTATAACATTACCGTTTTTACTATAAAATATCTGTAAAAAATAATGTCTTCTTAATTCTGAAGAAAATAGACTATTTGTGTTCATCTATCTACTTTTTTTGCTTTGGGTGCATCTCTCTCAGATGGTCATGCCATGTGCAAGGCCCCAACACTTGTCACTTATCCTGATGAGCTGTCGACTGAAACGTTGTCTAGCCTGGAGAAGGGTTAGCCATCAAACATATTGCCACCACAGGCACTGGAAAAAAACAGATGGCAATAGAAGACACTTGAATTAAAAAGAAAATGAAAGGAGAAAAGAAAGAGAAAAAAGCAAACAACACCAGTCTTTAATCCTGCTCTGCGTTTGCTTCCTACTTTGTTGCTGTCGTTGCTTTTCTTAGGTTTCCTCAGTTGATTGTTCAGCTTACATCGAACGATATTCACATGGTAGAGCAAAGTGTTTGAAAAAAGAGCAGTTTTTCTGTCTCTGTGATTTTGCCAAACAAGGAGCAAAACGTCTAAACTGACCCAGACAACTGTTGTTTACGTGGCCCAATTTGCACATGAGGACATCAAATTTTAATTTTTCCCCCTTATAATGTAGTTTTTATTCTGTTTGTATATGGCATTCATAATTAAACATTTATATTGCCGTCTTAATTCTTCTATAATACTCAGGAAAGCATGCAAATGCAGTTTTGGTCTTCATGGGTCACTGGTGTTTCTTTGCGTTTAGTTTCTCCCCAATACTCCTATCATTTACAGCAAATATTAAGCTACTAGTGAAAATATTCTAAATGATTTTCTGTTGGAGAATTTCAGTAACATCAGAGAACATGAATGTTAACCATTCTACCAAACGCTCAGAGCTGAATGCTAAAGATCAGTAAGGAAGACGAGGCTGAGGAAGGAATCATGCTGGTCTCAAAAGCCGCCTTGATGACCCCCCTGCTGCCTTTTGTGCTTTGTGTTTCTCCTTAAATTCATATTTTTAAAGGCTAAAATTTACAGTTCCCCTTAAAATTATACATTCAAGGATATCCTTGATCCTGTGTGCTATTTTCCGCTTCCCCTAATCAAAGCCTTGACAGAAAAAGCTATTGCCTGGCAGAGGGCACAGTGAGAACATCAGCATAGATAGATTGCTGCTCTTCTTTTCCTGTTGCCTCTCTCATACAAAAAAAGGCAATTTTCATATTCTATCATGTAAATTTGAATTGTCCTGCTCCAAACACATAGCTGTATTGTTCAAAGCATTGTGGGAACGGAGCTTTCCATCTGACCGCGTTAGTGTGCTGACTTTCCAAGTGAATTGCCAGTCATGCAGCAACTCTCTATCTGCAGTAAATGGTCAAATAAAGCTTTGCCTCTCCAGGGTGGTTATTTAGCCGCTGCATGGGCTGCTTACATGACTCTAGAGATCCGATTTTGGGAGATTATGTTGATATTTGTCCATATCGGGCATGGGAATTATCTACCTCCTGTGACAGCATTATCTAAATGTGTACTGCGAGTATTAATTTAACCATAGTTATCTCTTTGTATCGGTTGTGCTGATGCATGCATTTCAGCCATAATACACCCAGACTGCACAGTAATGCGATATAAATCTGAGCCTGACCACTTGGTTTCTGGTTGAAGGATGTGATATATGACCAAATGATAAAAGCTGTCATGGAAACAACACGGCCACAGGCAGTGATACTGTTTAGCCTAGAAGAGTTGGAAAACACGGTGCTTCATAGCAGACCAGTTCTTAGAAACTACATCTACCACTCCTATAATCTGGAATGAATTCTGAGAAGCTTTAGGGTAATGTTAGCACTCCCAATGTTACACATAACAGGCTGTGGAGATCAAAGACAGAATTAGCAATGAGATAACGGCTCGATCGAAAGGGGAGGAAGAACAACAAATGGATCATGGAAGACACCCATTTAACATGTCAATAAGATGAATCAATGAAAGATAGTGAGCATGAAAGGCATGCATAGGAATATACTCTTGGGGAAAATTCTGGGAAGAAAATTATTTACTCTTTGATAAGACAAGATGGAGATCTCATAAAAGGATGACGCTTGTTTTTTTTTTTTTTTTTAATGATGAAAATCAAATTGCCAATGTCATTCCTTGGTGTGGTAGAACTTTTAAATTCCCTTTTAGCATACTGGGTATGCCACATGATAAAAGCAAAGACCTGCAAATGCCTCAAGGAAATTCACTTCAAGGAGATAAACAACTTAAATAAAACAAACATTAGCAGACTGGATATGAATACTCAGGTTTTCTTTCAGCTTTTGGTAAATGAAGCAGCTTTTACCTAGAATTGTAAATCATTGAGAAATGTGATTGTCAAAGTGCTGCAGAAAGGGCCTAAAACTGTCAAGGACCAAAATCAAAAGTAACTAAGAAAAACTCTGATATTACAGAGCTCAGTAAACCAGCTCTTTTCCACCCATATCGTGATTTCCACCCTGTGTTATAATCCTATGTTTAGTTTATATGGAAACACTATAAAATTCCTAGAATCACTAAAAATGAACCCACAGTATCTTAGCTATATTATTGTGTTTGTTGGATGTTTATCTTAAATTGTTTGCTTTACAGTGGGGAAAATCCAAACTTCCCTATTGTAGGAGACCGTTTTTCCTGTCAAGGACGAGTACACTGGTTTCTTTAGATTGAGAAGAATATAAATTTAATAATGAAGATAAAAGAAGTTCAACATACAGTTAACATTG
>JBAMHX010000017.1:4991797-5007531 GCA_037177515.1 Pseudomugil tenellus
TTTAGGAGCCTTATAGTCAAACCTTTCAGCTAGACATTAAGAGCAAGGTAATTAAGCTAATACATGAATTTCCTCTATACTATTTTTTTTTTTTTTTTGTCCTTGATCACATAAAGTTAGGCTGTGCAAAGGTTGTACATGGACAGATGGAAGAAGGATGACAGGAGAAATTTTTTAAAGAATATAGAAAAGAAAACATTCCCAATATTATTAAAGGTGCTTTGTTTTAGCTGTTTTGTTATTTCAAGTATTATTCTTAAAATGTATGCTTGTGGCCAATAAAAAGAAAAGAAAAACAATTACACAGCAAAGTACACTTAGTACAAATAAATAAATAAATAAGAAATTTTAATAAAAATTCACAATAGAAATTTAAGTTTGTATCACTCCATGTAAGTTCTTCAATGTGAAACTAAAATTTTAATTGTACCATTTATTTGTATATTAATTGGCTCATTGAGCCTTTTTTTTATAATTCTGTTTATGCTCTACTTTGGCAGTTTTGGTCCTCCATATTAGTCAGATGCTTGAAATGCAACGATGAAGAAAAATCACATTCAAAAAGGAGGAACTTTTGGGCCCAAAATAAGTGTTGTCAAGTGTTCCAGTAAAACACAATAATGGATTGGTTGATAAAAATCAGATTTTATTATGACCAGATCCCCATCAAATCAGTCACACAACTTAGTGTTCAGTTACCTGGACAAATATTTGACGTTTTACTGTTAATCATGTTCTTATGCTGGAAATGTTAAACATTTTAACCATGCTTATTTCAATATAAGATTGACCTAGTGTGACAGATTTGTCACAAACCTCTTACAGTTTCTTTCTGTTTTTTTTCTTTCTGCTATTTTATTGACTTAATTTGTTTTGTTTTACAAAATTTGCTTTTATTTATATTCATCAATTGCTTGTATTTTTTATATTTAAATCCAATGGTTTTCATTGTTTTTGTTCAACATATTTCTTTTGCATATATAGAATTGTAAAATAAACCTAAACACAGAAAAAAACAAGCTTTTAGGTATTAACCTTTGCAAAGATGATCACAAACCTGATAGAGAGAACAAAAAGAAGCTATATGCCGTCCAGTTCCAATCTGACACCACAGGGATTCAGTCTACATTTCCTTGAGCTTTTCTAATTAAATTACACAGACAGTTGAATGGGAAATGCAAGGTTTCTTATTTCAGGAGTGTGAGAAACACAGACAGGAAGAAGCACAATGGAACCTAAATGTGATTATGCAGACAAGTGTAAATATATGACTGTGAAAATAGTTTGCCAGAAAATGTAATAAATAAATAAAAATAATATTATGCAACTAAAGTAGTATTTTCTATCATTTTCACCTTGTCAGATATTTCACATTGTTGTGGCATAACATGAAAACACCAAGTGATGAAATGAAAAACAGTGTTGTTAAATTGTTCAACTTCATTTTCAGTTGCATTTAAAACATATGAATCAGTAGATGTTCTTTCTAATGCTATGTTTTAGTCCTAATCAGATCCCTCCTTTTAGTATTAAACCCTTTATCAACTCTGGAGCAGTCTACAGTAAAGATTTAAATGAACAGCATTAATAAAATACCTGCATTAGCCCGAAGAACAAATGCAAATTTCCCCCTTTAGAGTGAAGCATTGATGGCTAACCAATGCTATTCATTCTCAAAATGCATATCTAACTCTGTCTCTGTAGTCCTCCCATAAAGAACAAGGCTGTTTAGCTTTTCTAATGAAAGCTTCATGTTAAGTAATGAAAGCAGAATTTCTTCACAAGGTTAACTTTTATATAATATTTATAGCAAATAATGTCTTGTAAATGTTGTAATGTCTTTTTTTTTTTTTTTGCAAATAAGGAGGGTCCATTTTCTTTACCTGTATTATTTGGACTGGTTCTGACAATACAAATTCTAACACAGAAACCTTAATGTTCACAATGAACTTTTTTTTCTTCCACTGGCATGTGTATTGAATCAGTATTCTATACTAGAATGGTGGTTCAGAATCCAATTTCCCATCAGTAATTGGTCTGAAAGTCAAACATATAACAGTGATCAGGGCTCACAAACATCAATCAGTTGAAAACAGATTAATCAAAAAAGGAACTATATCATCATTTATTAATCTTTACTCTTTGTGCTCTACCAATGTTTTTGAAGTGCTTTTATCTGATGAAGCCTTGTGAATGTGACACAGTTTGACAAAGTCTTAGTGTTGGTTGACATATCACACTGCATATCAGCTTCTCAATTGGAGGAGTTGGTGCATAGCGTGATCTGTCAGCAGGTGCTAAGGCTTTGTCAAATGCAGTGATACAAAAGGGAGTCTTCAAATAAAAGAAGTCTAATACAAAATGGTGGATGGCGAGATATCTGACAGGAGGTGCACCAGCACTCACTGAAGCAGCTACAGCATCTTTTCCTGATGTGCTTCTGGTCGACATGTCCACTCATCAACCTTTGTCAGTAAGAGGCTCGCCTGCTCAGGAAGCCAAGAATTTAGATTTCTCTGTCTCTGATGGAGACTTTGACACTTGCGCTTTGAACCAATTCTTTTCCTGCCATCACCTTCTGCGTACAGCTCAACTGAGAATTGATGAACCGGTGTCCACCAAAACATTTAGCCTTTTGCACTTCAAGAAGTCCGAATTCCCTTTATGGTTTGTAGAGTTGTCCAACATTTTTTTTTTCTTTTTTACACTAAAAGACTTAAGAAAGCCTTGCTTTGGGAAGATTTTCCAACACTAAGAAATCTTTAGAACAAATATTAAAGGACTATCTATTTAGAGATTTAAGAGTATAGCAGTGTTGATTGCTTTTTATCTTGCACATCATTTTCTGTCCAGACAAGGTAACTAAGTCGCCTACATGTTCCAATGTTGCTGATGAGATATTAAAGTGCATTTCTACACCTGCAAACACCCCACAATCTTCTTTTGTTTTATTACAATAAACAAGGAAAAATGTGCAGTGTGTCAACACTATGTTTGTGCACATGTAGCAACTTTCTTTCTCTGGAAAAAAAGTATCCTTCTGCAGGGAAAGGGGGGGGGGGGTAAATAATGTTTTTGGCTCCTTCTGCATGCTACTCACTTGAACAACAAGACTTGACATGTCACAGCTAAATAAATACAAAACCCTTGTTGTTTTTCCTCAGAGAGGATGACATCCGCAGATGCTTTCGCACCCAGTTATTATACAGATAGCCACCACAGACATGACTTGTCTGCTCTGATAGGAAGATTTCTTCTTTTGTTTGACGTTCGTTGGAACTTCCCTTGTCATTGACTACATAAACTGTTCACAGGAGCCACAAGTACACAATTTACATATATCGCCTTCTCCCATTAGTGACCATTTCTCCTGTTATCTTCCATGAGCTATGGCTCTCTCATATTTGTTCGCCATCGATCATAGTAGTGTGGCGTTCACACTGGAAAGCAGCCGGTGGGGAGAGGCAGCATTTGCAATCAAACAGAGAGGAGCAGTGTGAAATCTCAGGAAGAGGCAGCTTCCCCCATGCCTGTGGGCAGGGGATCAGACGATGAGGAAGCCTGCCTCAGACACTCAACACCTCCCACTGGCACCCTGATGCAAGCAGCATGCAAACCCACCCCTCACATGTATCTGTCAGCCGGCGGGTTAAGCTCTGCGTGTACCCCGACTCTGTAACTGCACTGTGGAGTGCATGTTTTGCTACTGCAGTTAAGGTGCTTTCAGAAGCTTTTTCCTAAGGTCCACTCTGAGCTACTGCTATAGTGCTGAAAGTGAGAGAAGGCAGAAATTTCCAGTTTTCTGTCTAGGTTCTATTGCTTTAAGTGAGCAGATGGGACCTTTCATAATAACAGGACCAAAAGGTGCAGGTGCAGTTCATTTTTTAAGTGTACAGGAGAAGATTTCTGCCTGGCAGAGAGAAAGAACTGCCATTAAGTCACTGCTCTTCAAAACCAAATGAGAAGCTCTCATTGTTTAGTCACCCTAGTTCAGCCACTGGCATAATAGTCCCGTTGTTAGTTCATCTGTTTTCCATTGCCCACCATGGCTATCCATCCATGACATAAAAGACTATAAACTCTAAAGGGCTTGTTCTGGGGTGTGAGTAGATTTATTTCAGATATAGATACAGCAGGTATAGAAGGTATCGTGTATGTGAAAATACAACAATTACCACAGTGCTGTTGACTGTTCTTTCTGAGCAAGTTTGAATATGCAGCGGACGTCAAACAACGATCACTGCAGATTGGTGTGGGAGTGTGTTTTTATTTGCAGAGACAGGAGTGGACAAGAGTTTGCCACGCTGTAAGTGGTCTACAGCTTCAGATGGCTAATGGCCACAGAAAAAGACAGACACAAAAGTATAATTATCAGCATTGATCTTTTTGTGGAAATTGATTTGAACATGGCAGAAAGGTCAGTCCAAGCAAATGTAAGAACTTGTGCTTTCACGAAAGATACATCCTATCATAACATGCTGTCAGAACAACACAATAACAGATGCATTATTACATGTTGGAAAAACTGCTTCGAGCTGGTCTGTAGGGAGAAATAACTGGAGAAAAGAATGATAATAAACAGATGTAGCAACGCAGCAGGTTTCCACTATAGATAGATATATTTTTTCTTAAATCCTTGAAATGGTCTGTTGAAATCAGGCTTTTTCTCATTTTAAATAACATCACATTAAATGTGGATGAAAAACAAGTAGACAAGGTAATGACCTACTTAAATTGCTGGCAGGAGAACATGTACGTTCCCTTTAGATGACGTGGGATATGCATTTTGGCAACGATGGAGGAAAATGACATGGTTTTGGCATGCTAAACATGTATTTAGCTGTCACTGCTGATTTTATGGCCCCTGATGATGACGAACAAGGTTAAGAATGAGCAATTTAGATTCTTGTCACTGGTGCATGGTGTCATTTTGTATAATGTTTCATTTTACTTGGCATTCCTTCACATAAGTCCAAGTTATCTTTTTAAAACACAGTCTACCTGAAGTCAATTACCAGTCTGAAACTTCATGAAGATATGGCAATCAGTAAACCTTACATTCATTCATTTTTTCTTTTGTAGAAATGAAGAGTTAAAAGAGAAATTTGTGCTTTTCAGTAGCAAAGTATGAGTCTCCCATGCTTCTATTCATGCATACTGGATCACATGTTCACATTAAATAGCAATTTCTAATTCATAAAGACAGAAACACGCTCGAATGTGGCATGTGAAATGTTTCAGAAAATCTCCATTAAATGTACTTTTTTTGTTTCCCATACTCTGATTTGTACTTTAGATGTGACGCTGTGTCGATTATAACAGGAGGCCTCTTGGTAAGCCGTAAACTTCCTGAAAGCTGTGGAGAGGTTTTAATCAAGTGTGAAATCCTTTTTGGGGTAGATGCCTACATGGCTGTGCTTGTGCTTAGAAGCGTACTCCTCAAACCTCTTTCTGACACTCCGTGAGCATCTATTGCAGTAAGAGTTCATTCTGCTACTGTGATGCACACAGATGACTCTGTTAGCAGTGCTGAAAATGAAGCTCTGCTTGTCACCTATGAAATGGTGCGCGTGCACACACACACATACACACGTGTGTCTCTTGTCATGGCTTTAAGTTCTTGTTGCTCTGTTTTGTGTTTTCTTGTTCTAAATTAGGCATAAAAGTATTCTCCCTTCGTTTGAAAAGAAACTTTCCAAATGGCAATGACCTAGTAAATAAAAGGCATAATTATTTAATTATTTACTTAAGCATAATGATATCATTAAGCATGAATAGGGCAAAACATTATTTAGTTCTGAAATAAATGCAGTAAAAAGCCTAAACATCCGGCTATTTAGGATTACAGGAACAATGAGATTAACTGCAACAATAGCTCAAGCTATGCATTCTTCGTCCAATTTTTATTACTGCAATAAACAATAAGATAATTGTATTTGGATTACCCATGAAAGAAATAATGGTAACCAGTGAGAACAATGACATAAAAGGACCACAGACTCTATTCTGTTTTATTTAACAGTAAAGCAGCTGAAAGTCTTCACGCATATGCTGTCTCACTGTTTCTTGATTGACTGAAGCCTTCGTGAACCAAATACAGTTTTTCTACCCTCAAAGCTTTGACATTTTGTGGGCTAATTATCTTGCCACTGATCATGAACACAATACTGATGGTATGTCTCACAGACTTACTGTCAAGCTAGCATTCTCTCTATCGACTGTGAACTCTTACGACTGCCTCTGATACATCTCTTGCGGTAGAATCATTCACATGCAGCAACATCTTTCCATTTCCTGTGTGTGTGTCAATGTGTGTGCGTGTGCAGTATTTAGCTCTCACCCTTCTTTCTGCATGCATTTACTCTGATTCATACACTATCCTGCTTAAATAGAATAAGACAGAGCATCTATGATGGACATCTTCTCTCATGCTGTGGACAACCTTGTGGCATTACAGTAATGCATTCATCACAGCAATCAGAACTTTACATGTCCGTGACATGATGGAGAAACAGGTCTTAGTCGTATGCTCCTCTCTCAGACATCGAAGTAGTTGTCTCTGCATGAGTCTAAAGGGATAACAAGATGAATTGAGTGGTATTTCCATTTAATCTGGGCTGTATGTTCAGCTTGTCAACAGGTGTGCTGCTTAGCCAGTTTGTTGGTTGTCAGCTGTGCATTTCTGGTGAACAAACACACAGGTACTTTAAAGCTTTTAGAAGCGTGATATTTTTGAGTGATAGCTTTGGCAAAGTTATTTGGAGCTTTCTCAGCTTGTTCGTTAAAATGAGGTCACTGGGTCATGGACCCATTTATTTAATTAGGAGCACTTGAATAAAAAATGGATAATAATCAAGGGCAGGGAACTCATTTCAGCCCTGTCAATCAATAACTCATTCAGCAATGGGTTATTTTCCCCAGGGGTTCCAATTAGTCATTTTATATAAAAAAACACAAAAAAAAAAAAAAAAAAAAAACATGCATGTCTCTACTGTTAGGGGCTGTTGGGTTATGTCAAAGTCATTTTTATTTATTTATTTGTAAATGTGCTTTATTTAACAGCATGTAAATTAAATGCAATGAAAATAGATTGTTCTGGAATTTTGCAGTAAGATGATTTATTACAAATATGTCAGACAAACTGCTGTCAGATACTTCTAAATGACATAGGCACAGCAGGCTGTCTCTTGCATCTACCACACCAGCTTTTTGGACTAGACACACACTAGCACTCATTACACAGTGCATAGCGACAGCTACATAGCAACTGCTGCTGACTGCTTAGCAACAGCTGCAAAGACCTCAAGGAGGGGGGTGGGTTTCACGGGTTGTTTCAGATGACACCATTTCTGCTATGAAATGGCATTTGTTTGTACCAACTTTCTTTTTTTTTCATGATGAGTACTGTTCAAGTGTTTATCCCTATGAGGCTCTTTTTAACGATGCTGTTTTCTCTCACCTGCCTACAGATATCCGCTCTCTCCCTGATGTGGCAATGACTGGGAACTGTACAACCGAGTGCAGCGAATTGGGCCACTCAGACGCCTGCTGGATGCCTGGGCATCCCTCCCCCGTACGCAAGACCAGGAATCCCCCGAAACTCTCCACCTTCGTGCCTTACCAGGAGAGAGGGAGCCTGGGACGCCTGGCAAATGGGAGCGCCAGGCTGGGTGGAGAGGAGCACCGGTCGCGCCTTCCACCCTCCCGTAGTGCCTATTCCAACAGTGGTCACGATGCCAATCAGGACTGCCCCATAGAGGAAATGCCCCTGAGCGTAGCCTCCGAGTTCCCCCCCACATCCCCTTCTGCCCACACTCCAAAACGAGAAATTTACCTGTGAGGAACAAATTCATCTGATCGATCCACAGATGAAGAAAAAGATACAAGCACGTTAAAGGGAGAATCAGGCTGTCCATCACCTAAAGCCAACAGCTGTTTTGTAGGTAATAATAGGCTATGACTCATTCAACCCTGGCATGAACACTTGTTTTCATCATTTCCGACCTAAATTATTAATTCATCAGCATATTTATGAATGATCCCACAAAGTTAGTTGATGCACTCACTCATTCATTTATTCAAATTCTCGGTGGATCCAATTCAGAAAGATAAAATGGAAATGCAAATGGAAACAGCTACTTTAGTAGTAACAAATTCTTGTTGTAGTTAGCAAGTCCCATTCTGTGAAGTGATCTCTTGAATTTGACAGTTGTGATCAGTGCTCTTGTGCCATTGCTAGATATAATTTAATAGACAGCCAGTCTGGCCATATCAGAAAGCATAACACTTTTGACCATGAATCAAATGAAATGGTCACTCTTAATGTACAGAGCTGTAAATACATTTGAATGGTGTGTTCTACATATATTTTTGTCTGGCATAAGCTGAAAAAAATGCCTCTGAATTTTAGCATATTTAAGCTTTTATTTACTGCTGCTGTTTAAACTTGATTGAGACCATCTCCCGGAGTGGAGCATGATATTATGGAAGGCATTTATCTGCTCCACACTACCACACACACGCACACACCTTTGACCCCTAATCATAGTAGAATGGCCTTTCCCTCCGTTCCCTGTAGAGCTCTGCCACTGGCAGAAATAGCTGTGTGGCAGCATTTAAACTGACATTATGTTCCACTGACTCGCAGCACTGTGACCTGTCGTTCATCATGAAAACGGTTGACTTGGCCACAGAACCTCAGGGTCACGATGACCAGACGCAGAGTACTCGCCAGACACATTCTGATTGGCTTCTCACTTTGTATGAGATTACACAAATGTACCCGGTGTAGAAAGTTCTCTTTCATTGTGACAATCAGATGGGCTCCTTAACTTGCAATCTATTCCTCCACAGCTTTTTGTCCTTTCCTCTCACAACCCATAAGAACTGATGTAGTTCTAATGAATGCCTGAGGAACTGTTTAAATGAAAGGGCACTTGAGTGTTGAGGGCCACTGGAGAGATTGAGTACTCATGGAGCTTGGTATCATGCTAATATAAAAGTAGATTGGTGCTCTACAGATTGATATATGTTTTAGGTATTCAGTGGTAAATTCAATACACAAGCCAGTGCAATGAGTAAATTAAC
Organism: Pseudomugil tenellus; assembly: GCA_037177515.1. Classification (NCBI taxonomy): domain Eukaryota; kingdom Metazoa; phylum Chordata; class Actinopteri; order Atheriniformes; family Pseudomugilidae; genus Pseudomugil; species Pseudomugil tenellus. The sequence continues at coordinate 5,000,885 of JBAMHX010000017.1, forward strand.
ATGGACCTAACAAGACAGAATACAGAAATATTTTAAATAAATATTTGATTTCATATCAGTAACTGATATCTTCAAATACAAGTACTGAGCTTGAACAGACAATTTGACAATATGATTCAGGCTTGGTGTCCGGGAGCTCTTGTTAATTAAGTAAAATTTTCTTTGTATTGAGGACAACATGCCTAATAAGTTATTAAGCATCTTTCCTCCTCTGGCTACTGAACAGAGAATAAAAATAGGCCATGCCCTGGAGATTCATTTATCTTTACAAAGAATTTTTCTGAGTAAATCTGAAGGATATGTATGAAGGACACTTTGTATCAGTCAGTAATTGGATGTTAATGATGACTCCACTAGCCTGCATTACAACATTGTAGCGCTAGTAGGTGTCTTTGATTTAAACATCGATTTGATTAGATTTGTGGATACCTTTCACCTCTGCAGAGTATTTCCATAGTGAGATTGTGTCTGAGTGAGGGTGAAAGAGCGTAGAATGGACATTTCCTAATTAAGGTGAGTAATGAGTCCTGAGCCGGGGCATGTGTGAGCATTCCCTCAGGACAGGGCACCCACCAGATAATGCAAATCCACCCACTGAGCTACAATCAGTTAAATAGGGGTATTTTATCAGCACTTACCACATCAGGCTGCCATTTAAAGCTACGTTTAAAATAATTAAACTGAAAACATATGGAAATTACTGGACAATGGCATGACTAAATAAGCTTGGCGAATATCCTGCCTAGAGGGGGACAAAAGCACATTATGCCTTTTCCAAAGCCATTTAGCAACTGAAATAAAATTCAAACAACAAGCCATGATACACTGTGATGAACTCCCAACCACCACCCATCCACCCAACCCCCATACAGCACCCTTCTCAGAGGATTGGATAGCCGCTTCACCAACTGAGAGAAGCGGGTAAGATCACTGACCTGGAATTAATGACAAAGTGAGAAGGATAGCAATGAGTGATAAAACTCGTGTCACATAGCCTCAATCACAACTTTATCTATTAAAATTCTTTGACTTGATTCAGATTCACAACTGCTTGGCTTACACATTTACAGTTAAATCTTAACCCAATTCCTGCCTACATACCACTTAAGTAAATCTGGAATGCGTCCTCTGATTTGTGTCTAATCGCAAATACATTTAAAAAAGCAGGGTGATTCTTAGCAGATAAGTCATAATTGTTTTGGGTTTTTTTTCTTGTTTTTTTTTTTTTTTTTTTTGTGCAAATAGAATGATGGGAGGTTTATCTAAATAGTCTGCAAAACAAAAACAAGCCTGGGCCTATCCCCTTACCCCCTCCCCTGTCTCTCGAACTCTTCTGCTCCGGCCAATAATGACCTCCTGCTGCTCACTTCTGGAAGAATACATCACCGTGTTTGCTCTATCTTTTGAACTCATGCTGAATGAACTGTGTTTTACTTCTCTCCCGAACACAGAGCTGTTCTTCTTGATCAAAGCAAGAGGATGTCACAAAGCACCTAAATACACTCTGAAGTGTGATGAATAATGTTTAATTTGTACTTAACATTGATTTAATGTTGAATTCACTTGAGTATATTTTGCCTCTGTACTGTGTATTGTATGGTGATCATTTCTGTGGACAGATGGACAAGTAACTGTAATGAAATTTGGCAAGGGATTCTTTTTTTTCCCCTCACTGATCAAAGACTCTCCGCAAACTGGTTGTGTGAAAAAATAGAGAAGTCTGTTGGTGGTGTAGTGTACATAGATCTTCACAACCCCCTGTCTGCTGTTGAGCAGGCGGTGATTTTAGCATGAATTCCAAAGATGATTGGTAGAAACTGTTTACTCGTTTTTATTTTACTTTCTGAAATGTCAGCACAGGTTCATATACAAAAGGCCCGCTCCCAAATGAACCGAAATTGACTGAACATTTCAACTTTTTTTCACTGTTCATCTAGAACAAAGACAATTGCCTTGAAAATATGTCTTTGCAAGAGAGAATCTAGTTGTTATCCTAATTGTTGGTATATTTATATAGGATAAAATGCTTGTGATGCCATGTTTTTGTACAGTTTTATGTACATACAAGTGAAGCTTTCTAAAAGTTCTGAGAAAAGCCGATGGCATATAAAAATTGTAACATGTTTTCTTGAGACGTGCACATCTTGCCTTGGTTGGATTGACCTTTGCTGAGTCAGTGTGAATGTGGCCGTTCTATGCCTGCACTGTAGTCATTCACCGGCTCTCACCTCCTGAGGACTTAATCAGTTTTTTGTTTGTTGTGAACAGTGGGTTGTCTTATCTTACCAGTTTGTTAAAATCCTGTGTTCTGCTTCGTTCTGTTTCCGCATGTTGACAAATTCTCTTGTAATACTGTAAGTCCTCATGAACTTTGTAATAAAATCACTTCAGGGAAAAAAGAAAAGCTGTCAGTGTTTTCTTTCATTTTCTATTATTTTTCATTACTTTTGACTGGTTAGTTGTTGCATTCTTTTTAAGAGGTTTGGCAGCCTCGAAGCTACATTTTGTAAAATGTGTCTTGCTCTAGTACTAATTAAAAGGAACTAGTATTCTTGTCATGCATGCATGGGCGCCTCATTTCTCAGTCAGGAAGCTCCAGAATGTTAAGATAGAACTGCTCAGTGCTTGAAATAGGAGGAGAGTCCCAGGACCTATTGCTCACCACTTCATCTAGGAAAACAAAATACCAGAAGTACACAGTCTCAATACACTCTTAGCTCAACAACATTTATTTAAAAGACTGATGAGCTAGCTGTGGTGCTTCCTTAATAAGCTCCTGTTCTGAAATATGTTCATTTATAGATGTTTATTTGCTCAAAGCTCATTTTTTCATTTTTTGACAACACATTTTGTGCCTGGATAATTAGATGCTTTATGCATTCCTGCTATATTAGATTTTTGGTGCATAAGCCGTGAACTTATTTGAACTAATCATTGTTGCACACAGTACACATTATGTAATCATGTGTGAAATACAGAAATGTAAAATGAATGAGTGAACAACCTAACAGCCAACCAATACCAACACTTGAATGCTTCAATTTCCATCTTCATCTTCGTCAATATAAAGCCACATGCCATTATTCCTTTGTTTCAATACTCCTTTTAATTTTGCTGTGGCCATTTCATATCTTAGCTAAATTACCTTACTCTCAATTAATATCTTGCTGAAAGATCTGACCATTATGTTCGTCAGTAAGCCATTTGTCTGAGTTGTGTCCTTCCCATCATTCAGAATGTAAGCGGGACATGGGTCTTTATCTGTTTGTAACAGAATAGTGACTGTAGACGATGTGACTCAACAACCAAAGTCTTCAAACAAAGGTGTCTCCAAGCGACTGGTCAGAATTACTTTGGTCTTCGAACAGAACTCTGAAATGTTTCTCCCTGGTTAATAACCCTGTATCTTGTCTGTCTGTTTTTCATTTATTTGTCTCACTCCACATTTTGATGTTTAACTCTGTTCAACTTCTTTTTATTCTTCATTTATTGAATTTGAACTCTTTTCAATCCAGAGATCAGTCTCCTCATCTAATTAAAAGTAAGGTAATTAAGCTAAAATATGAAATGGCCACACTTAGCACTCATAAAATTTCAAGAAAAGACTCATTTTAGGTCTCAAATAACAGTTCTCTTATGTGAAAATTTCCGAAATGTATTAGGGAGGACAATGTGTTTATTTTAAGGAAGAAGAACAAACCATGAGATGGTTTGTTAATGTATCTGTATCTCCTTTCTTCTTTTTTCCACAGTCCCATGTTTCCAAAGTCAGAACAAGCCATCAATTTTCAAATGAAAACTTCCAATATTCAAATGATAAAAAGGAAATTGTTAACCGAGATGGAGTCTTAAAACTGAATTGTAAAATAATACTTTGAAGGCTTTCTCTTAGATAGTAGAGATGTTGTTTTGACTTGTTCTTATTACATTACAAAATGAACATCAGTGATGCTACTGATGTTGCATTAATGTACAAAGCATTGCTTATTTGTAAACACAGCATTAATGCTACACAACACACACACAGACACACCTACACACACACACACACACTTTGGAAAAAAATCTTATTTTTCATTTAGTGATAACTTTTGTCTGAACCAAAATAATGAACATAACAAGCATCTAAGTCCACATACCTGCAAGGAAATAAAACACATTTAGCATTGTGTGGACATTCACTGCTCAGGTCTTTGTGATTAATGTTATGATAATGGACCTGCTTATGCGCCTATATTATATTTATTCAAATATCAACTAGACACAGAGATTTCTGAACAACTGCACTGACCAGCAGACCTGAATATATCAATTCCACTGGGGATGAAACACATTTTCTCCACTGTTATAAGCCTGTTAATCTGTAGTCATTGTTACCCTTGTCCCCAGTTATAGCAGCCACTGAACATTGTGGCAGTGACTTCTGTTATTACAAGGCTGTTATATGTCTTATAGAACATTGGTAATACATAACATTGAGTATAAAATGGCATATCAAAAGTGGCCCATCATAGTTAATGTAGTCCTGAAGCTGTAAAACGTATGTTGCTCTTTTTTCTAAACATGACATTAAGTTTTGCATTAGTTCAAACTGCATACAAGGATTTGCTCCAATTAACATCAATTTATTAGCAGTGAGTATAACAAGGTTAACACCTCAGGAGTACAAAATTAGTAAATGGGAAAGAACAGAAACTACTTTCCTGCTGATTTAGAGTTTCAACTTGAGTTGACTGCAGACAAATGCTCTCTTTTTTTATTTATCTTTTTCCAGAAAGAAACTACAATATGATATTATTATTATGGTTGGAAATATTCACAGTAAGAAGACACACACACACACACACTAAATGCCTTTAAACGCTTGAATGGTCATTTACACATATAGCAGCACAGGCCTCTGTGCTCCCAGGTCCATTGCTCTTGGATATGGATAAAGTTTGTGGCCTGTTGCTGCTGCTGGCATTACCATTTGTGGCAACCAGTTCTTGTCTTTTTTTATATATATAGAAGCAAGCACACAAGAACACTAAGGGCATTAGAGGAGAAAAGTTGCATGTGAAGAAATCTAAGAACTAATTAGTTTAATTCAAGTAAATTTAATTCAGCTCTATTTGTGTTGCACCATTTTACAACAATATCATCTCAGGACCAAATCTTAAAAAAGTAGCCTAGTGAAGGAAAACCAACAGATTGCACTGAATCTTATCAAAGTATTAGCTTCATAAATTTCCTGCATATCTGGAAAAAAACAAACATACTGTGATGGATTTCAGGCCTGTCCAGACTGTACCCTGCCTCTTCCCGCCAATTGCTGGGATGGACTCCGGCTACCCAGCAATTTTGAATTGAACTAAGCGAATAAAGAAATTAATGAATGAACTACCATTTTACGTAATATAATTGTTTTCTCTGCTCACAAAAATATGTATAAAAAAAACATTTCAAGACAACAACAACATAGCTCACAACTTCAGTGGAACTTATCTAATTGGCTTCTCCAAGCATCCACGAGGTGAAGGTGCTGTTAGAGCTTGAAAAGGCCCAACACTCTCTTGCTAAGTTTACTTCCAATACTCTCCTTGTGAAAACAACTTGCACGAGTAACTTCTCTGAGCTGATTAGCTGTGATGCCAAGCTTTAACTTGCTGCCAATTTTAGCCTTTCTTGCATCCTTCGGAGCGAGAGAAAGCCAATATTATTGATGGCATCTAAGGTTACCAATGGACGGGTACTGCTATAATAGAATATGAAGTGTTTGATTCTGCATGTATGAGCTAATGCACAGTGGGTGACAACTAATCCCAATAAATAAAAAGAAGTAAAAGACTTTCGACAGTATTTTGACAAATGATTGGGAATTATTTTCTACAAATATTTTAACATCTCTGTAATCTTGATTCAGGTTTTCCCAAAGAATTACAAAGTTTCTTTTTTTATCATAGAATGCTAAATACGAGTAAGCGACTGCATTTTTATGTATTGGTTTATTAGACTGATTATTTTTGAATATTTGCAGGGAAATATGTTATAACTTGCAAATTTTTTTTTATCTTTGCTGATGGGACATCTCCAGTGGCAGGCATGGGGTCTTAGCATTGTCTTGTAAATAAAGTTTTTCTGTATCAATTACTACTGCATCAATGTTCTGCTGGACATTATCTAGCTTGAAGGACATGCTGTCTCAGTATTATACATATCTGCTTTTTGACTCATGAAAGTGTTTTGCTATTCAGAGGAGTCACCTGGAAATGGGTGAGAGATCTGAGATCATGTCGTAATTGACAACCTTATAAAGATGAGGCAAGGAAGATGATGAATTGAAATGGTAAATTGAATCAATAACCCCGTACATATCTCTTGAGCAGCCTGACTTATAATTCAACTTTACAGATCATAATCATTCAACAGTGTATTAAGCTTACATCGACTGAAGTAAAAGCTTGTTTTAATGCTAAAACATGTGGCTATAAAACTGTGTTCTTGCAATGAATTACATAAACATACATCCCTCCCACAAGTTCATAAATCTACATACACACACACACACACACATAAACATACATCCCTCCCACAAGTTCATACATCTACATACACACACACACCCACATAACCATATATCCCTCCCACAAGTTCATACATCTACA
>JBAMHX010000017.1:5007631-5033452 GCA_037177515.1 Pseudomugil tenellus
AATGTTTATGCTTTAATTAACTCTTATAAGATACAGTCTTATTGACTTAGTTCCTATTTAACCTAATAAAACTTTGACAAGTAGCACAGTAAAAGGCCTTTAGTAAAACTTCACCATAACTCTGGCAGACTACTGAAAGAGATGGGATCAATCAATTTGAATGGTTAGTGGTTGTGAAGCTGTTTGGAAAACATTAGTTCATGACTCGATGCAGCTTTTTTTCCAAACTGTCTCATCTTGGCACTTTGCTGAGCATCTTGCCCTAGAGCACTTTGCAAATCTTTACACAGGCAAAATCATGGATTATACAAGGTCATAATGTTCCTTTGGTGAGGAAACCTTTCTTTAATCAATGTGGATTTTGATTCATTCCCTTAAGCAGTGTATCTGCTTTATTTATCCATTAAGGACTATCAGGCTAATACAACACACTGACTAAAATTTTAGTTTAAGTCTTATTTCCCACCTCCCACCCTATTCCCCTAGTTAACATTTTGTATTTTATTTATTTTGCTTCCATTGGACTGGGCTTGGGTCTGGATCCGTTCTGTGGCGCTGAGACGGTGTTGATCCGTATTGGCGCCGTAGAATCCAGGAGAAGCCTGTCTTTGGGGGTTCGCAGCTTTTAGTGGTTCCTTCTGGGGTCGATGGCTGGAGGTTAACCAAATGTAAATAACAACAATCAATGTCTATACTCTGTAACAAAATCCAATTGTAAATAGTTCCAGAGATATAGTGAAAAATCAGATTTATTTTAGTTATTTATTTATTTATTTATTTTTTGCATAAAGCGCCACATGGTGAGGATACTACGAATCCCAAAATGGTGAAGTTTGATGCAGGTCATCCCCTTGTTGACCTAAACAGGTATGCCAAGTATCAAAATCCAATTACGAAAATTGTTCGAGTTATCATGCCCAAACAAAGGATATTCAGCGGTGGACGTGGCAGCAGTGGCGGTGGGGATGAAACCATAATACCCCAAGACTCCACGTTGGGGATATAAATGTCAAAAACAAAGTTGCATGTTGATTTTGGGGTTTGAGCACTGTTTATCCAGGACAAGTTTTCAGTGAGAGTACAATGTCATCCATGTAAAAAGTTGACAGGAGTATCAGGGAAATGGGTCTTGAAGAAAGTTTGGCACAAGACTGATGGACTGCTTTTATCTTATTCACTTGTCTTTGTCCATTATACATTTGACTGAGAAGCTAAAGTCTTCTCAAAGAGGTGTGTGTGTTTGTGTGTGTGTGTGTGTGTGTGCGTGCACTCCAGTCATCTTTCTTTTTTCTTGGATTAGAAATTATTAATTTTCCCTGGAGCATAAATACTGTGTCTCTGTAATATCCATGTTGGAAATGTTCCTTGGAATTTCAGCAATTATGCTTATTTTAAAATAGGCCTAAGTATTTTGTTAAATGTTTGTTAGTTTTAATTGTGCTACTGTTAATCCTGTTAATGGCTTTTCTGTGGTTTAACATCCATTGCATGAAAGTGGCTTTCTATACCTGTAATAAATTTTACTTATTGTATATTATCATATAGCATCAGGAGAATAATTTGTTGTGTATATTTTCTGGTTTATGTTATAGTTCATACTTTATGGTTTTTAATGGTTAGAACTGCTTTGGCAACCCACTTCAATATACAGTGGCTATATTTAGATAACATTTGCTAAGAGATTATGTTCCTTTTCTCCCTATTTCGCTTTAAATGAAACTAGTACAGCAATTACTCTTTTCTGCAGCTAGTCTTCTCCTGTTGTATGTGGCACAAAGCTATTAAGCTGTGTTTGTGACAAATTGCAACAGAACAATGATGTCAGCCTCAGGAGATCACTGAAATCTTTCTATTTCAGTTGACAGCACACACAAAAAAACAAAAACAACAAAAAAAAATCAGACAACTGGTCTGATAAAAAATTTCTGTCAATTAATAAGGTTTAAAAGTTTTATGCTTATTATATGTATGTTTAGCTATAAAAAAATTTGTCCTCATTGTCATCTTTATAATAAGTTAATAAGTGATCCTTTATTCATAGAGACATACGGCCCTCAAGCACAAGCGATCATCCAGAAATCTTATGAATGTCTGACTTGCTTTGCTGAAATTGCAAGACACAAAAAGATAACGGGTACATTTTTAGCTTGATTTTAACTTGCCCCTTGTAGCAACTGGGTTTAGGGTTGGACAGAAGTGAGTGATTGGTTTCAATCCATTTTACTTTTAAATCTGAGTCTCTGTATCAAACAGGCTCAATCTACAACTACACTCTTACAGGGTTAAACATTTTCAGGTGTCAAGTCAAGAGAAACGATTACATCATATTAACATCCTAAATGGCTCAAGCAAGAGGTATAAATTCTTCTGCCTTCTCCATTTGAACAAAGAATAATGGTTCTTAAGTAAAAATAATGATTTTATCTGAAAGTTATCACACTTGATAGAAACAGAAAACAGGACAATACAAAGCAGTAAATTGTACATTGAAGTGAAGTATTATTTCGTAAAATGTTTCCAGAGGTAGTGTTACACAACAACACTGAATTTGCTTGATGACAAATGCACATTAAGCAATCTAAACTGATATCAGAGAAACGTGACATGAGCAGAACCTTTGACTTCAAATCACAGTGGTGGCAGCATTTATTGGGTTAATATAATTATCATCATTATAACAATACCAAGTGGAAAACAAAGACCAGCTTTGTTGTGGTGCACATCCAAATTCTCTAGTTGTGGTAAGTGCACAGCTTTTCATGTTGTGGCTGAAATAAGAAGCAATTTAATAAGAGAGGAATAACAGACACAGCCCCTAAAGGTGTTTGTTTATTCATTTCTTTTCCTTATTCATATTTGTTTGTCAGTTCTGTTACAGTTATAAAAAAGAACAGGTTAATCCTCTAATCATGGAATGTATCTACAACTGTATAAAACAAAATACAGCAAAAAAAAACAGCATAAGATATAAATATTAAATACATTTTATTAGAATTTAAGATGAAATTGAGGATAAATAAATATCAAATAATTTCAATTGAATAACAGCAAAATAATCAGTTACTGTACATAAAAGAAGCCAAACACAAGAAGGGGTTTGTCTCCATTTTGTGACAACAGGCATCGATGGGTTCAGTTTTGAAAATATTCTGAATAATACAGCCCAATGTTACCTATTAAGAATTTGTAGGATTAGAATCACAGTGTTTTTTTTTAAGAAATTACATCTATAGCCTGTCGAACTTAATTAGTTTCGATGTGAAAGTCCTTGTTTGGGCGGAATTCATCACCCTGGTAACAAAGTAAATGTTTGCTGTAACACTTTTGGTTCATATCTGACTCTGGATGGTAGAGCCTATTTTAACCTATGCAGGTCTATGTGCCACATATGCAGAGCTCCTACACTGAATAAGTTTTCTAATTTGTTTAATCCCACAATTAGGTGAGGTTGTGGGCAAAAAAGTGCAGTGTTTCAGCAAAAGTGGGAGTGTTACAACACTCACATTCCACCCAGTAGCATCGTCCATGAGAAATATATATCACACAGATAACCATGAGAAAAAAAAAAAGAGAAATAACTAGATTATGTTTTTGTTCAAATCTTAAGACAGCAAGTTCTGTCCCAGCAGAGTTTCTTTTAAGCCCGGGCACTGGTGTACTTCAGAAGTGGCCAATACATATCTGGGCTTAAGAGAAAAATGTTACTCTGGTGGATTGTAGAGGCCTTACTCTACAGGTTTACATACGATGTTAAAACTTTAAGACTTTTACAAATATCATACTGTATAGAAATTCAGCAAAGAGCTGCAGGAAGCACTGCTGGGAGACACTGTTATCCTTTAGCTTTTTCCTAAAGATGAAACCACTTCTCAGCTACCGCTGCTGTTGCCTTGGAAACCTGGTCACTCTCACTCTTTTACCCACACTCTTCACCGCTCGCTTCATTAAGTGCGTTTGCAGCTGGCAATTAGAATAAAACCAGCGGCTGGGCTGGCTGCCTTGAAATGCAGTCTCCAATTAAACACTTTCAAATAGCAATGTTTCTTTAAGCTGCATGTTCTTTCTATATAATAAACCATGCACCTGGGACATATATGCCTCTAAAAGAGTAGGAGCATGGTTGCTATACCAATGAATGACTTCGAAAATGTATTTTATTACTTTGATATAACACATCAAAAACTGCAAGGTTACTTTGGATTGGTTTTGAAAAGAGCTTTTGGCGCAAATAAGAAAACAAAGTTGCATACATTGTCACAGGGATTTCAAAGGAAAAGGACATCCGTAGCTGGAAAATTCAAACAAAGAAAACAGAATGGGATTTCTTCTATATGCAGAGTCATTTCTATATGTATGACTGACATAATGAATTACAACTTTAGAGTCTTTACCTTTATCATCATTTTTGTTACCTCACAGCATTTTTACCCCAAAAAGTTGGTTACTTCTGTATTAAGATTGATTAAGTAAACTGATGCCATCATCATGTGACAGCTTGTTCTGAGTGAAAAGTGTTCAAGTGAAATGTTCTCCTTACGTTTCATGTAAAAACATCATCCTTAATTTAACCTTGCCCATCAGCTGCCCTCTCACATACAAGACTGAAATGTAGAAACAAAAATACCAAAAGTACATGAGCAGCCACTGGAAGCAACCGTTGCGTCAGTCTTTGAAGCTGTGCATCAATCATTTACCACTCTAATACTTCCCACCTGAGCTCACACTTTGTGAAACTAGTTTTGTGTCAACATAATACAAAAATAACAAGAGAAAATATGAAACTCACTAAAGTAAAACAGAAAAAGTAGCCTCAAAAGTAAATCTTTAAACTTCAGCCAGTTATATGTCTATTTCTTGACAGATCCCACTGCTTCTCACTGTCCAAACGTCTGACCTCACCATTACATATCTTTTATATCTGTTTGCTTCCCTTTTTTTTATGAAATTTTGACTTTAATGTGTGTCCCCATTGGTTTATGAGTTTTTGAATGACAAGGACATAATCAAATATTTTTCTTCTTTTATTTTGTTATCTCTTCATCTTGCTTTGGGTAGCTCCCAGTAGAGTGAAGTGACCCATATGCATCAAAGTGGCACTCATGATTAGAGATAATTCTCTAAATGCCAGTGAATTACTTTTAATATGATTCCTTTATTATTTTCTTGAGCATCATGGCATATATTAAATAAGTCGACTCCAAAATGCACAATTGTATAATAAAATACACTGTTATTACAAAAAATATAATTAAAAAAGGGGATGCATATTTACAACCTTTTGACAACTTGTGTTTTGTTTGGTAATTTAGATAAGATTTGAAAAATTAAAACGGGGGAATAAAATTGATTACCATTACATTTTATAAGTTTAGTAAAATAATGTTTGGACTGCTTCAGCTTAATTTCTTTTTCAACATAAACTTGTACAACACTGATTCTTAAACAGAGACCAGTTTTATTTTGCTTTTTAAATATCTTTATTTTCTGTTTTTGGTCTTAAGTTAGATTCCGGGTTGCGTCCCAAACTTATTTCTTTTTCTTTTTAGCAATAATTTTTTGTCTGCCATTAATGCAACTGTATTTAGCTCAAATAAAAGAATATAGTGTAAGATTAAAAAGATGGTCTTATAGGAATGTTTTGACAAAATAACAAATTTGTGGAAAAACAAAAAAGAAAGTATGTAGTTATAGCAAAATTAAAAGTATTATTATGAGAATCGTGATGAATGATGATGACATTTATAAACGTAGATTCCTTGATGTGTAAATTTACCTTAAACTATCTTAAAAGGGTCATATAAATAACTTAAAAGCATAAATACCCTCAACCATTGGATATGCACTTATATAATACTCCAATTATCCTGCCCTGCCAAAACCCTATCAATTTTGTTCAGTAAGTAGTAAAATGGAACTCCCTAGGCATCTGCAACCCTCCACTAGCCTATTTGTGTGGGTTTAGGTTGAGTCTATGTGAGTCATGCTTGTGCCATTTTATGATGTTTTACCGCACCATTTACGCTGACTTGCTGTGGGTGGTGACACGGTCACCTGCATGTGCATCCTCTATTCCTCTCCCCGACACATACACTCCATTCCACTGCTTGAGAGGCAGTATTACTTAGTTGTTTCTGTTTCTCGAAGAAGACAAAAACTCAAAAATTTACAATCCAATGAGTTTGAACATCTGTAAATAAATAAATAAAATGAACTTGTCAGTTCAAGAAGTTTCTGTCAAAACTGCAGCCAAGGTCAGTAAACACAAACAAAAGAACTGGCAGTGTAACCACAAGGCCGACAGAGAGGTCAAAAGCCTGATCAGTGAAGGAGAAACAGAAGTTGCTGTAAACAATAGGAAATGTTTGCATTATAAAAAGAACAAACAACAGGAGTGGAGCAAATGTTTTAAAGTAACTCACATTCTTGTTAAGTTTTACATACATCTCATTATTCTATTTTTTTCTGTTGAATTATATTCTTATATTTTTTAACTTCTCTTCATTAATGTTGTCAAAATATTCATTAAGTTACATCGTGCTGTATTTCACAGAAGTGTTAATTTGGTACTGATAGACTCTTTGTAATGAAGAAGCAATTTCTTCAATTGTCAGATAAAACATAACTATTGAATTAATTATTTAAATCATATGGAGTGTTAAACATTTCTTTAAGCCACAAACAACAAGCTTTAAGACAGTTGTCCTCATATCTTTTCCTAATTGTTGTTTTCTGAGGACATTAACCAGCTGGAGCTACAGATAAACTTAATCTATACCACACAAAAGAATTATTTCTGTACAAATCTACTATACAAATATTTAGTTGTCTCTCTGTCCTTCTGTGAAAATATAAGAAAATGAATGCCTGATTCAAAACCCACACTTAAGCAAATTTATCTAAATAGAATTGATGGCGGAGCTTGATTCAAAATTAATTCAATGAGGCACGCATCCACCAAGATGGAAAACTGCTTTATTGTTGCTGCACTGGATTAGACTGAATTTGAATTTCTTTTATGGTTTGTTTCAAAATGAAAAACCATAAGGCTGGCAGGATTTTATGGAAGATGACTTACATTAATATGGGTGCAGCATTAAACAAGCACATATATTCAATAGTTTATTGTTATCATTCAATTGCAACATAAGCAACTAAGATATATGTGAAGCAACAGTGTATTATATCTCTAAAAGAGTGTGAAGCAGTACAGTTTAACTCAAAACAGTGATGATTTAAAAAGCCTAAAATATAGTACCCCCACCCACCTAAAAAAAGAAATCCCCACTTGTATTTAACTAAGCAAATAGGTACATTCTTTTCACTGATAATTTGCAAAGATGATCATTTTTGATGCAGTGAGCAGCTTCTCATTTCTGAAGCAAGCACGTTGGAAGACATATTTTGGTCAGATATGTTTTGGAAGGTTCAAACTAGTATGGTATCATGCAAATCAGGCTTGAAACAACTGTAAAAGAGATTCAAATCAATGACTTGTAGCCACCTTTTTGCCACAAGTGTATGATGCCTTTATATCAGTGTGGATCAAAATCTCTGATAATGTACTGAAAAATTAGGCCATAAAGAATTAATGGATTTCTGAAGGCAATAGATTTGCCTCAGTACTAGAACCCAATAAAGTGGCCAGGAAATGTGTGAGAATTTATAAGCTCCTTACAGATTTTCTGAGAAAAAAAAAAGTCAAATGCAAATAACCCCCAATTATGTTTCGAAACAAATATAAAACACTATACTTTAAAGTGTAAAAATGTGCATTTTTCACTGCATTCTGCATATACATATACATACATATAGGCCTATATATATATATATATATATATATATATATATATATATATATACAGAAATTTACCACATCAGCACCAGAATTCTGTTATGTCAATGGGGTTTTGTTTTTGGATTATTATTGCGCCAGAGGCAGCAAATTGTAATGGTTTAAGATTTTATTGGCACATTAAAACATCATCAGTATTAACAGTATGTTTCACACATATATCATTCTAAGCTGAAGCACTCCATTTTATTTATATCCCTACTCTATAAGAGCTTCATTTCTTTAGAGTAATCTCAAATTTACACACACAGTGTACAAGGATCTCCACATCTACAAAATTATCTAAGCACCTCTTCTTTCCTTTGACGTGAGTCAGTTCTAATCCACATTTCCCAGAGAGCCTTTGCAATTCTGCGTTGCACACCTGCTGGTTTTCAGGGTCGTGGCTGACAAGTTAATGCAGTTCAGGTGTTGTAATTGAAGATTGCCACCAGCTGGTTTTGGTGTAGCTTGGCAGGGCATAGAAAAGAGGAGTTGGCTATTGGGCTGAACAGGTGATCAGTGCTTCAGCGCTGCTGGCCTCGACTCACAACAAGCCCCTTGTTTATGGAGAGCCACTTATGTCTCCAGGCACTGCATTCACATAATGGCTTCAATGCTGAAATAAAAAGAAAAGAACCAGTGCTTCATTGAATATTAATTTGAATGTGAACGTACTCTAAAGCAAAAACCAACTAACCTCTTTAACATCATCTGTTTGAACATTTAAATTGGAAAGAAAATAGAGCTGAAAACTCAAACAGTATTTCATTGTCCAAATACTGTCTGGGCTGACTGTTGTACCAAATATTCACTTAGCTTAATGTAAACCACCCACACACTCAAAGGCATGTGGCCCAGTAGCAATCAGTATTGGATTTTAGTCAGCCACAAATTTTGTTCCCAACTCTGCACAAGCTCTCTGTCTGCCTGGCAAGACTTGCTCACTAAGTCTTTGTAGTTTTAAAAGATCCATTTAATGCTTCCCATTTACATCTCTAAACCTGATAAACATGACATTTATGTCGTAATCTAATAAGCCACTACTACAGGTCCAAGTGAAACTAAAAGAGCTTGCTTTTGGATAAGATGATTCCACCATATACATAGGGAATCCTGGATGTCTAAACTGTATGTCTAAACTGTATATATATATATATATATATATATATATATATATATATACAAAGTTAAATCCCAAAAATATTACTGAAAATATAAATAATTTTCTATATGCAAAACTAGAACATACAAGCACACCAGAGCGCACCGCGTAGATGCATGCAAACATCCGTTTTCTCCAGCTTATTATTATCCACTTTTTTAGCTGCTTCTGCCAGAGGGACACAGAATATGAGAGCAAAGTGAGAAGAAACATTACCCAATAGAGCTGAAGGAAAATGCTGAAGGGATAGAAGCTCAGATTTTCTTGTAATGGAACCGTCTGTGTAACCGTTGGTATTCCCTGCAGCTCACAAGAAATTTGAAATCGATCATTGCATTTACACATTGTGGCACCTTGGGTGGGAATGGGTGCAAGCCAGCACCTTTTATGCGTCTCTAACAACTACAGTGGCACTGCACCATAAGGAGCTGCAGCGGTCTGTAGAGAGACAAGTCAATAAACAGTTACTTGGGCCAGCAGGTTGTTTGTCAAGTGCAATTACAGGAAGAACATTTTTAAGACTGATGTCACCCAGTTCAAACCAGGTAGAAACTGGAAAGGATGGTAGGATTAAATAAACGGAAGATAGATTGGGAGAAGTGTGTCATGGAAAAAAAAACATGGTTAGAAAGAGGGAATGACATAAATGTTTGTTGTGAAGAAGACTACATGATGATAGTGATAAATGATGAAACCGAAAGAATCAAAATCAGGAGCGCAGATCGCGGCTACATAAACATATCTGCACACAAATAGGTCACAGTATGAAACATCCAAACTCACTTGAAAAATGTGAGAAATCTCCCAGTAAATGAAATGTTAACCAAGAGCCATGTGTAGAACACAGAAATGCCTCAGGGCATTACAGGCTGCTGCTGAAAGATAGTGTTGGCCTATTATATTTTTACAGGCCATGGTTTGTAATTAAATATTAACTCCAATTAGCTGAATATTTCTTTGTTAGCAGTTTGCAGCATCGGGATTAAATGTAGACATGATTTAACAATACACAGTTTTTCAGCTTTTGAAGCAATATATATACACACAGTCGTTATTTAAGCCTGTTGGATCAGCTGCAATGCAAAAAATGGTTTCTAGGTATTTGACAGAGAAAGCAGTTCCAACATTTGAAGTGTTTCATTATGTTTAACTTAAAAAAGTGAGGGAAAGCTTGTTAGGGAGTTTTTCTGGGGAATATTAGTTTTCCTTCCATTAGTGCTTGTAATAGTTCCTTAAGTGCAGAGTTCGCAGCCCAATCATCTGACACTTAAAACTAATCACCTGCCTCATAGAATCTGTCAACCTTTTACAGAGGCCTTTAGGTGATAGAATAATTGGCTGTGGTTCACTTTCTTCTTAGAAGGAGATGTTAGCTCATCTTTGTTCCATGTGTCGTCTTCTCTCAAGGTATTTTGGTTTAGGTGATGGTGGAATCACGAGCAAAACAGAAAGAGCCAGTGGCATTTCCAAGCAGTGGGTTGACTTTGCTGAGCAGTGAGAGCCAACTGTCATCTTCTGCAGATCCAAATAATTGATTGGCTCATTACCCTAACATCATATTTTCTCTGTGTGAGGCTTAGCGTTATTTGGTTCCAGTAACCCATTATTTCACCAGGGGCTTTTTTGTTGAATTAATTTGTGAGTGCTTACTAGTTTCATGACTAATGTACCACTCTGTTGATTTTGTATATGATTTTAATGACTACCTTGAGACTGGCTGTTAAAATTTGAGTCAAAACATTAATAAATAAGACTTTTATTTTTGATTAAAAGAAATATCTTAAGAAATTTGAATATAACTGTTTTTTATATTTCACCAAATGCAATCCAATGTTTATTGACTGGCATTTTCTTTATTTATGCACTAGACATTGATGTAAGATAAAAAAAAACACAAACAAATAATAGTAATTACTGTTACCATTTCCATAACTCTTAAACACATAACACAAGAAAATTTGAGAAAAGTAAAAAAAAAGAAATTACACGAAGACTGTTATTTTAACAAATGTAAGAAAACTTATTAAACTTTTATTTTTGTTATGATATTTCCATTTTATTACAGAGTAAAATGTCAAAATGATTGTAGTCTTCTGGTGGCTGACTGTGAACAATGGGGTTTAGAATAAAACTTTTACTACACAGCTATCCAAAATGTCTCAGAAACCGTATTAATTATAATACATACAGCATTATAAAAGTAATATTACTTGAATATGAAATGAAAACGAGTTTTCCCATCTGTATGGATGAAAATCTAATTGATCCAGCCTTCCGCCCTCACTTACGTTCTTCTCCTAGCATCCCTACTGTACTGTGATCACCAGATGAGTGTAATCCTCATGAACAGCTGACCCTCATCCTTAAACTGACAGAACGTAAGAGGATCTGATCCATCTCCTCCGGAACAATCAGCGTGGACAGGAAATTCACAGAGAACAAGTCTTTTTAAGAGGCAGCTGAAAGGGCACCGTCTTGTCGAGGGGGTGGGGGTGCAGTGGGTAGGGGCTGTTGGTAAGCACATTGCTCACGAATGTCAACCCCTTGAAGCTTTGCCTGTTCACTGCTTGATAATTGGTCATCTATCTACCCTCCTGTGATCACCAGTTTAGTTCCAGGTCCGTGGGTTGGTCGTTTATTTCTGGTCTCATTGCTGTTTGTTTGTTTCCAGTTGTGTAGTCAGCTGTTTACTCTCGGTTCTGTGATCAGAAATTTATTTCTGGTGCTGCAGTCAGTGGTTTATGACTACTTTCAAGGACTTTGCAGTGGATGTGTTTTTGCTGCAGCCATTTTCTGCCTGATTTTATTAATTGGATGTAGACTTACTTAATGCAGTGGAAACATGTTTTGGCAATAAATTCCACTAGAGAGAGAGAAAGCAATGTCTTATACATTGGGGTGATATACTAGTGTGCGTAAATACACATTTGTGTGGCTCATTTTCTGCTTTCATGTGAG
This sequence comes from Pseudomugil tenellus, assembly GCA_037177515.1. Taxonomy (NCBI): domain Eukaryota; kingdom Metazoa; phylum Chordata; class Actinopteri; order Atheriniformes; family Pseudomugilidae; genus Pseudomugil; species Pseudomugil tenellus. The sequence goes on from JBAMHX010000017.1 coordinate 5,019,586, forward strand.
CAAACAAGCATGTCTGTGTCCTCCCTCAATTGAGTCAGCCCTTTAAGGAAGAGGGCATTTGGAATCATGAAAGTGACGTTTTAAGCCTTTAAAACATTCTTTAAATGTATTTATTAATTTGAATGTTTATTTATTCAAATATATATTTGCTCGAATTAATTGTATCCACTATTACATTTGTACCCATGTGTGTTTATCTTAATATAGTTTTGGCTATGGGCAAGTTGTGGTTGTAAAATGAGTCTGAGTGGAACATCCTTCGAAATTCGAAATATCGAATGGAGCCCTGGGAGCACAGTGGGATCATGGCAGGATGAGTCAGCTCTGTACACGCAGAGAGAGAAATAAGTAGTAGCTTACATATTGACTGAAATTTGTGTTGATCTGAGATCTGTGAGCGATATATTGAAGCCCTTTGAGGAGTTCTGTCAAGAATACAAACTGCAGGGTTTGCAGCAACGGTGGTATTTCCTAATTTGCAGCCTGCAACACGTTCAACCAGATTGTTGCTCCTGTATACCAGAAAAAGAACAATATTGAGCAAACAGTGTTGAAATATCCCTTTCCCATACCAAAATATATTTAAAGCTGCTGCATTGTAAAACAATGGTTGATATTTCAATGTTTCCTTCACAGAAAATGATTCAATCTATTTTGAACTCCAAAGTGACTCCAAGAGAAACAAAAATTAAACTGTTACTTTGTAATTGTAATCCTGTTTTATTTAAATGTCTAAAACATCTTTAGACTTAATTACAAAGAGTTCTACAAGTGTGAAAAACATTTAGATGCATTCTGTCAGTGGTAAGACTCGACTCTACTCTGTTGAGTATTTTTTATAGAACATTGACAATAATCTTGTTTCCATAGGTTTGCCAGTCTGACCCGTACTTTATCTTAGTGAAATACCCATGTGTAAGTCAGCTAATCATCAGGTTAGATTTGATACGATTAATATGTATGTAGAGTAAAAAGGTTAGATCCAGCCGAAGAACCCATAAGGAATAGTTTTTTGGGTTTTTTTTCCAGCACTGTTTTTAAGTAAATGGCAACACCACAGTGAGCATTTTAAGACAAGAGATTTGCATTAACAGACGTACTCCTTTAAAAAAAACAGTGGGGGAGACCAAAAACAGAGATAAAGGAGAGATAATTTGTATTCTGCAAGAGTTGCTACAAACAGCATAGAAGAAATCTTGATGTTGCTTTGTAGCTGCTGCTGTAGACGGGGTGTGTCAATTTAACAAGTAATTCTTGCAAGCAAGGTACCCAGTAGGTTCATGCTTGTGCATTAAGATAACTACTTTAAAAAAGTAGGGATGTATTATTAGGCTTAGCAAGAGGCACAACTTGTATACCTCATGAGTGTGGTAATTTGCTGTTGTTGTTCTTTATAGGTTTATTAGAAAACCTGTGTGGTTCATAGTACTGTTAATAAATCATTGCAACTGGTGGGAATATAATATGTTATGTAATCAATCATTATTTAACACATTTTTGACAACTTTGCTGAAACAGCATAAAAATCAAGAATATATAACTTAATAAACATTACAATGATATCTTAACAAAAGCTATACTGTGCTAAATTTTTACAAAAAGGAAAACCTTTCAAACATACACCCATCTCAGGGCTTTTCATGCCAGGTAAAGAGACGAAAAAAAAGGAGTCATTGTGCGAAAACATTTTGAGGACAATATTTGATGCCAAATTGCTCAATTTGTATTGCTATTTCCCTTAAGTGCACATCTCTAACATTTCGCTTCTTCTGATGTCGCAAAGAAAATTACCAAACATTAAGAGGAAAGAAAATACCAGCCCATTCCTAGTGAGGCGGTAACAGGTCACTGAGCCTTATTTTGTTGGGGATGAAATGTTGACCTTAAGTATTTAAAAAAAAAAAAATTCATAGGGAATTAACTTGCTAACGAAAAAGACCTAATCTCTTGTTATCTAAAATATTGCCCACAGTGGTCAAAGTAAAAGAGAAAATATGCCATCCATCTTTCACCTTCCCAGTTTCTTTCAGCTATAATGAAGAGTCTTATTCAGAGGAGTGATCTCACTTTCAAAACAGTTTTTTTTCAAATCTATCTAATTAGACTTCACAAAGTCTTACTGTCAATCTTGTCTAATTAAACGTCTCTTCCTTTCTGTCATGTTATATGAGGAGTAGATATTAAATAAAGGCCACGCTTCCTTTTTCCTCTCTGTTCTCCAAACCAAATAGGCCACTTCCTTTTTTCCCTCAGTATAACATTGGTTATGAATTAATAAATCAGCAACTGGATAGCACAGTTTCCATCTTTTGTACCTCAGTGTTCTGCTTCTTCAACACACCTCCAGTCTCACTTCCTAGCCTGTAGGATTCAAGCTTGTTTACGTCCCATCTCTCTCTCTCTCTCTTTTTTTTAATGTTTTCTTTTGGAATTTAGCCTATTCCTTTGGATGTTTAAGATGTTTTCCTGTATCACCATAGAATGTTCTGGTTGCCTCTCAGGAGGTCTCTTTTTTGTTGCCCTACACATATGGGACGCAAATCTGTTCAACAAAGAAAGCTGAGGCTGTGTTTTATCTTCTCCAGCTTTTCCCCAGTAGAGGATCCGCTACAATAGCAGAGTGAAAAGAGCATACATTTTCCTTTCAATATTATATGATGTTAAATTCTGTAATTGTAGAAGTCTGGAGTTGATTTAGGCTTTCATGTCCACTCATTATGGGAAACAATGAAAAAAAAACATACTTAAAAAATAAGATCACATAAAATCAGGTTGACAGTGATTTTGCAGTCATCTATTTTATGGTAGTCAGAAAAAAACTCCATAGTGTTCTTTAAAATGAGATTATTAATCAAATGTTAATCCAACCTAATCCAGGTATATGGATTCAGTTGCACTATTCAGCAACGTCATTCCACAAACTTTTTTATTTTTATTTAAAAGTATAGCAGCTCAAAAGGGATTTGATTTTGGTGCAAATTATTAATTTTGCTGTTTTTTTTTATCTAATAGTCTATTTATATAAAAAAATGTATATCAAATAAGTCATATTACATTTTTATATTCAATTTTCTGACCATTTACTAAAACTTATAGTTTTATTAATTTACCACACAGCTTTCCCTTGAGCTTTGTGCTTTATCCTGTGCAGGTAAAGAGTTTATTTGGGGAGAAAGAATGTAATGTGAATCTATATCACCTGCTCATGTTTTCTGTCTTGGATGTCTATCCCCAGCAGAGTAGCAAAGGTTTTGGGCAAACTACAAAATGTCTTGTATTAAGTGAATTGAAAAATTTACCTTCTGCATTTCCCTCTGAATGATTTATTAAGGACACAGTATTTATCTGTTGCCTAATGACCTACTCTATTGTACTCTATTTTTCACCAAGGATAACTTGAAACAATCTGACTTTCTTTCAATATTTAGAGTAAATATTTGGTGTACGGTAAATCTGACGATGAGTTGAGAGAAAAAGATGGAGCTTGAGCCCTGAAAGTTGAGCAGTTAAGGAGACTGCTTGCCAAACACTGAGTGGCAGCAACTACTAGGTTTTGGAATTCACGACACAGTTGATTACAAGTGTTTCTGGAAATGGAAACTAAAATGATGAATCCATGTGTGTTGGCAAAAACTAAATCTAGAAAAGACGACTGATTACACGATGTTTACGTAAACTTGAAAAAGAGCTGAATTTAAATGAAGTTATTTTACCACAATTCCTGCTCATATATACTAAGATCAAAGCAAGCTGTCTGAATTTATATTGTTTGCCAGTCAAGTGCAAAGGTTTGTAGAAGGAACAATGTCTTTAAATGCAAACATATACAGAGACAATGGTCTTATTTAATCACATCAACGTGTGCTAAAAATCTGTGGACATGGCCATTTCCACGTAAGGTTTTACATTTGTTATTACAGACGTGAGTGTGAGATACTATCAAATCTCATGACTGAGATCATCAATGCCAGTCTGAATCAGTGTGGATTTACAGTTCAGCACAAAAATCATTATATAACAAACCTCAAACCGTCATCGATGCATAAGCAAGTCACATACTCAGTACTCAAAATGAACCCATCTGCAAAAAAGCATATTAGCATATTGTAGGCTATAAAAATTGGTTTCACATAACTGTAACTTGAACACAGTAATGTTTAGCTAATGCCAGTAAAGGGAGAGAACATTTTACAGTTTTAAAACGTTTTATACACTTTCAGATTTTAATTTAACATAATGTCTGCAAATCATTGCCCCCATTGATTGGTACATCTCAGAATGCCTTTCCAGCACCGCTTCAGTGATGAGCACTTCTCTTTGTTGCCCAGTCTGGGGGATGGACCTGGACTTAGCCTAGGTCTCCTGGTTCTTCCAGGAGGACTGGGAAGCTATGCCACTGGTGCCTGGCTCTGAAAAAAAAAAACATTCAAAACAACAATAAAATAAAAAAAAAAAAAAAAAACACACATGTGTAACATATGTCAGTTTAACCCCTCAATGCCTGCAACTGCTCACAAAAACTCCAGTTTTCAAAATCTGAAGTCTTTTTTTGGCCCTTTAAAAAGAAAAACTTGAAAAAAGATTAACAATTCATTTTGGCATTTTTACTATTTATTACCATGTCAAAATATTGTAACATATTGTCCTCTGCTTTATGGTGTTCACCAGGCTGCATGAGACCAGTATCATATAGGGTACAACTGGGTTTTGAATAAAGTTTCCACCTTAAGACCATTCAACAACAGCAAATTCATTGGGTCCTCTTTCATACGTGTTTATGAACTCCTCTGACTCCAGCGTTTTTTTTTTTAAGCTGCCAAACAGCACCTCATTTATTTATTTTTTTTTTTTGCACCTCACATGTGAGAGTTTCAATCTTGGCTTTCGAAAAGTTTCCTTTTTTGGCAGAACCTCCACTCAACGGCTTGATCTCACCAGACGAGGCCTCTGGGCCATGAATATTCAATGGTGTAACATGTAAATGACAATGGATTTCAGCCACCACATTTATCAAAGCCCAGTCATTTGTATGCTGGGATTGGTCAGATAAGAATGTTTCATGAATGTCACATGGATATGCTCATTCTTGGGAGATGTGCTCTTAATTTCCATGTTCATTTGATAAATGAGGGTCAATGAGAGATGAGGGTTAATGAGAGAAAAGTCATTTCTGTAGCAAGACATTGACAACATAGGTATTGATGGATACCTTTGACAAGACAATAAATTTGACTTTTTTAATTTTTATAGTCCAGCATTCAAAAGCCCATCAGAAACACTGAGATTCTGGTTATTTCTCAAGTAATTCACTATAACCAGCTTTGTCCATAAACTATCTGTTGTCATGTTTGCTTCCAGTGTTACAACAAAATCTGTGACTCCATTGGTCAAGTCTTTAATAATTCCATTAAAATGTAAAAGATATGTGCAATTATTTAGTGCAACATAGACAAAAAACATAGATTAGAGTATTTCTTTTGACCACCTTTTCTCATCATCTATACAACTAACCTCCTAGACAAGCCTTCCTGCTATTTTTTAGTCTTCAGGAACAGTTCTACCAGTTGCTTAAGGGACATTTCCTAACTTTTCTTTGATGTCTGTTTTTTGTTCTGTTCCCTGTCAAAATGATCCCACAAAGCTTTAATAATGTTGAGGTCTGAGCTTTGGGAAAGATTCATCACTTCATAAGACCTGTTGCCATGATTTTCTGTTGAGACTGTCCTTTGCTAATTTGGGGGCATGACTTTACAGCAAAATTGTTCATCGCCCCAAAGTCCTACAGTATGTTTCTTTAGAAGTCTTTATTTAAAAGTTTGCGTTTCTCTGTGTCAACACATAACACAATAGGATTCAGGGTGGTTTAGAGACTTTTGTACAGTTCTTTATAGTGTTGTATTTACCTTTATAATGTAGGAAAATACGTGTATTCCTGAAGACACAATCAACTAGTGCTGTTGTTTCATGTTGTAATAGAAAAAAGCAAACTGAGCAAACTCTACTTTAACCACCTACAATAATACATTGCATAAACACTTTAAGCCTTAGAAAATGAAAAAAAGGTAATCTTTCTTCAGTTATTGGACTCATTTGTGTTCGTGTCTAACACCAGGTCTGCAGCCATCTGACTATAAATCAAGGCTTGTTACATGCATGTCGCATCGCACACTAGATGCAATTTTTCACAAATGTAAATTTTTTCACGTTTACTGTTATTTGAAACATCACCTGTTATGTGGTAGTAAATTACATTCTAAAATGTTTATTGGTGTAATTACTTAATTTCAGAGAATGAAACCATTTAACACAGCAATGTTTTTTATTTTAAATGCAGGTTTGATGTTTGCAAATATCCCACATTTCACTTCTCTTAATGAGATATTCTTACACACTCAAGTAAACCTGTATTCCCCCTTGCTCTCATATGACAGAGGCCATTTTTTGCTCTCTCTGACCATCCCTCTAAAAGACAAGAAGATTTGACAAGCATGGCAGGTTTCTGCCTCTCAGCCTAGAAAGAGAAGACAAAGCTGCAACTCTGAAGCCAATTACTTAAGTTTTGCCTGTTTTCTTTCATTCTCTTCTCCAAAGAAAAGATTGAATGAAAACTTTTCACAGCCTTCTTATCATATGGTAATAACTTACCATATTCCACATGTTTTTACGTGCCAAGTCATCTTCAACTCTTTTATTTTCTTTATTTTGCAGTGCATTCTAATCTGCCTTCATGAAAAAAGGTTCTTAGAGGATGCTTCAGAAGAATAGCTCGTTTCTGTGCTGTTGAAATGTGCCAACAGGGAACATTTACTCAGAGATTCTTTGCAGTGTTTGGATAAGACTTTGGATGCTGCTGACAAATCAAATGCATGTCTGTGGGAGTGTGAGAGGACAGCAATATAGCCAATCATGCAAAGCTGTGCTACCTCTCTGCCAAAATGAGATGCATATCAAAAGGGAAGAGGGCTGTTTTCTGAAGAAGCAGAAGTGAAGAGTGCAAAAATATTTGCTAAAGTGTTAAATACAATATATATAATGTTCTCATTGTTTATATATTTATATATAAACAATATTAACAGGTTAAATCAGAATACATTTATCCTTTTTGCTAAACATTTCCTTTCAGTACCTTTTGAATTTTTTATGAGTTTAAAAATAAATTTAGGTGATTGACTTCAAAAGCAAGAGTTTCTTTCTTTTAGGAGAAACTGTTTTATTTCAAAATGTTCACTTGGACCACATAGTTTAAAAGAACTGTGCTGTGTGCTATTATTATGAGATGTTCTATCTTAAGGTCTTCGACTTTGTCAGAGGGCTGAAGTTAAAATGACCCTTTTCTTATATTTGTGTGTTGGCGTGTTGTGTTAGCTGGGGGAGGAAACAGTGAAAGAACGGAGGAGGAAGAGAGGTGGTTTTATATCATCCATCTGTGTTTAGTTTTTTGTATTCCAGCAAACAGTCTAGTATGTTCGGTGAAAATATTTAAAGATATTATGAGTGTGTTTCAAGGAAATGATTCAGACATAATATGAAAGCTTACTTTCTGTATGAGTGTGGTGGGAATTTGTTTTATGCTTGTAATTAGCTGCATCACAAGCATTCTTTTGGTATTTCTATGTTGTTCACAGTTCATATTAGATTATTTTAAGCTGCTTATATGTATTTGTGGATTGTATCATTTCATAAAAACAAACAACCTTTGGAGAGAATCATGTACACTGAAGCTTTGAGTTAAAGATCATAATATATTATGTGTTTTTAACAAAGGGGGAAACCTGAAATCTTAAACATGAACAGAATACTTGTTCTAAAAAAGATGGTTATGTTATGTTTTTATCCTTTTTTTTCTTAACTCAGTTAACAAGCCTGGGATAAGGATGCAACACAACATGAAAAAATAACAATTTCTAGAAACAGGAGGTGCCTGGAGGATGATTGTGCATAATAAAACCCAAAACACATAACCTTACTAAAATAATATGTTAAATGGTGTAACATCAGCACTTTAAGGCATAAATGTAGAAACTCTGTCAGGACAACAGAAGAAAAATGAATAGGAAAATAGATGCAGACTTTTTTTTTTTTTTTTTGTTTTCCACCAGTTTATTTAACATTTAATCTGAGTTTGTTGGATATTTGTTCAACTGCTAACTCTTCTGTGTTACTACAGGTAAACTAATATGGTTTTAGCACAACAATCCAATCCACTTTTTTTTATAGAGCACATTTTAACAACAGAACATGTCCAAGGTAATGGACCGCAAATGTCAACACCAGGTTTCCTCTTATTCATTTATTTCAGCAATTTGGAGTTACATATGTCTCGAAGTATTATCAAATAAAGAGGTTTCCAGGAAGACTGTTACCAGAATGCTTGTTTAAAAAATACACAGTTATAAGCTGTAGTAGGTGCTAGCTCAAACATGCTTCTTTTCTAATATGTTTTCCTTGCTTACTTTTTTCCCAGCGAATTGGCAGACTTCTTTAATTAAGAGACTTTATAATAAAACAAGTTTAGTTATTTGAAACACTTGAAAAATGAACTTGTGTTCATTTCATTCACTAATTAATTTGCAGTTTTCCTTATTTTTAGTGATCACTGCTACTTGGTTAATGTTCAGGCAAACTCTGTTTTCTTTTTAGGAAACTTTAATTACGAACAAAAACTAATAATATTTATTTTTCTTTTTTTGTAAATGATAACATCTGAAGGAATGTACTGACTGAAAATGAAGGATATACACACTTTATAAATGCCCATTTAGTTATTAATCTGTGTAGATGCAACATAAAACAGGTAATACATAAAATCTGACTCTTAATTAAATCTTGAAAAGTAAATTAATCAAAACAATAGTCTTCAATCCAAGAGCCAATTGTGGAAGTTAATTTGTGCATTGCATTGTGGTTTCACAGCTTTAAGGAACCCGGTACTTTTTCTTCTTTGTCATAAAACTGACAAGCTTCATCATTTACACATCGATGTTCACTATAATGCACAATAAGAAAAAAAAAGTAATATATTTCATGTTCCGATGAGCACAAGGTAAATTTAGTCGGTCCTTGTATAGCTGATAAAGAAGTCTGATCCACATTTTGAACCAAAGATAAAACAAAACAGGTATTCTTATTGTTGTGGATTACATAAAATATGAGCTCTTCACTGTATTTTAAAACCTTCTCTTGGAAAAACGTCACTAGATGCTTCACATCGATTGGTCCTTTGTGCAACAGATTTTGGCATGTTGTTCTTTTATTTACAAACATTAGCTCTTGTATCTGAACATCATCTCTGGTTCTCCTATCATTTTTAATGATTTCATATTAACATCAGATTTGTTTGACTGGTAAAGCTCTATTCATACAGATACAGTACATATGTCAGGCTAACTGCTTTGGTTTAAGATTTCCTCTGACTTTCTTAGGATTTTATTATGTCATAAATTCTAAATAAAAAGTTTATATCTAATAAGATTGCACGGTCTGGAAAATCATTTATCAGACCGAAAGAGAAATATACATTTCTCTGAAAATTAGCTACCAGCTGCAGAGCTAAATTGGTCCCATGAATCATCACCCACACAGAAGTGTCTGTTGTATCACAAAGATGTCTGCAAAACTTTGCTCAGACGGATTGACAGGTCAAGATAAAAATCCTGCTTTCTTTTTGATCAGGCTGTCACACAACTCATCCCTTTAATTATTTTAGTCTCCCCAGTGACCTGTCAGTGCTATAATTTGGCAGTAAATGCCTTTCATGCTATGAATGTGATGATCTCTAAAATCCTCATTGCATTCAAGAAATTTCCCTCCTTAAGTCTAAATAACATGAAATACAGCATTCGGTTGCAGTGTTGAATAATTATCACATACTGTTACCTCTCAATTGAAGTCATTAAAGACTGTCCCTGTGATTTATCTCAGCATGCAAAATATGTAATTCTTAAGATCAGAACTGGGAGTTTAATCAATTTAAAATATAGATAAAGAGAATCAAAGCACAGTCCTGCTGTCCACTAAATGTATTAAACTGTCTCTTGAGAGTTTAATAATGCTGTATGAGTGCAAGGCAAAATTGATGGGTTGCTCTTAATAAAAGGAGAGGTGTTCGTGGAAAATGATTACTTTAATCTGTATTCAGATGTTATGTTTTTGGTTGGGAGTTTCTTTTTAGATGGGTAACACATAATTCTTTTTCCCATGTAATTTCTTTTTACATACTCAAAAAACAAAAAGTAATATGTCAAACCAAATGTCAATTTTTTTACCCATGCTGCTTTTAGAGTCTCACATTGGGTGTGTTCACCTGCTGTTTGACAAGCACTGAACTTTGATTCTTTTGATTTTCTTTTCTTGGCTCTGCTCATTTCGTCCTGTCTGTTTTAGTGTTGACAGAAACTGTTACTCTGAATATTCTGAATACTCTTGTCAGATTTGACAACAAGTGAAACAGCAGAAAACAACTTACTATTTAACTGTCATACCACAAAAGAGTATGGACTGTCAATTTGATGCAAAGAAAAAAAAGGATTTCATAAACAAAGCACATATTTTCAGGCTCAGTGCTTGATCAAAACATACTTGTGACATTTTCAAATGGACTAGTTATTTGATTATAAATTGACAGCTTGTAACTATTCTAACACAGCCACTAACCTTTTGTCGAACAAGAAGACACAAGTCATGTTTTTGACCTTTTCCTCGTGTCACACATTCTGAAAGACAGAGCCAATATTTAGTTGAAACAGATAGTTTTGGATAGCTCTTTTCAAATTACACCAAACAGATTTTCCTATCCATATCGGCTCAAAAGAAGAAGAAGAAGAAAAAAAAAACAACAAAAAAATGCTGGCTTTTGGTTGTGAGCTGATACAATTTTTTGTGTTTGATATTATTCATGTTGCATTTGCTGCCCTTCTAGTTTGATTCCACAGATTTGACTGTGATCACACATTCCCCAAAAAAACAAAAGCAAATAAAATGTACAAGCTGTTACTAAAATAATACATTGTTTTCAAACAACAGACACCTTTAGGGGGAAAAAAGATACCTGGTCTGTCTTTCTAGGATATGACTGCTGAACCTCATCACGGAGAACATTTGTTTACACAAATAGATGCTTGCAAACATATTCAGCATACAGGCAGCCTAAAGGCGGAGCTGTGGCATTGTGCTTGAGATGAAAGGGGCAAACTCTTTTGCCCCAAGAGATTCGAACTCGGTCCTCAGTAGGCTGTTCCACTATAATTAATTCAGTTCCGTGTCACTTTTTGGAAATCTCTACATCAAGTGCAAATATATTTGTAAAAATTCCAAAAGTATATTTATATGCATGCAGTTTGGCAAATCTTTTTTCACAAATGTGTACTGTGCTCCTCTTGCACACTGACTCTCCGAGTGAATGCAATTTTGTTTTACTTTCTTTATATTGCTGAATTCATATATGAGACCTTCCAGTTTCCCATTTATTTGTGTGTGGCAGTGAAATACACTGTTACATCACAGAGAAAAAAGACAAGTTTTCAGGGTTTTCATCCTCAAGCTCCATAACAACATTTCACTTGTTGGCCAAGAAACTGGTAATTTCCTCACACATCTCAGAGAATCTGAGCCATGCCACATGCAAGAAATCAAACTTGTCCATGCTGTGCTTTGTTGCATGCCCCAGCCCAATTATATGTATCAGCCTTTTCAGCTTCACAGTGTTTTCTTTTTCAGTTTGTCCAGGTGACACATACTGTTGCTTAGTTTGTAGTTAATGGCTTCTATCAATGCACAGCAAGGCTTATAGGTGTGTGGCACAGAAAGTATGTATAAATAACTAAATAAAATGAAAACCAAAAAACTACTCCACCACTGCACACACCCAAAATAGTATGAGTGCCCACTTGTGGCATCCAAAGGACACTATTGGCTGTGTTCACTGACGGGAAACCAATGAGGGATTGTGTCTTTGTACATTTCTTGATATGTGGGTGTTAGGCTGGGGTGGAAGGTCAAATTCACTCTAGTGCATTTTACAGTTTCTCACTGTAGTTGCAAAAAGCAAAACTGTGCATAGTAAAATACACATGTCTGGTGCCAGCAGAGACACCTCTGCTCTGACTTGGGGCTACCTTGCAATTTAGAATTTATGGCAAACCGTATTCCACTTGTGTTTGGAAATGATGATTTTTATCAAGATAAGTGAAAATAGAGTTAAAAATAGAGGAAATATATCTTTTAATAATAAATTTAATTTAAATTTTAATAATAAATTTGTGTTAACAATCCCATAACGTGAATTGCTAATCAGTGATAGACACGGATGTCACTTTGATGCTGCCATCTGATGGGAGTGATATTCGGAAGGTAAACTAATGGAAATATATACATCCTATAGGCAGTCAAGCATCCACATATAATATTCCTGCAGTGTTGTTTTTGGCACAGCAGCAGTACAAACATGTTGCAGTGGAAGAGGCTACTTCCACTCTAATGTATTTACTGTCTAATTTGTGTCTCAGTGAGAGACCATATATCCTGTTTAGGGAGTGACACCTCTCCTCCTCCACTTTATGGAGCGGTGCCTGCATTTGATGGGGACTTGGGCATGCTGTGCTGATGGATGGGCTTGTCAAGGCAGCCCCATGATGCGCTCTTCCCCACAGAATGCACAGGAACAGAGAAGCTCAATCATAAAGAAAGCCAACACTTGAAACATAGTTAATAACTCATTTATAACACCTGGAAATAATAACAGAATAACCATTATGTGTGAGGATGCTCTAAAGTTCATGCTGGTAAAGCCTTGGCTCTGCACGCTGGTAGAATGCAATAATAAAACGCGCTCTTAAAAATGAAAGGAAGAAAAAAAAGGCTTTGTCATGTTAGTTTACAAATTCCAAACTGATAAACATTTCGTAAGTTTGATGACATTTGAGCATAAACAATCTGCTCTTTTAACACTGCTCCTTACCATCACTTGTCTACCAGTGTGCAGTGTTGAACGCTGGGCCTTTAATGTCAGAGATTCAGCTCGAGACAGAGAGTTTGATTCCCCGAGGCAGAAGTTCGGAATCACTGACAGGTGTTTCAAAGTGTTGAATTTGTGGATGTTCTAAAACAAATTCTTGAAACAGTGTGCTTTAAGATGTCTCTTTGAGTGACTTTCGGTCCTATTTTTGTACCTCTATTTTTTACTCTGTTTTTTTTGTTTTTCTTCTTTTCTTTTGTGCTTGTGTGTGTGTGTGTGTGTGTGTGTGTGTGTGTGTGTGTGTGTGTGTGTGTGTGTGTGTGTGTGTGTGTGTGTGCATGTGCACATTTCTATGTGCTAAAAGGCCATGTAAGTGACAACAAGTAGCACTTCAAGTTATAATGATATTAACTGTTAAAGTCTGCAGCTACTGGTATGGTGATTTTTGAATGTACGTTTTAGGATCGTGCCATAGTAGCACTGACTGCATGTCATCCTGTTGCAACAAAAGCAGTATACACTCTTTTGTCCTCCCAGCTAAACACAGCAACAGAAGAAATGAGGTATATTATTGTCTTTTTGTGTTTCTGTTTTTTTGTTAGACTTATATAGGGTTGTTGAAAATGTGGAATGTAGACGAGGACATCTTGACCAGACCTGGAAGTCAGGTAAATAATGGATGCTTATTGCTGGTTGTGTAAGATATTGCCTGGTTCAGGCTGTGTTTGATTTCTATAGAGCACCAAACGCCATTTGAGGATATGGCAATTTGAATACAAACAAGCAAAGCAAAAAAAAAAAAAAAGAAAAAAAAAGCAAAAACACATGATTCTTTGTTCTCTTTCTGCTTTGAACATAAACCCAAAAGTGAGTTAAATCAAAACGGCAGCTTAGGTTAATATATATATATATATA
>JBAMHX010000017.1:5048882-5061273 GCA_037177515.1 Pseudomugil tenellus
TGTGTGTGTGTGTGTGTGTGTGTGTGTGTGTGTGTGTGTGTGTGTGTGTGTGTGTGTGTGTGTGTGTGTGTGACACTACAACACCACCTTCTGCAGTCATTACAGAGACATAGGTTTATACTGTCTACAATTAAATAAAAGTGATTTCAGAATTTTCTGTTTTTGTTTTACTGGCATTTTACAAAGCAGTCTGAATTTATCAAGTTTGACATTGTATTTCTTAAGTGTGTACTTGAGTAATTTATGAGCCTATTTCTGTTGAAGCTCTAGATAACGATTATGGAGTACCATAGAAAATGTTGCTTGATTACAACTCTGTGCACTGTGAGGTGGAAAGCAATATAGCAATAAATGACAAGTGAGACAAGTGGAAAGACAGTCTTCTCTGAAGTTTTATGATTGACCTTTTGTAAAGACTTGTAAGTTAAAAAAGAAAAACAGTTTCCACCCTGTAATGCCTTTTTTATTATTTCTTATTAGGTTTTAAAGTGTTTTTTCAAGTCTTTTTTTAGTATTTTTATTGTATTTTATTCACTTGGATTGATATTTGTTGATACAATTTTAATTATTTTGTTTTACCATGATGTTAAAGTATGACTTGTCTTAGAAGCCATTTATAAATAAAGTGATGATGATGAAGACAAAGATTAAAACACAACAATTACAAGATAAAAAAAAGTCAAAAGACCCAAATTAAATTTTAATTAGCCAAATATTTATAAAAAAAAAAAAAAAACAGAATAAAATAATGACAAATAATTCATATAATCTGAAAGTGTAATGGAAAGATGATCAAATCAAAATGTAAAAGATGAATGAATTGATAAGAATGGCCACATGTGAGCATACTTACAAGAGGATCAGAGGGTTTAACCTCCTAAATTTATTTTAAGTATCATATGGCAATATTCTCTTTAAAAAAAAAAAGACTGATCATTGTTCTGTCACCCTCAGACTGAAATCGGTGTATCCGTTCACTCTTAATTTCAGATATTTTTTTCCTACTACTGCATTTTGACTCACACCTTTTATTTTCATAAATACAGTCAAAGCCTGTGACCCTGACATTAGATACAATTCTAAGAATAATTTTGTAAGATCAAGAGTAGAATCAGTGAACAATCAATGATTTACTGTCGAGCACATGCTCCAACCGAGCACTCAAATTGAAGCTGAAGTATGAAAACCCTGTGAGTCCTCTTTTTTGGTTTTAATATAAGTGCAGAAATATTTAACTAACTCATTCATCTGATATAATAAGTAAATGTTCAGGCAGATTTTTGCTTTTGAACATGTATATTCATTTGAAATTTTCTAGTGGAAATTACAGAGCCTTTGGTGAGACAAGGTGAGTCCATGGGCCATATTGAATGATAT
Organism: Pseudomugil tenellus; assembly: GCA_037177515.1. Lineage (NCBI taxonomy): Eukaryota > Metazoa > Chordata > Actinopteri > Atheriniformes > Pseudomugilidae > Pseudomugil > Pseudomugil tenellus. The sequence goes on from JBAMHX010000017.1 coordinate 5,050,260, forward strand.
TTTGTACAATTTGTATAATAATTTTCTGCAATCTGTGTTCACTCACGGTTCCATATACTTAAAGTATATCTATTTTACTAAAACACTTCAACTTCATTACAACTTCACCGGAGAGTTGTTAATTAAAAAAAGTGTATGTTGTTATTGCACTAATGAAATATTAGCTGAAAAGGATGAAGATGTGCAATAATACGCACAGCTTATACATAGCGTTGGAGGTTTACAGTTTGAGTCAGTAGAATTCTGCATAACTCAACAATGATGCCTGTGTGCTTTTTTCAGCTTGTCACCAGCTCGTGCTTTTCTTTATTGCTTATGACAGCTGTGGCAAAGCAGCCATAATAATCCTCAAAATACTAAAATGTATTTGAGGTATTTTTGCAGTAATACTAATCAAATGTATTAATAGTTAAAGGCGAATAATTGAACATGAATCATGCAATTAGATTTTTTACTGACAGCCAACTCGAACTAATTTGCTTAATCCAGGTATCTGACCTCAGTAACCATGAGAAGTTTGGGAAGTAGTGGAGCTGTGCATTAAGCCAATTGTGTCCACAATACTTAGATCGCTGCTACTTTGTTGTTTATTGATTTACATAATTTCATCTTGATTACTGTTTCTTGGGTACATTACCTTCTGAAGATATTGTTGCCCACTAACCTATTTTTAGATTTGTTCTACTAGATAATGGTGAAGTATAAGGGAACAAATGAAAAGAATGTGAGTAGCTGTCCCAAGGTTTTGTTTTACTGATGGGATATGCTCTAAATCCAAGCTGTCCCATGGTACTTGATGTACTTTTTTTGAAATATTTCAAACATGATAAGTGTAACTTCAGGGAAACAAGACTTGTTATAGTGAGATCCAGTGTGTGTAATATCAAACGAATGAAAACTTAGAAAAGTATGCATGGGTTTTCAACGGGTACTGGATTCCTTCCACACTCCAAAGACATGCATGTTAGGTTAACTGCTTGCTCTAAATTTTCCCTAAGAGTGAGCTTGAGCTTGAGTGGTTGTTTGTATTTTTGTGTTGGCCCTGTAATGTACTGGCAACCTGTCCAGTGTACCCTGCCTCTCACTTAGTCGCTGGGATAGGCTCCAGTCTTTGTACAACCTTGCACTGGAAAAGAATTGGATAGATTGGGAAAGAATTCTGCTTTTATACAAAATTTCGGATCTGCATTTATACAATTAACCTTTTAGGTGGCTGCTGACATTAATACATTATTTAATGATTTGATATTTTTCATTTTATTTTTGTCCGAGTTTAATGATATTGCACATACATAACATCCAAGAGTGGATATTTATTTTTAACCACAACTTATTACAAAACCCCCATCTCTTTTTCTTTTAAAATAGTGCTAAGTGAAGTTGTTCCAAGAATGTTGGAATTCTGACTACAATGGAAATAAATCCAGAATGGGATGATGTGTAATTCTCAAAAGTAAATATTTTATTCACAACAGAAAAAAGAAAATAAGTCAGATTTTGGATATGAGACATTCTGATGTCATGAAAAATATTAGCGTTCCTTTAATTTGATGCAATACATCTAAGAAGTTGAGACAGGTAAAAAAAAAAAAAAGGTAAAAAAAAAAGCTTGGAAAGTAAGTGCTTCTAGAACACTGTCAGTTGGTCTAAACTAATATTTGAATCACTTTTTTAAATATGTGTTTAATTATTAGCAATTTAAAACATTTTCTAAGGTATGGTGGCAATTATCCTAATCACGGATGTCACAAGTATATAATCATGATTTTGTTATAAACGGAAAACTGTCATCAAGCACTTTAAGTCCTCAAGTGTGCAGTGAGTGAGCTTCTTTACTCAACTTTAGAGTTTTAAACATCTAGACCTATTAAATTGTAAAGATCTGATAAAAAATGCTCACTGCGTGTTTTAGTCACTTAGACATCATAAAAAATTTCCAAGAGTGCAATGAAGCGACCAAATGAGCCGAGTGGATGACTTCTTCCTGGCCACTGCTCTCATATTCGACAACCCATCAACAGGCACATTTGCACAGAAGGGAAAAGAGTAATGGTGTGATTAGGCTGGAGGAGAATCTCAAGTTTTCACCTTAAAAAAGATTAATAAAAGAGCCTCAAATGCCCACATTACTCATACATTGTGCTTCACAATTAGCAAAACTGCAATGAAATAAATAATACAAGAAACAAAAATATTGCACATCAACTCTGGGATCTTGGGAATTTTACATCAGAGGCTGTGAGTCTTGAAAATGGAATGAAGGCCACAAATCTTTTAATCCTTCACAATCTGAAGTAAGGTAAACTGAGGACAAAATGAGGAATGAGGCAGTGTTCAACAATAAGGGCTGAAAGGTCAAGTCCAGCTGTGCAACATCAAGCCATAATTTCCGGTTAAGTTAAAGATGATGATTAGGGAAAGAGAGAATTCCCCAACATCTTGTCTTTCTTTATTTCTTTTCATCTAAATGTTGCAAGAACAAGTACTGCCTAATGAACCACTAGACTGATTCAGCTCCTGATGCAACACACAATGCAGTTTCAAATTCCCTCAATCAGGTTTATTAATAAAAGAAAAAAAAGGAAATAGTGATGGAATTGAAAATAACCCAACAAGTTGAAAACAAGAGAAAGTGGCAGAGGAACAGACGATCCGACTGTCACAAACAGGGTGGTATGAAGGTAGACCCAGAGGCAGGTAGGAGGCAGAGGGATTCCAGGAGCAAACACTTAGAACAACTAAAGCTTACAACCATAAGTAATGAACTGCAACTTGAACAGAAACCGGGAAGTATAAATAGAGAGCAAACTAAACAAGACACAGGTGGAATCAATTAACTAACGAACTAAAAACAGGTGAAACTGATTAACAGAACTAAATAAAGCTAAACAGAACACAAGGAAACCAAACACCGGATATACCAAAGTAAAACAGGAAACATCCATGACACCGACGACTTGTGCTCTTTGAAACATTCTGGTCACCCCACACACACTCCAGACTAGTTGGTTGAATCAATGCCCCAATTTGCTTTTGAACCATGATAAACATTACAAAAAAGGGGAAGAAGCAAAAGAACAAGAACTACAACAGTGACAACTGTTGCATTAATGAGAGAACAAAACAGTGATCAGGGCTCACTAAAGGCACTGTGCTGACTCTTTTCAGGCTATAAACAACAGTTCCATGGTGATGAGACAAGGAGAGATAGATCGACAGAGTGAGATGGAGAAACAAATAACTGGGATGAGAGAAGGTGGATAACTTAATCATTGTTTTACAATAAACATGGTAAATGACTACTTAATACATCCCCATCAAGTCTGTAAGACACTCCTGTCTTTTAGATGGAACTTGCTAGATGCAATGTGAAAAACTGCTCTATTATCACTAGTAGGACATGCAGCTAAATAAAGAGACATATTCGCCTGAACTAGAAGAAATTATTTATGGCGTTAATTTGTTCCATCTCTTCGATGTATTAGAAAAGCTGCCAGAATTACATCTCTAGCTTTGAGCAGGGTCCTGCATGGGTTAAATTTGTTAGACAAAAACCCATCTGTTATGATAATTACCTAAACAACCTATCACCAGCAGATATCTCCCAGTTAAACATGGACCCACCTTGCTGATCTGTAATCCACAACCTGAACTGTGAGACACACTGTCACAACACAGTGATCTTTGAAGTTTCTTATCAGCTGAGGCTCTTTTCATACTTAAGCCTGTACCATGATGCACTGAATCATATATTTGAAATATTGCTCACAGTGACATGCTTTAGCTAAAACTGCTTTTCAAAAGTAACCCTTCAGGATCCCTGGATTTATGCGCATAAAAGGTTTGAGAACCAATTAGGGATGGTAGATTTGCTTAGTTTTTCCTTGGTATGACGAACAGCTAAGGGATAGTGGCTCCTTAAAGAAAGTACACCCCCTCCTTTTTGCTTAACTCCACCCACTGTCAACTGATAATTAAGATATCGTTTACCATCTTTCATGTCCATGGGCTGAATCCACAAAGACGAAGTCCATTTGCCAGACTTCCTTTCTTGCTTGACCCACTGTGGTTGATTTGATAGTTCAATAATTCCTTTCCATATTTTAAAATTGTTCTAGTACCAACTCGGGTACACCAGGGGCTAGTATTTACTTTTTTGGTACCTACCATGCTTAAAGGTACTATATTATGCTATATTTGCCGTCTCACAGTCTACCCTATGCACATCTATGATAATATTATGCATTTTGCAACATGCACCAAACTGTAGGTTTGCCATACCATTCATTTCTAACTCCACTTCTCCTGCCTGCTGTTTGTCTCCTGCCCCACCCGCACTTAGCAGCCAGAAAGGCACCATGTGTAGTCAGTGTGCAGTTACACATGAGTGTGACAACCTTCAGTGCTATGTTAACATGTTGTGGGAGGAGCCATATCCTAATGAGAATTACTTGTTGTCTCCTTATATATAAGGAATTTTGTGAAAATTAGGTTAGGAGAAGCAGCTCTTCTTCCCCATGCTGCATCTTGTGCTGACTGGTAAAGCGCAAGATGCATATTCTTCGCTATCTCCAGTGGATAGTCAAGATTATGGTGTGGTTAAGTCAACTGTTTTGAAAGTATATGAGTTGGTTCCCGAAGCTTATCGTCAGCGTTTTAGGACTTGGCAGGACGCTGCTAACCAGTGTCATCTGGAGTTTTGCAGGTGCATTTTAAGCGCTGCTGTTCTGCGATCTAGGTGGACACTTTTGACAAGTTATCTGATTTGATCATTTTGGAGCAGTTTAAGAACTCTGTACCGGATGATATTGCAAATCATGTCAATGATTTGAAGGTGACGCTTCTCACTGAGGCTGCCGCTGAGGTGGATGATTATGTTTTGACTCACAGACAATGTTTTGTGTCTGGGGGTCCGTCGGCGCATGTGTCTCCGATTACTCAAGGGCGGCCTGGTTATTTGGATAAGGTTTGCTGTTTTTGCCACAAAGAGGCATATAAAGGCAGATTGCTACTTGCTACTCTTTAATAGCTGAGGGTGGCGCAGCAGTGCCGTTATTGCTACTCTTTAATAGCTGAGGGTGGCGCAGCAGTGCCGTTTCCTGGGGCCAGTGCTGCCGGGTCTGGGTTGCCTGTTTGTTCAGCCGTTGTGGCTGCGCCTCCGGTCAAGGTCGTGGCTGGTTTGAGTCTTTTTGTATCTGATGGTTTTGTTTCTTTTGTGGGGAGTAGAGAGAGGGTACCTGTTAAGATATAGTGTGATACAGGTTGAATAATTTATCCGCGCATCTGTATTGCCGTTTTCTGCCCAGTCTGATACAGGTTGTTTGATTCCTGTTAAAGGTGTGGGCCTCAATGTTATGAAGGTTCCGGTACATACAACAATGCTCCATTCCGGTTTAGTTCAGGGCGTGATTAATGTTGGTGTGCGACCAGCGTTGCCTATGGAAGTTATTACATTAATATTGGGTAATGGGGCGGCAGGTGTGGGTTGATGAGCCGGTGGTGAAATCTATCTCATTAGTGAGGTGACAAGCGGACACGGCAAGTCTTTTTACCCGGAGGTGTTTACTGCATATAAGGAGTCAAGGTCTATGCAGGATGATGTTCACTTTGGAGGTTCTGATGATGTTGCTGTGGAAGAGAATGTTTTCTTTTTCTGATTCTTCTGTGTCAGTTTCCTTTGGAGGAACTTAATCAAGTGCAACACGGGAATCCTTCACTTCACGGTCAACATGCCCGGGAGATGGGAAAGAACAACTCGTCTTCTATCTCACCTGGGAGGTCATGGCATGGTCATAGGGGTAAGCATCGAGAGAAGTTCTCAGTTGGAGATAGAGTGTGCTGCAAGTGGTTGGTTCACCTTTTAGGGTTAAGTTTACTGGTCCTCATAGAATTTTAACTGAAGAGTCAGAACATCACTACATCATTTCCACTCTTGACCGAAGGAATTCAACACAATTGTGCCATGTTAACCTGTTGGTACCATACTAGAGTCTTAATACTGTTTCATAGATATCGTTTCTGTCAAAGAAACCTTTGTGACTAATACTTGCCTGGTTTGGTGGTTTTTGTCATGGCTTTTGAGCCAGGTCGTGACAGTGTGTCTGTTGAGGAGAGCCACATGCACACTTCCTGGAGGAGATGGCACACTAAAGTTTTCAGGTAGGGGTGGGGGAGTCTCCACCGTGTGGCGTCGGAGCGATGGAGTCAGCCATTTCCTCTGCCTAACCTGGGCCCTTTTTAAAGCGATAAAACTACAAAAACCATGGATGAAAAATTAAACTACTTCCGGGATCATTTTAAGGTACCATTAACACTAATAGAAACTTAAAAGCACATAAAAGTCTGTTTGACATGATATGGCCCCTTTAAATTCCATGCAAGCCGAGTCGGAACAAAAGTGTGATGTCTACACGAAGATTCTTTTTATATTGCTTTCAGGTCTGTTACTTACCAGTTAGCTGCCATCCAGCTCAGAAAAAGCCTGGTAAACCTCATTTTGGGTTGTTCCATGTAGCTCCCTCTGGTATCAGCCACCCAACAGAGAAACCATCTGCACCTCCTCATTGGACCACAGTGATGGTCTCCATGGAGCGCTTTACTGATTCCATTTCTACAGATATGTCTTATGGTGTTTGTAAACAACCATGTAATAATACAGTGACTTGATTGGGTTTGAAAAGGGTGGGGTGGTGGTTTCACTCTCAGGACTTGTCATGTGATGCCTTTGTGTAAAAGTCACAATGGATAAACTGGTTAATATGAATAGAAATGGCACAGGAATGTGTGTATATGTGTATGTAGACATTTTAAAAGTATAGTGCGAGTATAGCAGTTGATAATTCAGATGTAAATATTTTTAAAAAATGGAATCCAACAGGAATGAGCACATTCCATAACAAATAAATATAAAGCTAACAACCATAGTCCTAACCTTGTAGAAAAAGCATTTTTCTTAAGAATGCAGCACAATTTAAAGGTGAGAGAAGCAGGTTTTACAGTAATGTATAATTTATTACCAAGAAGCATAGGTAAGAAATAATAATCCAAACATAAATGTCCTTCGTTTTTGTGCTAAGTTTAAAACACTGCTGCATGGACCTCTCCATTAAATGCTGATGCAACCTTCAGCATCACTCCCCAATTCAAAAACCATCTGATCCTGCCTGGAAAAATAAAACCAAAATGCTCGGTGACATATCTACAGCAAGTCATTTTAATAGTCTATTCAATGCCCAAAGAGAATTTATTTAAGATCTAAGTTAGTACTTCATTGATTGCTGAGCTAAATCTGTCCTTTTAGTTTACAGGCATTACTTTTTCAATGTGGGAAAAAGCAGGTAAGTTTTCTATTGTTTGAGAATTCATAGTGCAGAGCAAAAGCTGTCGACAGCACTTTCATACAATAACAGCTGTGGGGGAGAAAAAAAATGAATGTAAGGTGCCACACATGCCTTTGTCCATTGTACTCACTTTTCACTCTCCCACAGGCCCTCCACAGTTGCTGGCATGTGGCACACAAAATCCTGGCTGGAAACGGAGACAAACTGGAGGAGAGCACTTTGATGAGAATCCAAGTGTTCCTGGGGAGGAATATCTTCTTGAATATTGTTTTCTAAACATCTCTGTTTATAGTGTAATAAATGCCATACATTGAAAAAAAAACCTAAAAAAAACATCTGTGTAAAATTATATGACATCATATTTGGAGAATATGTATTTAAATTACATAAATATAGTCAGCATTTAAAAGCAAGTATGTGCTTAAAAACATAACTGATTTGCTAACTGGGAATATACACACAAATCTAATGGATAAATGACTTTACAGCTGTTAGCCATCTCAGCTAAAATGCCCCTGATCAGGGCATTAAACAAATTGTAGTTGTATATCTGCTCCAGGGCCAACAAGACAAGACTGTAGTGTTTTCAAACAGACTCCCTCTGTGTGAGCAAATACACATACCCTGTAACCTCTCCCTACAGATGTAAATAGTGAAGTATTTTTAGTAAACATGCCTTGTTAAATCACAACTGGAATCATAGTTTATTGAACACTGCCTCTGCAGTGACAGTGGAGTTCTGTGGTATCTTAAAGGTGGATGCCTCTTGGCACTCCAGGTGGTATATATATTTTGTGTATGTAAGCCATAAACACAACTTTAGTCAGCAATCTTATAATTTTTGCATAATGGATACTGTCACCATCCCAACATCTTGTGCTCAGCAGGAAGCAACTTGGCTCCCTGGTTATGCTTTTGTTTAGTTTCCATGCTGGCATGTAATTTAATGAATGATATCCTTAAAGTTTTTCTCTTATGAGCTAGTCTAATGGCAAGCATATATTTCTGCCATGAAATAGTTCGACTTACTGTGTGGGAGGAAAAGACAGCAAGGAAGTGAAGAAGGGGTAATTGTTTCAAAGCTTGTTACACCATCACTGAGTAATAATTGTTGTAATTATCAAGAACATACATCCATCTCCTTTGGATCTGCTCATGGAAAAAGGATAAATTTGACAAGAGGGCAAAGAGATTGTTTAGTTCCACAGATAGAGTTTCAAATCATATCAGATGTTGAGAAAATCTCCTTGGTATTCAAGCAGTCGTTGATAAAGTCTCTGGTGATCCATAATGTTTGTCTGCAGTAATTAACTCAAGGTGAAGATTATGGGAGATTTATTCTGTAGTGTGCACACATCATGCAGAATTCATGTTCTGACCTAAACCCACAACAATAAGCTTCATTTTTTGCTTCAGCTCCAATCAAAAATGGTTAGACAATTATCAAAACTAAACATTGCTGACATTTGTCGTTAATAGGTATTCATGGCTATCACACCATACATTTTAATAAACATTTATGCTTTAATGAAAAGAGCAAAGAAAAAAAAATCATTTTCTTTCTCAACTGCCATCGGAAGACAGTGAGAACTTCAAGGTTCCGTGTTGAATGGGGCCTATGAATATTTTTGAACATGTTTTATTTAGTATTAAGTTTATTGAAATATATATTTTAAAGCAAATTATTAGCTAGCTCACTCACACTGTGTTTAAAATGCTTGAATTGCAAGAACTCTTAGAGGTACAAATCCAACAAGGTATGGGAAAATTCCAAGAGAGTTATGAGTATCAGGCATCTTCATGACACAAAAGATCCAGTATCATCAAAGAGGTACTCTATTGTTTGGAAATATGGTTTCTTTGGAGACCATTTTTACTCAGTGAACTTATTCTTATGCTCATAAGATCAATCTAAGATGGTATGCTGTGAGCTGTGTCACACCATGCATCATCCTGGTGAAAATGTTGCTATTGGGGCCCATGAGTTAAAGAAATCCCCATGATGTTGCGCAACCAGCAGCATCATGAACTGCTAGCACAAAAAATGTATAGATCCACACTGCTTGGACCAAGTACTAACCTACAACCTGTATTTTGCAGCAGAAGTGGTGACTCACAGACATTTTACAGTCTCTTCAGTTTCTAGGATTTTTAATTTAATTATATTGTTTTATTGTTTTTCCCCAACGTTCTCTGTTAATAATTTGTAAGTGAATCCCCAGTGGATTCAATTTTTTTTCAGTTCTCAAACCAGCTTTCTTCACTTTCCTAAGTATGGTCACAGACACGGCGCATGAGAAACTGCTTGAATGCGTGAAATTCCTGTTATGTGATTAGTTAATATTGGCTTTAATAAGTACAATACTGAAAAACATCTTAACTCTGTCATTATAGATTTATACAAGAGACTTTTATATAGAATTCAGTATAACAAGCATGATCATTTTTTAAATCATATAGAACACCTGCTGTTGCATCTGTAGCTAAGTGGGCAAATAAAAGGACCCCGTGTAGCGGACTTCATGCTCAAAATTATCAGAAACATAATTTTTGGACAACTATTTCATGATCTTTGGAATTTTTATGACAACAAATCTCTTTACAGAGAGAAATGATTGGCCTTGGAGCCAGATGACAAATTTCCCCCCAAACAATCAAAATCAAAACCAAACATTTTAGTTTACAACCTCATGAGCTTTCTGCAGCGATCTACTAGGACATTCAAGGTTGATGATTTTTTTTTCTTAGATGACATTGCGTTGCATTCTAAGTTATTTTATTCTGTAGGTGTTCATTCTATGGTGTTCATTTTAAAGATTTATTTTTTATTTTATCGTTTTATACATTGTTTCAACCTTACATGTATATATCCCTTTCATCTTGAGTTTAATGATTTATTCCATGTTTTATGTTTTAATTGATGTTTGGTCTGAGGTTTAGTGATGTTTAAATAGCTTGTATCTTTAGAGGTAACAGAGAAGGTTTAAGAGACTGATAGACAAATTATGAACCTGAGCTGGAGTCAAACTTCCCCAGAATGCTTATTGGCTGGACTGTCTCAAAAGCCCTGCTTCTAGGCAGAGAGGTGCATAGTCCTACCTGCAACCAGACACTTTCAGTTGAAAGTTGAAAGAATTTTTTGAGAAGACTTCAGTTAAGTCAGAGAGATGTTCAGAGATCTGCGTTAATGAGAAGACAATGAGATGAACTGAGGACAATGGAAAACGCCATGCTGGACAGAACACATGGTCTGACAAGTGTTTCCGTCTGAGAAACCCAGACGAGGAAGTTTAGCTCCTTTTTATAACTAAGTTTTGAGCCTTTGATTTAAGTATTTGATTTTTCCACAATTTAAGCTTTTAAGCTGCGTGCAAATAACTTTTACTTTTTGGACCTTTTTATCATCTTCGGCCCTGAACAACAGTCTTCCGTGATCACCTCAACGCCAATCCAGGGAACAGAGAGGCTGGGACGGCAAACCCAGATCGCTGGACAAGCATGCCGGTTCTAACCCGGTGCCAGAACGGACTAACCCACCGTTTTCACTCAGAGCAGATCTTGGAGCAGTCCAATCCACAAGTTGTAAGCTGTACGGTTCTGTCACGCAACCACTAGACCGGACCCAAAATAATCAGAACCCAAAGGTGGAATACGTAAATTATTTATTATGATGA
>JBAMHX010000017.1:5119848-5152051 GCA_037177515.1 Pseudomugil tenellus
GTGTGTGTGTGTGTGTGTGTGTGTGTGTGTGTGTGTGTGTGTGTGTGTGTGTGTGTGTGTGTTTGTGTGTGTATGTGCGTGCATATATAATTTTATTTCAGGAAGTGTACATTTTAATCATATAGAAAAATTAAAGATGGTCTAAAATGTATGAACAGTTTTTGTAATTATATTTTTTGTGTTTAAAAGCTAGCATTAAAAAATATAAGAATTCTTTCAGAAAGAATTAAGATAAAAACGTGTACTTTAAACATTAAATCTAATAAATCAATATTTATAAAATTCAATATTTATATACAATAAACTATCAAGCGGTGTTTGATGGTGAATTCAAATTGCCACTTCTGGCATGATCTTTTTAAAACAGTAAACTGCTCCTTTAGATACATCTAACAAGATTAAGAGGTGAATGGCATATAATTCTCTCATCCCTGGCTACCCGTTTGTATCACAGAAAGAGGCCATTTCTATGGAAATACAATGTTTACACGCATGGGAGAAGTCTATTATCTGCCATTTTGAAAATGTTATATGCACACCGCTTCCTGGTGTTCCTACCTCATATTACTCTCAGCATTTTCTTACTTGTTTTTCTATTTTTTGCTCATCCAGAGGAAAAACAAATGGTGTAAACATCTTTTCACCTGAATAAACCCAAACTTGTGCTTTCCTCTACATGTGTACGTATTTCAACCAAAGTAGCCCTCTGGTGTTCTCAAAAAGTTCTATCAGAAGCTCAATGGAGCCTTTTTCACCTTGAAAGCATTTAAATGGAGCCAAAGGATTGGGCTTTTCTCTTTCTACTCTAGCAAAGTCTGTTAGGAGTTTAGTGATGTTTGGTGGAGCATGAAGCTTCAGAGGAAGTGATGTGTCCACTGCAAGTGAATAAAGTGATAGTAAAGAATTGACAGCACCACACAAGGTCAAGCAAAAAAAAAAAAAAACAAAAAAACGAAAGTCCTTTGAGATGAGAAATCTCATGATGTTTTATTCTGATTCGAAGAGTCTCTCAAAAGTTATTGTCTGACATAGTTTGAGATAATCAGCATTGCTTTGATTATTAGTCATCTGGCTCTTGATTCTTATGTGCACAACATGTAAGGTCAAATGATTACTTCCTTGCGTTTACATAAGCACGAGCATATTAAAGCTACCTTCTTGCTGAAAATATACATTTTAAAATACAATTTTTCAGCTGTTATACTGGGTAATCAAGGCTATTCAAATGAATAATCAAAAATAACTAGTTACATATAAAGTCACAGCTAAGCTAAATTAAAGTTAGATACTGTTCCTGCTGATTGAATGATTGATTGATAGATAGACAGACAGACAGACGGACAGACAGACAGACAGACAGGCCGACAGAGACATTCATCTGAGTTGACCTAAGATCTACCATTCAGATGAAAACATAGCAAGATTCTCAAGGCAGAAAGCTTAGTACGAGCCTTCAAAATAAATGACGAAATTCTCAAAAAATAGCAAATTAAATAATTTTCAGTTACTTACTTTTTAATCGTATAACAATAGTGTTCCCAAATACCTTCAATTATTAGTTTATATGGACTTCAGTGGACCACTGAATCAAACTCAAGGTCTGTTAATGGCTTAAAATATGCAGTTAATTGTTTTTAAACTTTAGAAAAGGAATTAGGAAAAGGAATCTCTGCATGAAACTAAACAAACCTAAAGAGTCTTTTTGTAAAATTATTTAACAGCACAGTTTGTTTTCTGAGTAACTTTAAAGGTTTTTTTTTAAAACATTCTTCATGGATGGGCATTAATATCTGTCAGTAGGTCAGGGTGGGATCAGCAAGTTTGCATGTTTCAATTTTTGCCTGGTCACGGAGCTCTGAATCCAGCCGGGTACCGCTGCTGCTGCTCTCATGAGAACTCTAGGATGCAGATGGGGCTTCCAGGACCCCTACCTCTAAATATTATGTGCGTTCAAATCGTTCTCCAAAAATTTCTAATAACAGAAGTGTGTTCTATATTTTTCACTAGTCACATTATTTACTTAAAATAAAGTCTATAGAGGGTTTTCTAACTTGCCAAATATCAAGCTAAAGTAGAGTTTGCAACACAGAAAAGCCATTTTAAAGTGTACATCAATGTAATTTAATTACCAGGACCTTTTGATTGAGGTTCTATTTAACTGAACAAAATGCTACAAACATGCTTTGAAACACTAAAAATAATTCAAGAATCATCTGAAAGTCACTTGAATAGTTTCCCATATATACAAATGCTAGCCTAACTAGAGACAACTTATGCAATAATCATTGCATCAGCTGAAACTACACCACAGCAAAGGTTTGTGACATCTTCCATTCTGTTAAAGAGTACCGTACTGAGTGACGCTCAGTTGTGACCTTATCCTGAAAAAATATTAAGCAGGAAAACATGAACACAGCTAAACTAACGAATACACACAGAGACTCACAACATTCACATAATATTAGACATGCTGTCATCATTTATAAATCCTCAGATCTTTGGCTTAAATCTTAAGGCGTTGCCACTGTGCAACACTCTGAGCTTTTAGACAGGGGTTTGGCACTTGCATGCAGGTTTGGACTCTGTGGTCAGGACACATGTCTACTCTACTCTCAGTAAAGCTGGCAGTGCCTGGTGTTGAACACACTGTCACACACACCATCTGTTACCTCCAGCTTCCTTGGCCTAAACAAACATGGCTATGAGTAGGTAATGGTGCAGACAAAAATTCTGACCTTGACAGTATCTCCTGTGTGTGACCAGGGGTAGATTGATGAGAGTTAGTACTCCTTTTGATTTTGCTTTGTTTGACATAGGTGACAGAACCCCCACGTTGCCTGGAAACCTGTCTATCTCAACGCATGATGACGGGGAGGATCTTTGTCTGCCTCGCTTATCTTATTGAACTTCAAAGATAAACATCAAATTAACTCAATACATGATGTGTTTTTCTTTTGATCATATGTTATTGGTGTCAAATGCCATTACACATTTATCTTTACTCATGTGTCATTTATTCCTGATCCTTTAAACAATATATTCATTTAGATGCTATTTCTTTCAAGTCTACCGCAATGCTTCTTTTCCAGATAATCATAGGTAGGTATTTCAAATAGTTGGTTTGAGACTCTTATTTATTTATATATTTAATAGATCATATGTGGGATCTCTATCATGCAGATCTATATAGCATGCAGTACATTTGATTGAACATATATATTTTCAAAGGTGTTAAGTAGATGTATAAATAAAGTGTCTATCTGTAGCCGTCGCAACAAGGCAATGCAATTTCTGGTGAAACTGCTGTGCGATTGCTGAGACGGCCTACTATTTGCATCTCACAAACTAACTTTTTAAAAATATTTTTATATATAAAAGTGGATGTAAAAACAACAGTAGTAATAGAAGATGTTTATTCTCGCATGCAGATCAACTTTGAGTACCAAACAGTTGAGGTCGCCCCAGGTTTATTTCAACCATAACCAAGTACTGAAACTGCTCTAATAAAATGATCTTCTAATAATGGTCTTGTTTCTCTGCTTCTGTATCTTGGCCTTAACATGACTAACTGTAAGATCTTCCTGCAAAGACTTAGACATATCATTGGGAACTAATGTCCATGCTTTGGCCTGTTTATGTAATATTTTTCAGACAGTTTGTTAATGTAAACAATGTGTCCTCCACAAAGTCAAGGTTCTGGGATTCTCTAAGGCTCTGGTCTTGGCCCCATCCTTCTTTCATGACACATGCTTCCACTGGATAGCATCATCAATAATCATATGTATTGTCATTGCTACTATGGTGATTATACTTAGCTTTATTTATTAGTGAAACCTAATGAAAGAAACCAATTACTCCAATAAATACCAAAATCATTTTTTTTCTTTTAGTCTCAAGCATGTTAACGATTCTATATGTCCACATTTACTGTCTGTGGATGACACTACATTTGGACTATTGTGGGGAACATTGGTGCATCATACTAAGATCTACCCTTTCTTCTGTATTGTAGGCAGCTATAAGAAACAACTTTATTTTATCTATACAGTATATAAATGATGAAAGATTGTCCCAATAAAAATAAAGAAATAAAAATAGTTAAATAGTTAATAATAGTATATAAACAGTGACTAATTTAATTAAATTTGCATTATTTACTACATCTACATTAGGTTGTGGATTGACATTGACTTTAACTTTTTTAAGAATGAAGCTATTTGTTACACTTAGTGCTCAATAAGTTCTTCAGAAATTTAGTCTCAAGTCTATTAAGTTTGTCTGGGGAGTTCTGGGAGGTTATTAATTTTAAGACATGTTTATATATTGTTTTGTCTTCCACTTTTAAAGTTAGAACTTGCAAATGGAATAAAGCCTGATAAACATTAAAATAGCATTCATTATTGTCAGTTATTACATAAAAACTGCATTGCATTTATTTTATTGGAGAAAATGTGGTCTTTGCTACACCATGCAAAAATAATTAGGATGACAGAGGACACCACAGCAGCATGAACAAAGATGTTACCCTGGGAAGGAATTTGGCAATTTTGAAAAAGCATTATCTGATGGATGAGATCAATTTAATTTAATGCCCACTTTACACACTCTTCACACACATTCATTTTTGTCATTGCCAACTATTATTATTCGATCTTCTGTTGTCAGTGCAGTCCCATAAAAATGGTTTAACTGAACCCGTGGATCGATAGCACCTGATACAGCCTATTTCATTCTCATCTCACGGTGAAGCACTGCATTTATAATGCTATTGACTATATTGAGTCGAATTGACAAGAAGGCAGGATAAGCACCTCAGGTACTCGGTGGAAAATAAGTGCCATTTCTTAACAGCTGTACTTCTTTGTAATGGCTTTTTCCGACCATAAACATCAAACCAGAATGCAGTACCTAAAACTCAACGACTTTGTTTAAAGGTGTTTTGTTTTCATGTGTTTTGTGGCAGAAGTGTCTAAACCCATGCCTGGACAATTTACAGACAACAGTTAATCAAGAAATTGAAGAGGAGTTGACATAAAGGTTTAGGTTCAAGAGCAGTGTTGCATATCAGAAGATTATATTGAGGATGACTTTTTTTATTCACTGTGGGTTTTTTTTCTTGTGGTTTCTAAATGTGTTGAACCAAACATGGTAGATTTGTACGCAACGGAGAGACAAAAATTAAGAAATGCTGTTAAATGAAATTAATGACCATGTAGTTTAATACAATCAAATGGATATGAAGAGAATCTATTTAAATTCTTGCAATTCGTCCAAAAAAAAAAAAAGATTGTTGAAATAAAACGACAGAAAAAAAGAACAACGAAAAACGCAAGTTTCCACAAATGTCCTTCATCTAGACTGCCTTTAAGTTTTAGTGTGGAGATATGCTATGTGTTTTACATTCACGGGGTAGTTTCTCCCAGGGCAGTGGAGTGGATAGGAGGGGCTGAGCCGTGCTGCACCGTGCAGCTACTCACCTCTGACTGAATCCCATCTCCACCTTTCATCCCTCAACTTGTCCCGCGCGAGGATGGATACCTTTCACTGCTCTTGGACCCTGTTAAGTGTCAGGAGGGAAAATGCGACTGGACGGAGGAACCGCCAGTAACTGGAGTGCGTTTGGGCGTCGGTGATGTTTGAATTGGTGACTGCAGGAACCGCCAACGTGTCGGCGTATCGACAGACCACAGCTTACTGGTGCGCTCTTGGAGAGGAGGAACGGACATGTGAATGCGAACGACTTCCCCTCAGCGGATGAAATTACAGTTTTTGGTTGTTTTAGTGGACTAAGCCTCACGCACTGAATTGTCACAAAGTGGCACAAGTAAAAACTGGACTGGTTGGTTAATTGATCGCTTATTTTCTGCTTGAGCAGGAATTCATGCGCCGATAGCTTACGAGGCCAATATGCCAGAATGGGTTCTCTACAGTATTTATTTCTTTGTGGACTTCTGTACAGCCAATCTGAAGGTAAGTTTATAACTACATATTTTACTTCAGGTTGTGAATTCTGTAGCTCCACATCAGTCTAAAGCGATCTGTATACGACAGGCACAGTTTTGCACCTAGAGTGGACCAAAAAGAAACTGATTCCGGTTCTTTTACAGATGATTTTCTCATCCTGCTGAATTGGTGTTTCTAATGCGAATGCAGCATGTTACAGTTGGCTGATTTAATTCCAATGTGAGACATTGCTCCAGGCCAACTCCTCAGTGGCTTCGTTAGACAAAAGTTGTTCATTTATTCATGAGGGTTGCTTTAATTGAACTCATTTCTTACTATAATTAATTTTTTATGTAAACTTACCAATACATATACATTTGTGACTTAAGATAAGCTTTACCAGCGAAATTAGACCAGACATTTAAGCTTAGTACAGCCAGTCTTCCTTAAAAGATACAATAATCTGTTTTGTCTTAAGTCATGCCACTAAGTCTACTTCAATTCTTGTCTTTTAAAAGTGTTGCAAACCAGTCGTTTTCAGACTGTTTAGTTACCTCTATTTACTGTATTAACGTTGTATGCAATGCTAGGGTTTCTCATTTAACTTGAAGGGAGCTAATTCTAAGTCCCAAACCGTATATTTATCATCTTCTTTATGTGCAGGTAGAAATGTGCTCTAGTCTCTAACTTAAACACAAAATCCATGTGCTTTCAATTGCGCTTCATATGTTTAGTTCTACTTAGAATTCTGAGAAGATTCCAGGAAGAAAGTGGTGTCAATCTAGCAAATACTGTCACATTACTATAATCCTGGTGAATAATACATAAATGTGTGAGGAATACGTTTGCTGAAGTTCACAGTAATACACAGTAAGCAAAATGGATATGAATGAGGGTGTTTATTGGACTTCCTGATAGTGTATTGATAGAATCCAAACAAAGAAAGGTTACGATGCTGCTGTGCATACCATCTTCATAATAATCATAGTGTTGACATAATGCCATGAAGGTGTTGATGTATTCTAAGGTCATTTTAGGGGCATCACTTTTTTTCTATTTTTCTCCTAAACTTAACCAATTGTATTTTGCATGAATGTAGGCTGAATAAAAATGTACATGAGGTTGTTTGCAGACCTGCACGTACCAGTAATTTACAAGTATCTATTGTCTTGCACAGTGTATATTTCAATTTACTCATCATCAAAATTCTGTGAGACATCTGTGAGAAGAGGCTTAAGTAATGCTTGTTTATTTTAGTCTGACTTTTATCCACTTTGGTGAAAAGGGGCACAAACTGGTCTTCTACAGTTTGTAGTGTGAACATTTCACATTCACAAAGCAGAGTTTTTATCTTGACTACATGGATATTTTAAAAAAAAATCTTGCTGATTTCAAATACATCTTTGGGAGTGATCTGACATTTCAAACCTGATTTTTAAACCATAGAAAAATACTTGAATGACAAGTGCCCTTTGCTTGACAGTCAAATTAATCTTTCTGTTAGAAAGCCAGATTGAGTTCTTCTGAACTCTACTGCTAGAAGGTTGTCACGTTACATTGACTTTTACCAGAGTAGCCTCTGTGTATAAGCCCTAAAATAGACAGTTTTCTTCTGCAAACCCATGATTTTCTGCTTCAGCACCATGGATAGATCCCCATGAACATACAATGCTTCTGGAAGAAACGTAAGACACTAACATTCATGCTTAATCGTTTAAGGCTGTGACTAGAAAATATTTAACCCTTGAAAAGATTCTATGTGTGCAACATATCTCAGATACCTTCTTGAATATTTCACCTTTTAAAGCCCAATATTCTGGGTATTTTTTTCAAATCTGAAGATGTTATTTGACCATTTAACAAAATATAAATTAAAATAAATAATCTGTTGTTTTGGGTTATTTTCACTATTTATTACCACGTGATAGGCCAACATTATTGTATTGTAATATTCTGCTTTATGGTGTTCACTATAGGCAGAGGACCAGTATCACTTGGTGTGCAACGGGTTTTGAGTAAAGTTTCTGCCATAAAGTGATGAGAAATGTCTTAAATCCTATATTAATCAAATATGATATGTTTGGCTCGTTAGGGTTGACCAGAACAGTTCAAACAAGCACAAAACAATTATCCACTTATAATTCAATACTCTACCCCCACTTTAATATTTTCAGGGTCAAGGCCCACACAGAGCTTGAATTGTGCAGAGGGCAAGCAAATTCCCTTAACAGTATGCCAGTCCATCACAGGGCCAAAAAGACTGACAGGACCCCACATGATCTTATTGCCATCAGATGACGGTACCAACTGCTGAGCCAATGTGCCACCCACAACTTAAATAATCTATTTAAAATTCGCTTGTCTGACAGCCCCAGTATGTAAAGCCACAGTGTAGACAACCAATTAAACAAAGTCAGCATTCCACAAACTGTGTTTGTGCGTCTCTTATGGATCCACAGTAATATTGTTACCCATGAGACATTTACAGAGGTTTATAAAAGCATTTATAAAACATGGTGTGCCACCTCAGTTTTTGTGTATTGTTTCCAGCTAATGGAATGCTTATTCTCGAAAAACCTCTTAACATTATAGATGTCACATCAATTCTACTCACATTCACAACTTTATTTGAGTTGCTGTGTAGCACACAATCATCATGGCTGCTTTTACAATTTAGGTTTTTCAACATCAAATCCAAAAAGATGAGAAACTATGTAACACCACTTTCATGTATTTATATCTTAATTATTTTTTAACCTGAAAAAAATCTGCAGAAGTTTGGATGCACACAATAGGAGAGGAAGACCTTTTAACAGGGATATTATAATGTGCTCATACACAATGAAACAAATGAGGCCTGGGAAACTGCAAACAGAATCCCTACATTTGAGTCTTTCTAGTTTGACATTTAAAGGTGGGGATTGTGAAATAGAATTGAACTTAGCTGAGGTTGGTCATCTTATAAGTAGAAAGACTAAGGAGAAATTTGTTTTAGCTTGTTATTAAACAAATTGCAACAGCACTCTCTATACAATAGCAAATAATTTTTGTGCTGTTTACATAGACTGATTATCAAAAACTGTTTTCAAAATATCAATATCACACAAATATCACGCATGGTAATACAATAGTGTAGAGTCTTAGAAGGAAATAAAGAAGTGTTAATATGTTTATCCAAGTATTATAGAAGAAAATGAAAAAAAATCAGTGTAGCAGTTGCTGTCATACACCCACTGAGACAACATGCTTGATTATGTCAGTGTTTGATGAAATGTGTTAATGAAAAAGCAAATGAGTTGAAATGACTCGTCTGTGAAAGTAAATATGGCAGCTTTAGTAAGACAACTTATAATATAGCCAATAAGAATCCAGTAATAATTATATTTCCTTTCAAGGACTTTGAATAAAGGAAAATAAAGTTTTATTTTACCTAGCATTCTACTGCTGCAATAAAAACCACAGTTTTAATGCATTTTTAGAGTAAAAACAGTTTTTTATTTAAATTTGATGGGTAGAAAAATGTACTGTTTAGTACTGAGATTTGTTTGTAGAGTTACATATGACAACCTGGAAAGCCTTGTTTATCTTCTTTCTGATGCATCATTTTCTGTGTCTTCTTGCTCACTTGGTTTACAACTCTTGGCCTTCTACAAACATGAACACTTGAGAGACTTGTCCCACTGAAATACAACCTTGAAAAACATGCAAACAAAATGTGGCGATCTATAAGCATAGAAACTTTTATTTTAGTCATGAATAAACCAGGTTTCGATTTTATGATACCTTCAACAGATCTTTTTCTCCTCTTGTTTTCCATTAGGGTCTCGTCTTCGCCAGGAAGATTTCCCCCCTCGCATTGTTGAACACCCCTCTGACCTCATCGTATCCAAAGGGGAACCGGCGACTCTCAACTGTAAAGCAGAAGGTCGGCCGACCCCAACAGTGGAATGGTACAAGGATGGCGAACGTGTTGAGACAAACCGTGAAAACCTGCACACCCACCGTATGCTGCTGCCCAGCGGGTCCCTCTTCTTCCTGCGCATCGTCCATGGACGACGGAGCAAGCCAGATGATGGCAACTATGTGTGTGTCGCCCGGAACTATCTTGGAGAGGCTGTGAGCAGGAATGCATCTCTGGAAGTCGCATGTAAGTCAGGCTTTTATCACTTTCATCACTTTTCATCTCCCTGTTAAAGAAAGCTCACTGTTGCATGACAGAAAATATAGATATTCTGAGGTGTGATGTGGTTGGTAACCTTTTGTGGGGTTCAGAAAAAAAAAAGGGAAAATGTGTTCAGTCTAAAACGTGTATATCACCTGTTAAATTAAGAAGGATGTTTTGGGGCAGTTGTTTGTCGGGATCCAAAGGAGATGTCACCTGTCGTGTTAAATGCAACCTCACCTTTCAGATGAAATCGTGTGTGCGCTCAGCATGTGTTTGCATATGTGTGTGAATATGTTTTACAGACTGTTAGTGAGACCTGTTTGGATGACCCGCTTGAGTAATGTATGGGCAAAGCTGTGAACTGCTCCAGGGAGGAAGAGAGAAGGGGGCAGGATTTTAACCCAGCTAACTCCGTTTCACTGTTTGGATTTGGAAAGATGCAGCCAGCTCCCAGCCAGATCTCTCCCTGTGTGGGAGAAAGATGCTCTGGGCTATTCACATTTCCATTATGTGCTAAACTGAGCTGATTTCTTGCCATGAACAAGATGCACACATGCTCATACGCACACACTGATATACATGCAAGCACACACAAACACTGTCTTTCCCGCTGTTGCAGATCACAAATTCCAGACAAGCATCATCTAGCAGTTTGCTGTTAAATTCACAAAATATTATATTTTATATGTCCATTTGTCAATGCTTAATGTTAAAAGATTAGTTAAGATAAAAAAAATAGTTGAATGTAATGACTTGACTAAGATGGACTTTGAATCACAGTTTTCTGTGATAAAAAATGCATTTAATGGAATGGAATTATTGTTCTTATAGGGCTGCAGTGACTTCTGTCGATTTGTCACCCAGTCTGGGTCTATATGTGGATTTATGGAGAAAATGGACTGGGAAGGAAAAAAATAACAGATAAGAACCATGAAGCTAATGGTAGCTTGGCTTGAGACACTATCTGAGATCTTTGTCCATTTTTTTGGGGGTCCACATCGCCTTTTTGTCTTATTGCTACTTCAACATTAGACACTTATCCTCCTATATAATATAAATCATAAGTGGCAACCTGTCCTGGAAATGCCATTCCTCATGGAGATGCTGGGTGTGTGATATCCATCCTTAAACAGGAATTTGTACTTGCCTGTGTTTGTATGAATGTGTCAAAGCACATACAGAAGTAGTGACTTTCAGAACCGTGAAGAGGCAGTGTGGTGTTTGATATTGTACCAGATTACTTTTTTGTGCCAATGTAACTTTAGGAGTATCCCTGTCAACGTGGAATCAGATTTACACTACACTACACAACACATTGGAGACTATATGTCTCCAGATGTACTGTAGCATTTAAGAATAGTGAATAATTCTCTCTCATAAAGAAAGCAGAGACCCAAAACTGTCATTACAGTGTCAAGAGACTAATGTTATGGCTGCTTCAGTGATTCCTCTGACTGAATAGAGGGCGACTTTATGAACACAATGACTGTGTCAGGGTGATTTTATGGGGATTTTCTGGTCCTCTTTGAATACAATGAAGCTCATTTGTATTTCACTGCTCAAACAGACATTTTTAATTCATTTTCTGATTTCATTGTCACAGTCTTTGTTAGTGTAGGAGTTGAATTTATTTTTGTTCAATAGTTTTTTCTTCAGTTTTGTTGGAAGAAATATGTTGTATTTTTATCAGCAATGCATATAGAGAGAAAAAAGCAAAAACAAAACAGAAAGAACTAACCAATATGATGTATTGCTTTAAATGCAGAGTACCAAATATACAGGTGCTTAATCAAAATATCATAAAGTAAAGCTACAATCATTGCCCCAGAACAGCTCTAATGTTCCTTAAAATGTTGTCTTGGATGATGCATAGTATTGTTTTGAATTCCGAAGCCATCAGAGAGACACATTTGCTTGAAAATGGTTACTTTTATTAGTACAGTAGCATCCTGGTGAGTGAGGACAACTTGAGGGGTCAGCATTTGCTCAAGTCATATTATATTGACTCTGAATTCTTTGCCTAACATAAATCAGCATAACACTTAACACATTTATTTCAAATACCTCATTTAAAAATACTGTGAAAATTTCTAGGTGTCACTGTCTTGTCTCTATAAGAGCCAATTAACTTTGCTTGTTAATTATTTGGTTGTTTTAGATTCTATTTATATTTGAGTTTATGCCGTTTTGTCAAAAGGTTTCATTTTCTTGGGCTTCTCTTCCATCAAAGACAGTACAGCCGAGGCAGCCTCTGGTTTTCTTTGTGTGTTGCAGAAAATCATGGCTGCAGGGATGTGTAATCACATGACTCCTCCAGGGGCTGCAGGTTTCTGCCAATATTGCTGTAGCCAAAGTTGTCATGCAATGCTCCGGGTAGGAGCAAAAGGGTAGATTAATTTAAAGTGCTGTGCAGTTGATTTGACAGTGAGTACAACTCCAGATAGACGGTTTCTTTCAGAGCCCACAAACATCTGCAAATTTTCTAATGGTTTGTTGCTCGGTATCTCCACCAGTGGCTTGGAAAATGTATCTAACCAGAGGGTGCAGGTCCCCTGTGTGCATTTATGCTGTACAAGCTCAATTTCGGTGGTTCATCATGCATTTTGTGAGCTTCAGTTAGACTGGAATTGGACGTGGCATTATTCATTCCATCTAATGCAAAACACTTCAGCTGTTTAAGATGGCAGGGGGGCTTGAAATATGTAAATTATGCAGATATGCCAGACAAACCTACAGCTGGCAGGTTTGCAAAACAAATAATATACCTCATGACAAGTGTTTCTTATTAATTAAGCACTCTTTTCTCAAATATTTAGTCATACTCATTTGTTTTTTGCAGTTCTGTTTTGTAGCAAAGCATGGAATGTGTCAGTTAGAAAACAATCTCCAAACTAAAGATTACAAAAAGCAGAAAAATAACCAGTACACAGACACGTTTGTCCTTTTTAAACTAAAAAAAAAATAATTAGAAACAATTAAACATCACGTATTTGTTTTATTATGTCCCAGTGTGTTACAGATGCTATCGTTTTAAAGCTTTTGCTGTTTCCTTGTTGTGCCTAATCATCTCCCTTTGGGCTTATTTCAATATGATTCTGATCACTGCTGTGACATATTTTTATTCCATCTGCATGATTATTTCATCTCCGTTAAATCTTGTACCATATTGTTTTTCTAGAATGATGGATTTGCAGGCGAATTGTATTACACTCAACCCATAGCTTGCATTAGTTCAAAATGAATGCATTAACCGTATCCCATCCCTCTTTTTCACTGCCTGGAAATCAGTAAACCAAATACACACAAGAGAAGAATATTTGATCTGTAGGCCAGCAGGGGGATATTTATGGCATCAGCTAGTTGACCATCATAAGGCACAATTGTGAAGTATTTTCCCCCTTGTTGAAATTCTATTTCCTGAACACCATTGTTGGGTGAATATTTGACACAAATGATAACATCAGCCATTTCACCAAGAAACGAGGCCATGTCTTTCTTATTATTAGTAGATCTTGTATTTTTGCTGGATAGCCGAGAACCATTGTGTTGTAGGTTTTTGCTCGATTCTCACATGCTAGATAAAGGAATTTAATAATCAGGGGCACCTGGCGTCAATGTGTACACACTTTTCACATTTTCAAGTCTGCTAAGTCGGAGACAGCAGCTGAGCTGCACTTATAAGCAACATCGATGTACAACTGTGCAACCTCCAGGCCACCAGTGGACTGGCACTAATGATCAGAGTGAGTGGCTGTTGATGGAATTAGAACAGCTCCCTCAAACTATTAAGAAGGGACACAGAGAAATAAACAGTGATGTGTTGATGGGAGGTGTGGGTGGAGGGGCGGCTAATGCAAGGGTGTTCATTAGCACAAAACTCAAGAAGATGGACCTTCTTGTGTTTGGCTGTGCCAACAGAATTAGAGTTATTGTCACTCAGCTTGATAAGCAGAAATCAATGTCTTAATGGGGTTTGTCAGTACAACCCATTATCGTATGAAAGGGAGTTAGCTCCCGAAATCTATTAGAAAGAACAAGCAAAACTCATGCTGCAACTATGTTTGTGATGCTTACCAGGTGTTACCTTGAATTGAATATTTTAGTCAACCCACAGCCATCCTCACAAATAGAACAGCAAGCTCATTGTTGCCATTGCTTAGTTCATTATATTAGTTTCTCGTGATAGCATGCTAACTTTTATTTTAAAAGCCTTCATACATACAAAGCAGCTGGTGGAACTAGGTGGGTATGTCCATCAGATGGCATGCCAATTTATCCAATAAATAGTTCATGAGACATTTACAGAGCATAGTCTGGCAAAGCCAACTGGCCTTGCAATTTTTAAAAAGAATCTCCCCATCTTTTCTTTTTCTCTTGCTTGAACTGTTCCATTTAAAAAACTGTATTCAGTTTTGAAAAAAACTTCATGTCAAACATGCAAAAACTAATAGAAGTGAAAAAATGCCATTTTGAAACTGTGATATTAATGTGACACTATTGAAGTGTAAAATATGTTTACCAAATGTATAGCGGCAGCAAATCCAAGAGAAAAGGAAAGGGGAAGATAAAGTTATAGCAGTTCTTGAAATGGAAGTGGAAACAAATGGAGACACACATATTGCATTAGTGAAAGCACAAAGATAGAATAAAGAATTAAATGATTCATTTCTTTGTTTTATTTACGTTGCTTCTTTGTAAAATCAAACAACAAATTAGGCCTTTGTGTCAATGTTAAGATAGATTTAGTAAAGATTTAAAAAGCAAAAATGCTAAATTGCTGCATTTGTTGAATACAAGTATCCATTTATTGGAACTTATTTCGCAAAGATCGGTTGTACCTAAAAATGAAAAATTGTGGCCTGATATTATTTGGTTTTTTTTTAAAGAAAAACTATAAGACAAAATAACATAGTTAAATTAATCATTTATTTGATCTACTAAGACTGGATATTGATTGAAGGAGGGAAACCTGCTGCTCTGACTATTAATCTGTTTTGTCCTTTATGTTCACATGTCCTACCAAGCTAAAGCGGTGACATGTTGATTAAAATTAATTACAATACTTATAAAATAAATAATGCTTTCTTTTTCTCAATCACCATTAATCACTTTAGAGCCTTAAAAATTGGTTTGGGAAACAATTCATTTTGACCTCCCCTTGTGTTGTTTTTCTCAGCTTTCTTAACGCCAAGTCCTCTTCAAGGATGGACATTCCCCTGAGCAATTAAGCACATTGAGCAGTAAACAACATAGCCTTGTTGGCATGATGGTAGTCAAAGCCAAGCTAACTTTCTCCAGGCATGAAATGCTCTTTTACAACAAAGTGCATCGCAGGAAAGTTACTATTCATCCATATGTGTGTTTAACAACTGCCATAAGCCATGCCATTAGCTGATTATAGGTGTGTTTGTTCAAACATCAGAGCTTTAGTCAGATGTTGCTGGTGAGCGTTTTGCTGTGAAACCACAGATGAGGTTGAAGTCAGCACTTACGAATATACCAAGCTCTGACTGGTGGAAGGGAAATGAAAATGTCCCTTCCTGAAAGTTCCACTGGGAGGCATTCTCTTGTGTTTTAAAAATGTGGCAAGTTGCCTGTCACCAACTGATAACGTCCAAAATTAGTGCTTGCCAACCATGTGTGTTTTTAGGCAGACAGTCAATGTTTTGTATTAGTTGATAGGTTGGCCACCTTGCCAGTCTGTCATCATTCCAGCATCCCTGTTGTGTACCTTTGCCGTGTTTGCCTTCCTCTGCTTTGCTCTTTTTCAGTCTGAACCAGATTCAGCACTTTCTAATGGCAAGATAGTCTTTCTCTAATATGATGAACTCTGTAAGCCTACTGTATAATTTAGTTATATCTATTACTTATTTACTGAGTAAAATCTTATAAGCAATTATTTATTGATATTGAATAGCCAAAACAGACTAAATATGGGGAGCTCATATACTAAATATCGTGAGCTCATTGACAATTAGGTCCAACTTGACATCTGAAGAGCACCATTAGATCAAGTTAACATAATTTTAGAGATGGAGGAAAGACGCAGTAATATTTTAATGGCTTCTTTCTTGTCAGTGGTATGTGTATGTGTTCAGTCTCAAAAGAATAGATAAAAACAAGAACTCTTTTTAATGATAATTCCAAACTCATTTGTAAACCTGCCTGTACACCTGTGCTGAAATTATAATTCTTTAAAACCTTTAGGGAGTGACTACACAGAGGAAAAACATAAGCCTTTCTGCTACATTTGTCATCCCAGTCAAAGTGATGCTGTAGGTTTTTGTTTTTTCCAGCGGGGGCAGCTTGCTGTTACTTGGCAGCCTGTAATCAGCCATCAATTACTTCTGTGCCCACCAGCAACATATAAGTATTTACTGCAGTAACGTGAAGGCCAATAAATAAACAGTAACTTAACTGCAAACCTAAAAGAATTACCCAGAAGTGTCCTCTAATGTACTTCTAAGCTTGCTGTTTATGCATAAATCATATACCATAGCTCAGGGTGTGCAGTACAAGCAGCCCTGTTCTCCATTTCTGCTGTTGATGTTGCAGCAAGGATGGCCAGCCCTTGAGCTCATGCGATTAGACAAGAGGGAAAAGACTGAAACACCCTACAGCTTTTATCTGCACAGAGATGAACTTTTTCCAACTCAAGTAGCTTAGTAGCTTTACAAGTTAGCTTACTATGTGCAGACAACCCTCACTTTATTTGATAGTTGTGGTGTACTCTGCTGTGGGCTTTTTTACAGCAAAATAACCTCAATAACAATGTATATATCTGTAATATTTTTTCCAACGACACTATAATTCATAATTGTGTCAGCTGTCATGTGAGCATTAACAACGACAAGTGCTTTTATTAAGACAGTGGAACCAAATGTGATGCCTCTACCTTTATTTAAGATAATTATATGTCATAAGAGTGCACATAGAGATAACCAGTCTAAGAAAGCAGAACTAATTCCTAGATTTCTTTTTTCCTTTTTTTTTTCTTTTTGGCTGAAGACTGAGAAAAGGGACTAGCATCTGGTGCTAACTGGGCCATGCTCACTCCTTGGAGGTCTGAATGTTGTGAGGTATGGTAAGTTAGCTAAGGGCTAGCATCTGGTGTTAATTGGACCATGCAAACACCTTTAAGAGCTCTGTTGCACTTTCTTACAGTTGGTTGGAAGAAACATATGCCTGGCGTGAAGAGGCACGCTAACTCAATTTAATGTCTTTAAGCTTATTGTTGCTCTTAAATTGTGGAACAGCTGCATGTTTGCAGGAATTTAAAAGACAGTTCAGTTGTAGCCTACTGGTTTGCTTCTATGATTTTGATAAATAGCCTAGTCACGTCTGTTTTCCAAAATAGACTTTAGTTGTTTTAGATACAGATTATATGCCATTTTTTTTTTTGTAGGCTACTTCATATTTCAAACACACAATTTTATCAGTCGGTTACTTGCAATTATCTTCTGAATGAATGAAATGAAATAAAATGAATAAATTATTGATATTATTATACATTGTTGATAAATTATTTGTAACCAACACACAAAACATGGCGTGTTGACAAATTTACCCTCTGTTGGTCATTTATCAAATAATTGCAAGATACTTGAGCCCAAAAAAACTTAAATTTTCCCTCTGTGGAAATTAGCAGTTTGGCATGTACAGGGCTTTTAATATAATGTTTTTATTTATTTATATTTTTTTTTACATCTGAACAGATAATTAGAAAATAGATAAAATTTCTGAATTCAAATGAATTTTTAACTCTTGTATCTGTATTGACTTTGAATGCTTATGTGCAATACACTAACAAACTTGTACTGCTGATGCATTTTCATTCACTTATTCTTACAGGAAACTATTGGTGGCAATACTGGTTGATACAGACATGCCAGTAGTAGACAGGCTGTAGCAAACACATGGTGAACGACAATAGTTTCCAGGTTAGTTGCATTCACCCATCATTCATTCATCATCTGACAGAGGATAAGTGTTAAAAAAAATCTTATCATCAACAGATGTTCGGCTCTCTGATGAAAAACCTAACCAGAAAATTTTTAGGAAGGCTGTTTTTGCCACATACAGATGTTTGTTCAAAGTAGCCTTGAGTTTAACACTGGCAACTCTTTTATAGCAATAGCAACTTTTTCTTTGTTTGTTTTTCAGTGGCAATACATCTGTTGAAAGAAGATAATTTCCATTCCTATAGCCAGTAGCAGCATTTATTCTTAGTGTGCCAATTGCTTCAATGAACAAAGAACTGGAGTCTTTGAGGTGAGAAAGTATGGCATTGTACTGTGTCACAGCTTGGACCACAACTTATGATAAGTAGAACCTTCATCCATCAATTACGTGTACCACTTTTCCCAAAAAAAACAGCCACGGCTAGCTTGAGACTATCCCAGCACTCATTGGGATTAAAGCGGGGTACACTCTGGATAGGTCGCCGGTCCATCACAGAGAGACCAACAACCAATCACACACATATTCACTCTTAAGGTCAATCAGCTTAACATGCATGTCTTTGGATGGTGAGAGGAAGCTGGGGTATCCAGAGAGAACCCACGCTATTACGGGGAGAACATAGAAACTTCTCAGAGAAAGACCACCGTCCAAGCTGACACTCAAACCACCAATCTTCTCATTGTGAGGCTGCAGTGCAAACCACCACACCACTGTGCACCTCATAAGTAGAATCTTTGGAATTGAATAGTTTAAAATAAAAATAACTTAAACAAAAAGTGTTATTTTTCCTTTTTACTGAATAATGGATGTTAGCTTCATGTAGTGGAACAGAGAGTAAGCATATAGCAGTCTCACAATGAAGTGAAATCAATAAGGCTTGTCTGTTTATGTCTATTTGCAGCCCTAAGATGCACAAATTTAACATGTTTCTTGTTGTCTTTTCATTAATACTGACTGGAGCTGTGAATAAAGTATATGTGCAAATCCTGCAAAATCATTAAATGATTCTGAAACCAGAATGAACTCAGAAACCAGATGTTAGCTGTCTATTAATCTATTATCAACATGAATTAAGATGCTTAGTTCAAATGTAGCTTTTTCTGTAAACTACACAATAAATGACATATGTTGGACATTCTTTTGTCTGAAATATACAGCAATGCTTTACTAACAAATACAACTGACAATATGATGTTTGCTGTGCATGTTTGGATTAGCTTTGGCAAAGACTGTGTCACAAAATCCATTCCAATCCACTCATGCCACTGTCTACTTTTTAAGATAACATATTAGATGCCATACACTGTACAATATTGGCTATAATTTAATGTGGTCATATTCTAACATTTGAATTTGAAATATTGCTTTCCATCTCCTTTTAGATGAGTTAGCACTGCCTTCAGCTACTCAATTAGCAAACCTTGAATGAAGATTTCTCTTTTTTCACAGCAACTTGTGTAAGTTGGTGCTGTAGCTGGGAGCTATCTCCTGTTTTCATAACGCTAATGTCATTACTACATTATGTAAAATCCTGTCTTCATGAGTGTATATACAGAAGGGATTACTGTTTCCAATATTTATACACACCCTTCCGTGTTAATGTGTTCATTGCATATATTTGAGTGTATGTGGAGTGTTTCCAACAAATTTGACTAAGCAAAAGCCAAACAATAATTGATTTACAATCATTCAATAAAGTTTTCATATGGTTACGGGGTATCTTCAGGCAGATTCACTTATAAAGAAAAGTAAGACGTGTAGTGAACAGAAACTGGCTGTAGTTCTCTGTCTTTGGTGATAACAGTGTGGAACATCCCTACCCAGCCAGAGGGGGTTTGTAGTCTATTATTTATATGGCCAACCCAACATTCCACCCAATCTAGGGCAAATCGCTGTTATAACTGCTGAGTGTCACATCTAAAACTTCCATTCCCCTTTTCAATCACCTTCATCTCATCAATCCTCCCAGGAATCATCAACCACTCCATTTTATCCATCTTCCGATTCGTAGAAAGTGAATAGCGCCAGGCCCAGGGCAGCTAAGTGGCCTCAAACTTCCCCAGTATACACCTGAGTGAGTAAAAAGGAACTGGGAATGTCCGGAAACCTGATTAATTCATGAAATCCACTGAACCCAAACCTAGACTCTTGAACATTTGTTTCCTCGTGCTTTTTACCTGTGATAGGTTATTTCATAAATAAATGCTCAAGGCATGGTAAGGTGATGTGTCCGGTCACCGCCGGCTTCATCACGTTGTGTGCCAATTCTGTCTTCAAAGCTGAAATAGTTGCAAGCTGTAAAGAAAGAATATACAACAAAGTACATTCCATTCTCTTTGGCATACATGTTCTGTAAAAACAACAGTATACTTGCATGGACCACTAGCTTCAATCAGGTTTCTCCTACTGTAGGGACCTTTTGCAGTTCCTATAACTTTTTCAGGATTAGACCCACTTTTTCACACATTCCAACGTACAGGAATGGAGGCGCAACAGTTTTCAGCTCCTACTTCGAGGCAAGGTCCTTTCAGGGTTTCAAAGAAACACATCTAATGAATGGACACCAAGGTATATGAAGAGAACATTGTGTATTATATTTTTTGGGGGTGGGGAGGTGGTGGGGGGAAGCAGGATTTTCAAACTCTGTCAGTGTCTTATTTATGCCGAGTTGGTTCTTCAGCTGAATGAATCTGGCATGAAAAGATCCCTGAGAATATAGAAGGTTAAAACAAATTAACTAAATCCAACACAATCTCTCCAACTATTTCATTTCTCTTTTTTTCCTCTTTTCTTTATCTACATTGTGGTCTTTTTATGTGCATTTTTTTTCAAAAGGTGATGACATGAGGATCCCCAGCGAGGAGGCCTTTTGTCTGTGCCAGCTCATCACATCTGTTATAAAAACTGTAATAGGTCCACTTATGCTGCTAACCATGCTACACGGCATGTCTGACTAACAAGTATTTTCTTTACTTTCAGTTCTTGATATTTTTAGTCTGCTTAGCGATTCATACATTGTCATTCAAATTTTTCATGGTGCATATATTTCTCTGCTCCTAAGTTACTTTTGCCAATATCCAATGGCATCCTTCCTTGAGGACATAAAGTTGTCTCCTGAGGAATTCAAATACACATTGAGTCCTTTGGTGGTTGTCATAATTTTGCACCTCGTACTGTGCTTTGAGGACTCTTAAATCCCCCTCTACAGCTATAAAATCCCTTATCTGAATTAAACGTGATGGGGAACACATGTCGTGAGCTCCAAAGTCTATAATGGTTTAACGCCTCTTTACACCATCCATGCAAAGAAGAATGGCATGCTGTGTAATGCTTCTTTGTCTTTACGAGTGAAACATTATATTACCATAGATTCTTCATGCTTTTTTCTTTAAATTTTTCAGAAAAGAGTGTCTTTAAAGTAGTGCAAAGATGGGACAAAAGAAAAACAGGGTTAATGTATGCTGAATTGAATCGAATGCATAACTGACAACGAAATAAAACAAAGTTAAGCAAAAAAAAAACAAAAAACATATATCTCCTATGAGCATTCCTTTGCCGTTGATCTTATATGTCCCAAGCAAGTCACAAAAAAGTGAAATTAGACATACTAACACGAAAAACAAGATTTGGTATCAAATAAACAATTAAACATATAACAAATAAATACACATCTAAAATCTACAAATATTAAACTTAGAGAATGTGGGCCATGTTAGTGTTATGAATAAAAGACCAACTCTCAGTGTCTGCTAATGGGATGGAAACAGTACAGGCAGCTGTTTTATGAAGCAATTGTGTTGCTGTGTAAATGATGACCCCATAGTGTGTGGGTTAGCTTGGTCTCATGCTCCAGTAGCTAATGTGCAGTAGTCCATTGCTGCAGATGTTGTCGGCATGGGGACGGGAACTGAAGAGTGACCAACAGAGTTGAGCAGGAGGGGACGGTGGACAGTGTGTTCCAGAACAGATGTTTCAAGCCTTTGTGCATTTGTCATGTGAGCTTTAATCTGGTCAGTGAAGGGCATTAGAATATACTGAAGGCAAGGGGGATAGATTTTGCATGCACATGGACCCCAGCTGTCAATGGCCTTGAGAAGACCCCACCAACCCCCCAGAAATTCCAAACACATTCCCACATTCATGACCCTCCCAGTTAAACCCAAACTCATATACACACGCAAACCAAATGCCACACAAGTCTGTAATTGGCTGAGAATTAGGGCACAGGGTGTATTGTTGAACCTGTGGAGATTATGCATTATGCTTGAATCTGTGGAGATTATGCCGAGCTGGGATATTATGCCTCCATTTTCCCTGATTGCCTCTTCGTGTTATCTCTCCGTCTGTGCTATGGTGACTATCCCACTCATTTTATCCTGCTTCTCTTCCTTCATATTGTACCTCATTCTCTCTTCATATCTCTTTCTATTCCCTTCTCGTCAACTTTTCTTCCTCTTCCCCTTTACCCACTACCCTCTTTTCATTTCCTTCTTACTCCCCATCTCTCCTACCCCTCCTTAGGGCCTCTGGCTGTCTCCCCACAAGTGATGTTCTCCTGGCCAGATGATGCATGCATATCTCTTGTGTCTTCTTGATGCTAACTCACGTCGACATTTGCACGGCATTATGGGATTCTGCTCTCGGTCATATTTCATGTAATGATGGAAATGATGATGGTGATGAGGATTCAGGGAGGGTGTGGGGGGTTGCTTCTATTTTCTGCCCTTGTCTTTTCTTCAATATCAATCAGCACAGTGTGATAAGATGGTACATAATGGGTGGTCACAGAAGGTGTAGGAGATTTAGTTGACTTTGGATAAGCTCACATTTTTGTTTCTCTTTTCATATCTCATGAGCAACAGTCAGCCTTACAAACAGAGTACTAGCTTGATAGTCTGTTTTGAATTTTAAACAGTATGCCTTTCACAACTGCTCATATTGCATTCGATCGTGTTTACTTGAACACTTTGTTCCAATGAAGCGACAGGAAGTGAAAATCATCCCTAATAGTGTAGCAGTTTTCTTGCAAGTGCACTAACAAGGGGAAATGTGTTCCGAGCAAAGACAAACTGAGAACGAAACAGAGAGGATGAACACATTTGGGGAAATGGAGGGGGGTATCGTTATTGGATGAGTCTTGGCCATGGCAGATTTTTGGCCTTGCTACGCTGTCTCCTTGAGTTTATGTGCAGTAGATGTGTGTGTGTATGTGTGAATGCGAGTTTATATGTGTTGCCGCTTGTTGTGTACACATTTTAGGGACTTGCCCGCATGCAAAGCTGTGTCAGTGGATATAGCATCTATGGATGAGAGATTTCTTCACAGTCTTTGCTACACCCTAATTAATCTTCTTAAACCTGCTAGGCCTGTCTCCAACACTCTTACACATCAGAAAAACCAGCCCTGGATTCAACCAGGATTTTCTCCATGGATGCTGGTAGAAAATCATTCCAGCCTCACATCTGACAGCTTTCTGTCAGTGTGCAGAAAAGCCTGTAGAATGGAGACAAACACACACCTCATCATTTCCTATGATGGATGTTGGATGGGGGAGGTTATCACAAAGGGTCATGAAACCCCTGAAACAGACAGGTTGTAGGTTTATATTACCTACCTGCATGAGCTCGAATTTAGATGACAAACATAAAAATAGCCAAAAGATCAAACAATTTATGACCAATATCTCCTAAGCCTTTTCTGGAGATATGGATGCAATCAGGATCTTTAAAAATACCAATAACTGCAAACCATAGTGGATTATCATGAGGTCAGTTTAGACCAATTTTTAATGAAAGTTGTCTAGGCTTATTGAAATCCAGCTACTCATTTTACTACATTTAAGTCTGCTGTGTAAGATGCTCTTAAAAACTGTTTTATATAGCAGCCTAGCCTCCTATAAAACCAGCTGCTATTCTGAATATCAAGTCAAGGCTGAAGATAAGGTTTCAGGGTTTTGGTTGCACTTAAGTAGATTATGGTGGACTGGTTTCATCACTGAAGCTAAATGAATTGCCCAATAGTCTCTTGGCAATGGTGTCTACCAATACAGCACATTTACCAAAATAGTGGAGCGCATTTAGTAACTAATTTTGAAAAAAATGATACCTTAATTTACTAAAGTAAAAATATCTACTATCTAGACAACCTGTATAATGGAGACTTCCATTTCCAAATATTTGTGTTCTTGTATGAAGCTCAATTAATCTGTTGAGATAATATAGCTGTATTTGCATATTTCACAAATAATTTGAAACTTGAAAGTGATAATCATGTGACTAACATGTGGGGAAAATCTTTGAAAAAAAAGAAAAAACTTAATGTGGAGGAAAGGTGGCTTGTTTGTGCTTTAGCAATATAAACATATAAACGTTTTGTGTTTAAACACTCTTAGGTAATCTGAATAATGATTGCATTTAGCTAGAAATCTCTAATGATTAAAAGAAAGATTGATTTGGATTTGGTGATGTCCCCTGATGCGGTGTGGTTAAAAAAGAAAAACACGACAGCAGATGCATTTTTCATACTGATTACAGTTTGCAACACAGTTCTTGAGCTTGATTAACTAATATCAGACCGGCGTTTAAGTGCTTTTTAGTTTTGTGTTTCCTGGGGGGAGTGAAATTAAAAATCTAATTTATCATCCATGTGTTGCAACAAATTTTGTCCTTGTATTATAGGGAGGGAACACAGATGCAGTCCTTTTTGGGTCCTTAACTAAATTAATTTCTATTTTGAGGTGTTCCACTTTAGTGACTACAAAATAGATGAGAAGATTAACAAAATCTCTCTTTTCATGTTATTTACTGAACAAAAATGCACAATTATTTGTGTGGTTACAACTGATGTATTTAACAACATCCTCGTTTATTGTGTGGTGAAATGATAATAGCATCATGGAAGGAAAATAATCTTTAGTTTGTTTTGAAATGTGGGACAATATTTCAATACTGAATATAGGTGACAACCAGGAAAAAGGAAATAGTTGTTTTATGCTTTTTTCTTTCTTTCTTTGTTTTACTAAGATGAAGACTAAAAAAAATAAAATTTTTGCAGTGCAAATTAGAAGCAAAAATAGAAGAGAATTAAATAAAACAAGAACTTAAAGTGTCACATAAAGGTGTAAAAGAAATCACCCATGTTGCCATACATTCATCAAGGCTGTTGTGCCCTGACATCTGTAGCTCAAAACATCACATTAAGCATCAACAACAAGATCTTGGTAAAGTAAAATACAATAAAAACAAAAAAAGGACATTAACACAGTCAAAAGTTCAAAATCAGCACACACAGACTCTCTTTCTCAGTAAAAATACACAGGAATACATTATCTTCTGTTATCTTCTGCTTCAACTACTCTCACTGATCTCTCTGCAGTAGGTCTATCTCTGAAAGCTGAGTAGAGAGGAGTTTGATTAAGGAAAATCTTCTGCAGCCATGTTTTAGTGAAACATTGCTGAGATTCCCATTATGCTGTCACCAGAAGTCCAATCTTGTCCATTTTAGTTGCTAGTGATTGCCAAAACATGCTTCAGACTTCCTTCCTTTGACTCTGTTTTCCTTTATGCAGTCTAAATAGCGCTGCTGTAACTGATTTGGATTTATTCCTGGGAGTATTTGAGTTTATAAATACTGCTAAGTCAGTTGGCAGCAGGAATCATTTAAGCATCACAACACCCTAATAAGCATAAATAAATCTGGTTTTTTTCAGTTTTTTAAAAATGACATGAGGAAATTAAAATGAACCTTTTTTTACTGTTCTGGAATTTTTATATCTCATATTGTTATAGCATACATAAAGTACAAAATACTTCCTTGTGTCTAGTCAGGTCCGATTTAGGCACACCATGATTGTGCAAAAAATAATATCAATTTAATAAATGTTATGTCAGAGTAAAAGTCATGTTTCTTTGTTACACAGTCTTGAACAGATTGCTGTCAACCTTTTCCATTGTTGCAACTTTGTGCCAATCTTTTTTATTCTTCATTTTAATAAATTTACATCCTTTTTCAATCCAATCACAGACTCCTTGTCTTTGACAGATTTGCCTCTACATTACCTTAAAAAAAGAGTCAAAACATGTTTGTTTGTCAACAGAACGTGAGCGTCACTAGTGAGCCAAATCAAATTCACCAAATCTGTTATCAACATAATTGATCATGGCTTTCTGCCTCATGGATCACACATCTATATGCATGTTGTTGCCAATACCTTACGCACTGATGTACTTTCTCAGTCCTACTTGGGAAATTATTCTTTGCATTTTACCTATCTCTAAATTTTACTGGATCAGATGCTGAAACACATCTGACTTAAATCAATGGGTAACTAGCAGACTTGTGCAGAGTCAGAGGTCAAGCTGCAAAAGTTTGCTAATTAAGTCTGATGTGCAGAGAAACTTCCAGCATTTGCAGGTCTCTGGTTCTTTAGGACTGAAATATGCCACACCTGCACCAGATAACATGTTGCTGCCATGTGTCAGCACCCAGGGAGTATTTGGTTAGAACTTACGACAGGAGAATTTTATTTACTTATGTATAATAATGTATTTTACATACCTTCTATATTCCTACAATGGCAGTTTCCAACAAAATGATGCTGTTTTTTTGTTTTTTGATTTTACAATGACAATAAAGTTGCTATCTTCTTTATACTCCACTGACAATACTCATTTACCTAAAGATAAAATTTCCTCTGATTTAAAATTAGTATAAAGACTTTGGTCTATTTTGCTATCTTGCAAGACTTTAGTTTTACGCCTTATATAACTGTACTTCCTACTGGTTTTGTTTGTGGTTACCAGTTTCTTCTTTTCTCAATTTCTTTCAAACCATGCACAATTAGCATTTATGTGTACTGCTGATGACATTGTGCAGCCTAGCCATTCCAAACCAGTCAGTGTGAACCAGTAATGCAATAAGAATAAAATGCTCAGAGGTTAGCTTTAAATGAGCTTTGCGGTGGGATAGAAACTATTGTTGTTTTTTGATCGTCTTTCAATAAAGACATATGCTAAAATCTTTAAATGAGTCATGCTATGATATAATTCATGCTAACCTTTTCATAAAGTGCTAAACACCATGCTAAACAACCTGTCTATATCTTACAGCAAAGGACATGAACTTCTCTGGTCTCCTGTATCATCTGCTACATTTATGTGATTGAACTCTGGGAAGATGATTTCTCCTGAGACTGAGATGCTGCTAAATTTCATGAGAATCCATCTGCTAAGTCAAACTGATAACGTTGCAAAAGGTTAAATTGGATGACTTTTTTTTTTTGTCTAATCATGGCAATTAGTTTTAATTATACTTTTTCTTGAAATGAGCTTTTATTAAAAAAGGTGATGACCTCTGTTTCATCAACTTTGATTAAGGCATATTCAATTGGACAGAAGTGGGAGCTGAGTGAGCTCGCCTTGAGACTATTCTCAAGGTACTGAGTTAAATGTCTGGGACTAAAGGGTTTTATTTGGGACTTATCATCGAAATCTATACCCAATTAACATTTTTTTTAAAGAGACAAACCAGGTCATCATGATTTTAATAAAAGACTAACAATATATAAAAGATGTATATTAACCCTTGTGTAGTGTTCATGTTCTTTGTGTTACTCAGCCAATGTTTATAGGTCTGGTGGACCGGTTGAATTTTTGCAATTTTAAAATAATACAATCAAACAGTTTATGTAACACTACTCAGTAGATGTTTACTTTATCTTCATTACAAGCAATATAACCAACTTATGTGGTTAATATTTCCTTTATACATTTTTTTTTTTTTTTAGATTGTACGTTTTTGAGATTGTAGCTCAGGAGGAAAAGGAGTCGTTGGGAGTTGGGAAATTGGGAGATGAACTCCAGGCTTCTCTTGACTACATTCTGAAGTGCCCTTTGGAAAAACACTGAACCCCATCTTACCTCCCGAAGTGCCTGCTGTGGTGTGAGTGTGTGTGTGTATGTGTGTAAATGCATGAGTGTAGTGTAAAGTGCTTTGAGTGATCAACATGACTGGAAAAGTGCTATACAAACACAAGTCCATTTATCATTCCAAAATCATTTACAAAGTCCTCTGAGCAGAAAATTTCTTGGCCATCTTGATCAGTTGTTATTACTGATAATTTCTTTTATATTTTTGTACTCCCTCCAATTTGCAGGTGGGATTGAGTAGGAAACAATAAAGACTGGTTACCTAAAATGCATAAATTTTGCAACAATGTTGCATGATATGTGAGTGGCATCGTACCACATACTATTTGCAGGAGAGGAGGACAAGATAAAGCTACACAGGACCAACAATATTATGACTTCTTCCCTGGGTCCAATGGACCCAAACACCCTGTATGTAATAAAAATGTGTAGAGGTTGTACACGGAATGTTGACATTGAAAATCTGCTATGACATATGTTCACAGAAAATGAGCCACTTCCACTGAGTTTGAGTTAAAAAAAATAACTGATTATATATATTTTCTGTTAATAAAAAATAAAAATGGGTCCCACAGACACGAACACCACACATGTTATTAGTGCCTAGAATGATTGCCTGCTTAATTTTGACATTATTTTAATCATGCACTAATGGTTTTAAGTCAGAAGCCACCTTAGTTCTGCATGTATACAACTGCCACAGGTAACAGAAGTTTGTACTTTCTTAGTCACAACATTTTCACCTTCCATATTAGAGTCAGTATTTCTTTTAAAAAGACTTTAACATGTCAGCTTACTTTTTTATGTGCTAGAAAACTTTTCCTATTTTACCCACTCCTTTGTTATATAGCCTGTAGATGAAATGACGTGGCAATTTGAAAAAAAAAAAAGTTCCAAAATGTTTCACACGGTCTTTCACAAGTTATAAACGTGTAACACTCTGACCACTGTTCTTCCCAGCTTGTTTGGATTTACCTCAGCTAACCAGCATTTGTCAGGACCCAGCTCTGGCACAGGTTAACCCCTGCACTCATCCATACTAAATGCTTTTCACCATCAGGTGTTTTTTTTTTTCTTGTCTCTTTTGCATGTTTTATAATAGTAACTTTCACCTCCCTAAAATATTTACAGTATTATATCTTGAAATAACATAACCGTAGTTACTTAAATCTCCTGTGCCACACTACAGTAACTAGAAAAGAGTGTAAATATTTAGTTTTCCTGAAATGGGTTCACTGGCTCACAGTGATGGGAACAGTTATAAATAACCAAAATAATTAGTTCTGCTTGTCAGATTCTGTGTTATTTAAGTGTGGGTCTGTTTCAGCTTTCTTTTTCCTATAAAAAGTGAATAATTAAGATAATTTAATGTGACTTGACATAGGATGGCAATGATTTTTTAATGCCCAATTAATCAAATGTTTCTCACATTCAAACATCATATCAAAGAAGAATGTTTTTTCCATTAAGTGCTGATGGTTTGTTCATACTGAAGTCTTCTCTCAGAAATGATAACTGTTTTTATTTGATGCAATACCTTGCCTTAAGCAGTTTACAGGGCAATGTTCGAACTTCTCACCTTGATAACTAATATATATATATATTTTTCGCCATGGAGCTGCTTTACATCATCAAATTTCCTGTCCATCTTTACTTCATGTGATCAATTGATTTTTATGTTTTTGTTTCATATTTGAAATCAACTTATTTGGCTGCCATTGTTGTTTTGTTCATCTTGTGCGTCTTTAAAAAAAAAAAAGCCTGTACTCCAGGAACATGGCTGCAGCTGCAAAAATAACCTTGTCATAATTCTTGAGGTTGAACACAACAAACAATCAACTTCCCCTTAATTTTCTGTGGTCCTGGACAATATAGTGTTAAGCCTTGATCAGTAGATTAACTTTTTACACAAACACACACCATCAATGCATTCATACTAACAACAGTCTTGCTGAACTGACAAGCAATCAGATAAATTATGTTTTAATTGCCTTTGGACAAATACTTAAGTAAAGAAATTTCACAAATCATCCTTCTCCTTCTGTGTTAGCTCAATTAATCCCTGATTGGAGCTAATTGCTTGTGCAAAGTTTATCTCAAATAATGGTGGATATAAAATAATCTGAGCATGCTCCTTTTTTTGTTGCCTTCCTGCCAAACATAGCAAATATTTGATGAGAATATCTAGTTACCTCCTCCCTGCCTGTGATTAACAAGCACAAGCAGGTGCAAGCAATACCGCAGTGTGGTGGATTTGGATTTTTATTCGCACAACATGGATTATATATTGACTCTGCTATAGTTGTCAATCACTAAATCACTATGCACTAGTGCAGTAGTCATGCTCGCTGTTTTCCAGTCATTAAAACACTCTATGGTGGCTTCACCGGGGCTATTAGAAGCTGTTAAACAGGCTGAAAAAAAAGCTAATGATTAAAATGCATCTGTGGAATCTGAACTTCATAGCACCACATTTAGCAGCACTTAATTAATCTTAATGGATTCTGAAATAAGCCAGCCAAACAAATATCTTATCCATAAATTACTTTTTTGTATTCCATGCTACACATTGCACCAAAGCACTCCCAGGAGATGCTTCAACACCCACAAATTAATCTATATGTGTGTTGAATATATCTGCACACTGACACACCTACAGTAAAACATGCATTCTCTCAAATGGAGGAGAATTATGTTCGCCACCATATCGGCATCTTAAATCAACCTCTTTTCCATTTGCCCATTCTAATCATCTTGATTCTGTGCTTAAATTTGTCTTTGCTTGTGCCATAGTTTCCTGCCTGCCGGCTCATCATAAGTGAATAAAGAGTTGTAGACAGCACCGGTTCAGCCTCGGTTATTTGAAGGAATGCCATTTAAATTTCTGTGCTGAAGTTGAGCGAACAGTTTCTGTAAGTGGTGTTTGCAGCAGTATGTTTATTTGTTTCCATGTGCATGTGTAGCACTTGTCCCAGCATTCTTATCACCTCCCCACACACCTGCTTCCTTCGAAGACTGAGCCTTCCCTCTTCTCATGCCTCCTCATCAAAGCCATATCCAGCCTCAGTTGTCGCTTCCCTCTCCCTGGGTTCCTGCCCCTCCCCCCTCCTAGCTGGTTTGGCTTGTGTTCAGCCACCACTGCTATACCCTTGTATCAGTGTGTTGTCCACGCAGTCAGACCTTCGTGGTATCATACCATCCCTGATAGGGAAAATTCATGTGGCATGCCGGGTGTACGTGGAGGTTCTGTAAGTCTTTGAAGGCCTATTAAAGATTAGGGATGAGGACAATAGGCTAAAAGCACAAAACCTCAAGTTACTGCCACTGAAGGGAAACCTTTTTTCTCTGTTCTTCTGCAAAATGCAAGCATAAAATCAGAGCTGTTGACTACATCAACACTCAATTGTCAATTGTTGAAGAACCTCCTAAGCAACTCGAAGGCAACATGGTCTGTGTTTGAATTAAGGGAAGCGTTAAAACAAGCCAACTAGCTATTAGGCTTTCTGTAATTTGCTTCTGTTCTTTCTCATCATGTGTCTACAACAACAGTGATGTTCTTTCTCTGCAATGCACTGCATTACTGGCATGTTATTTAACCTGGAATAAAAAGTCCTACCTAATTACAAGAAATCTGTGTGGGTGGAAAGCGTTTAATTTGGTTTCCAGTCAACTTTTGTGCTCCTGTAAACAACAGCTTTGTCTAGGCTACAAATGGAAAACAAATAAAAAAGAAAAAAAAATTATGCAAAGCAGTAAATATATGTAACGGTTTTCTACCTGTGTAAAATGTAAATGCGGATGTTTCTTAAAATCTATAGTAATACACAATAATTTTTTTTTTTTTTTTTTTTTTTTACTTTGTGTTCATTACAAATTCTGAACCTTTGGTGCATGAGCCAAGCTTTAATTTCTCTCCTGTTTACTTTTACTGTACATACAACATTATAGTGATAATGATGCCATCTATTTCCCACAACTCTGGCCATATTTCATGTTTAATGTTTCCCTATACAACACTTCATAGTAGTTGTAACCATGCCCATTTTTAAATACCTCTGCCAAAACAGGGAATGTCTTTGGGTTTGTAATTAACTGATACTGAGGTTTGAGTATATTGAAAGACTGAAATGAGGGTTT
Source organism: Pseudomugil tenellus (assembly GCA_037177515.1). NCBI lineage: Eukaryota > Metazoa > Chordata > Actinopteri > Atheriniformes > Pseudomugilidae > Pseudomugil > Pseudomugil tenellus. The sequence goes on from JBAMHX010000017.1 coordinate 5,151,982, forward strand.
GGGGGGGGGGGGGGGGGGGGGGGGGGGGGGGGGGGGGGGGGGGGGGGGGGGGGGGGGGGGGGGGGGGGGG
>JBAMHX010000017.1:5152151-5187868 GCA_037177515.1 Pseudomugil tenellus
GTGTTTTTGGGTGTGGAATCAAATGGGAATGAGGGTGGGGGAGATTAAAAAACCGAAACGAAACCCCCAACCCCCCCCCCCCCCCCCCCTTGAGGCTTGGATTTTAAGAGCAATTTTGTTATGTCTCATCAAGCATCTAGTGCAGGGTTATTGCATTCAGGTCTTACCACTTCCCTGATTGGTTTGATAACAATGTGTCTTTTAAGAGATTACTTTTGCAGCCCTTCCTTGGCCCTTTTTTAAATAGTGAGTTTATATTTGTCCAACTCACCTAACAAAAGCTGCAATTTTCTAATCACTGAAACAATGTGAAAGTCAGTCATGCATGTAATGCAAACAGTCCTTCCTCCAGAGCCTCTGTGACAACATTTATGTGTGGTGTGCACCTCCCTATTTCCCCCCCTTATCCCTTGCAACCTCCAACCCCCAAGCTGACTGCTTCGTCCTCCCTAGAGAGCTGCAGCATTAATAACTGTAAGTGGATAATGCTCTAGCTCGAATTGCGATCAAGGTTTAATAAGAGCATGATTCAGTCTGCCAGTGGCAGCAGGAGGTACTTTGTGTGTGTGTGGATTTGTAGGTGCGTTAGTGTGTCCTCACAGAAGGTATAAGTGTATTACTGCTGGTGCATTCAAGGGCTTCACTGGTCATTTCCCAACATTTTGCTTCGCAGTAACACAAATGTTAGGAAGTGTCACATGGGTGAATTGGTGTCAGGGTCAGGCCGTGGTCACTATATAAATTAACAAGCAATTTCATGGAAGAAATGCCACAAGCTAATAACGTAATCCAATTGGGACCAACACATTTGTGCTCGTGCACTTGTACTCTCTGTGGTTACGAACAAGCCTCTTAAAAATAGTCCTTGTATGTGTATCTAGTACGAGTATCAATTTTTTCCCATTATTTTGTTTGGGGTTATCTTCATGTTAACTCTCCAAATTCATCACATGTGTATCTGCAATACTGTACAGCTCAGCAAATTCTGTATACATACTTTCCACTGGCATATAAACTGAATAAATGCACCTAAATAGTTAATTGGAGCATTACATTCTATGCAAGCATCCCTTCAACAGCCAGCTTTGAAACACAAACAGACTGACTGGCACTGCTGTACAAAATACCATTACACATTGCAGCATGAGAAGTAAAAATGTAATGCAGTGTCACTTATAGGCATTATAGAATTATTAATGTTTCTATGTATTATGTAATATTAAGGAAGTCACGGGACAATGCAGAAGAATCATTATTCATACATTATTTTTGCTGAGAGCCCAAGCCATTAAATATGCTATCTGCTCATTGCTTTTACCTCCAAATGCTCAGAGCGAGAAAAAAAAACTGACTTTGACATCTAATCCTCTTACTCGGAAGAGGACTAATGCACTCGGAGTATAGGTTGCAGTATGTCTGACAAACAGATCCATTTTTATGTGCATACATTGGATGGCACAGTATCGATGGAAACCCTCTATATGTATTGTCTCGCCTATCTCTTTTGACTTGTTTTTGCTGGCCTCCTCCACATCCTTCCACTCAACCAGATGGCCTCTCTCTAACAGAGCATTGACACCAGATGTGCAGTTCCAGTGTCGACTTAGGGACCAGCTGGGGTGTGTGTGCCAGTGGTTCTGTTAATGAAAATGACTGTGCTGTTTGTGTGTTTGTGTTGTTTACTGTGGTTCAGTGGCATGTGACAGTTGGGGAAGTCTCTGTGGGTGAGGATTTTTTAGAGTGAGCCACAGCGAGTTGCACTGCAAGCTCAAGTCAGCCGTGTTGAGCTAAAAAGAACACCCACCAAGGTTGGAACAATACTGCGAAACATCCACAATGTGCACACTCAGGCCTTATATCCTCCTATGTGGTATTGCATATTTATTTTTATACTCTTTTTCTTATCTGTAAAGTCGTTCAGAACCTCCATCTTCCCCTCATACATAATTATATATTTTTCCAAACCAATTCAGCAGCAAGGGGATCACCAGGCTCATTACTAATTCGAGCATACTGTTCAAACAAAGAAGTAGGAGTAAACACTGTATGGGGTAGAATTTGGCAAGCTTTTACTGCTTACACTGAAACATGTTCATTGTCATGAATTATTGCTCTAATTTTGATCGCTCACTGATAAAACCATGGATGCAAGGTAACACCATAATGAACATTATATTCTGATAAAACCTCAAGCCCCAGCTAATGAAGTTGTAACTACACGCTGCGCTCTGTCATTTGTGAATTTGCTCAGAAACAATTCATTATTACACATCATTCTGCTGATCAATTAAATGATAAGGAAAGAAAGAAATAGTTTTTACTTAGCAATAATTCAGAAAGCTTCCATATGACGAAGACCAATCCACTAATTGAAAATAGTTCACAGAGGAAAAAACGTATTCCTTCTTTTAAAAATATGCAACAAAAAAAAAAGAAGATATATATGGAAGCCGTGATGGCCTCGTCATCTGAGCTGATTATATTTTACTCTTATCTCACAGGATAGAGGGTATGAATGAGATAGTTTAATACCTTCGCCAAATGGCTGATGAGGTGGATGAGATTCCTCAAGCTTGTGAACAGCTCCACAAGAGGATTTTTGCACTTAAAGGATAAATTGAAGGCTTTCAAAATGCTTAAAGGAAATGTAGAGTTCGCTCATCTTTGAATCATCATTTTTTACGGTTTTGCTGAGAAGGAAGTGTGTCTGAATAGTGGCATAGGAGGAAAGGAAAAAAAAAAAGATTTAATTTATTAAGTTCTTTGGGAGGAGGAGAGATGTGAATATAGTAATATATGTCCAGATGTACACATCAATGAATAGGGATGAGAGGTGGTAAGATTTTATTGATGCTATTCTTAATTCTGCCTATCGATCTGGTTTCCTTTTCAATTCTTGATTTAAATGTATAAGAATAAACAAGCGTGCAACATGGAGTTACAGTTTAAAAAAACTGGTAAGACTTTAGTATCTAAAAAGAGGAAACTGAGTTTAGAATCTTTGGAAATAACACACAAACAATGTAAAAAAACATTATGGCACATGCACATAATATGGATGTGAAAACAACAGGTCTGGTCTGGAAAGCAAAAATAATTAATAACTTAATATTAAAAAACTCAATCATGAATGCAAAAAGTAAACTCTGACTACTGCATTGTGGTGTTTATTAGTTTGATAATGCCACTTACTCCTTTTCCAAACTAATTTACTAGGTGAGTAAATGAGAGATGCTATGATTAACAAACCTGACTGCATCCTCATAACAATGTTTCTCCAACAATTTCATTAGCACGTACCCAGACCTTAATCCTTTTATCAAACAACTAAATAGTGGGATGTTAGTTATCTTATTTGCACAGTATCAAGTCATTTCTCTACTGCTTTCTGTATTGCAGAAAGCTAGTCACAACCCCCCCCCCCCCACACACACACACACACACACACAGACACACACATACACACACACACCTACAATTACTGCTTCACCACTTGCCTCTCAGTTTGGACTTAATTATCAATGTACCCAAATATGGCCAACTAAAGTGTCCACGACACACATGTCCACACCTATGACTAGAGGTGATTAGTACATTAACGAGCAGCTAATTGCTTCCAGACAGAGATACTGCAGGAATATTTTACCATTAGGAGTAAAACTCATCTATATTTAATTTATTTGACAGCTAGATTGCATTTAAAGATACATACATTGCATCGTCACATCAGGCAGGTACTCCATTCCACTCATGTAAGAAACATTGATCAGAGTAGTGATTAGGCTATGTATTTCTCCACACACAGATATAGATTTCTCCTCTGACGTATTACTATTATTGGTCTTTCCATCATTTACCAGAATCGTATGTATGCTCTGGATCTTCCAGCAACAAACAAACCCACCTGTCTGACAATGTTTATTTATTGTCAGTGAGCTGTCTAGCGCCCGATTGCACAGATGGAGGAATTGATAAGGCCAGTGGAGTATGATGCTGGTCCTTTGTAAAATTTGGAATTCCCATCCCATTCCATGTATGATACTCAGTAAATGTTTACTAATGATTTTTTTCTAATATGTATTCATTTATATTTTGTTTATTTTATTTTATGTTTTGGGGAAAGAAAGTTTTTTATTATTATTTTTTTATGTTTTTTGTTTGATGCACATTTGATGTACCAAGATTTGTTTTTGTTAAACTTTTCTTTGTGCATATTTGCACATAAAGTGGCATATTTTATTTATTAAAACAATAGTTAAAAGTCTTTTGTTGGCAAAGACAAGCTAAGCTGATCAATATACTTATTGTTTTTAAAGATTTAACTATTGATTCTGCTGCTAGTTTTATGCGAAGCTCTCTTGTTTTCAGCTACTTAATCAATTGGTAATATAAAATCACTTTTACATCATGTCTTTCTATAGTTCATATAAGGGTTATGAAGCACTTTTCTAAGCAAGTTTATGCATTAGCAGGAAAAAATAGAAAAAGGAAGAAGAACAAAACAGTTGTATTCAAAATGTGAGTCAGCACAATGATCTTTAGTTTAAGCTAAAATTAAGAAAATATTCGGATTCTGGCGCCAAAATCTTTTCAAGAAGCTTGTTTCAGAGTTTGAAGCTTTGACCACAATGCTCTGTCACCTCTGGCATTGAGCTGTGTCTGTGGATCAAATAAAAATTACAGCTAAAGCATTGCAGACCTTTATATTCCTAAAAGGTCAGTAAACAGTAGAAAGTCACAAAGGGCTTTAAAAATAAGATCTTAAAATCAGTTTTTAAAATAACTAGGAGAACATTTAAAAACTATAAAACAAGAGAAAAAGGCTGTGGCAGTAGTTGAGATTTGAGGAGAAAACTATGTAAAACTGGTGTCTTGATTCGTTGACTTAAAAATATTTCTTAGATAAAGAAAATACATCTGTACAGGTGTTTGTATAGCACTGCTAAAAATTCATAGAACTGTGAAACCAAATGTGAAAGTTCTTTTACGTGGTCAGACAAGAATCCAGCAAATTTGTATTATTATTTGTCCAGTCATTTTCTGGGGACTGATTACAACAATCTTAGTTTTGCTACAAAGTTCGGTAATATCTAGTTTTTAAGATTATGATTGTTTTGTATTGAACTCAGCATATTAGACTCAGAACCTCTAAAAGGTAAATACAGCTGTTTGCATAAGAAACACCATATCTCTGCATTATGTCCTATTTAGTGAAGGATACACAAACTAAAGTGGTCCTATAATGGGGCATTTTTCCTTTTTTTTCTTTTTTTTATTGCAACATTTATAAACTACAGTGAAAGCGGAGTTCATATACTGTTAGTGTTTTTAAGTGGGATTTATATTAACCAAAAGTTTGCATTTGTAAACACAACAGTGTTGCATTTCATCCCTGCTTCAAACTGAGTCAATGTTAAAGTAGTTTTTTTTCACATACTCATTTTTATTTATTTTCTTGTTTATTTCATATTTCGTATTTGTAATCCTTCCTTCAAGTACAGCACAACAAGCAAAACATGATGTGAAAGTAAAACAAAGACAGTAAGAATAAATGTATTTCACATCATTCTGAATCAGCTAAGTGCTAAAACACACACAATGAGGATCCCACCTCCACAAACTTTTATAAGTAAACATTGTACCTGCATATTTTATGCAATTTTGACCGAGTACTGTGTTTTTCTTTCCCCGTAGTTGGAAGCTTAATTTGTTATGTACTGGACCCAGAGGTGTCCATTTATGATTTAAGCAAATTCCTTTAAGTGTATGTTTTTGATTCAAATTTTTAGCCCAGTATCCTTCTACATTGGTTGATATCAATCCCAGATGTGAATCATGTTTTATTATAAAGTAGTTATTAGTCTTTTATAGGCTAATGATCAAATTTACACCCTCAGTCAACATGTAGTTTTTAAAATTGACTTGTGTCCTTGAAATAAAACCCAAAGAAAATGTACACAGAATCAAAAACATGCACATTCACTGCAAGCCCACCCACCCCTTAGTGCTTCTGATGTTGCACTTTTCTTTTCTTTACATTTCATTTTTTTTGTTTTGTCATTTTTCTTTTCCTTTTTACCAAGTTTACTTTTTAAACACTACTTAACCTTTGCCTTTTATTTAGAGAAAAAGCTTAGAAAATTGCAGATGTAGTTCATTTAGTTCAAAGTGTTTTTGATGTATCACAGCTCAGGACCCAATGTGTCTGAAATGTGACTCCTCTCCTGCCTTTTGGATTAGTCCCGATGCGAATTGTGAATGCAGCTGTGTTTACACACATCGGTGCTTCCAGAAATGGTAAATGCACAAACATTTACCTTTTTCACTACAAAACTGTAAAATACTTCAATAAAATAATTTATTTTACACAATGCAATTTCACTCTGGGTACTGACAGTACTGCATTTATCTAATATTCATCTGTCAGAGTATATAATAATGGTGTGCCATGCTAGACTGAGGCCCTGAAAATGAAAACATGAACCAGGTACACTTCACACATACTGTAAGCCAAGTAATAATTTGCTGAGGGACTGGACGCTCCAGTGGGTGTGTTGTTCCACGGTGTCTCATCAATTACATTCCCTGAGAGAAAAAGCCCTTCTGTTTTCTGTTTCTTCGGATGCTGGGGTTAATGGTGCTTTTCTCAAAAGCCGTTGCCACCAAGTAATTGGAGCAACTTAACAATCATAAGTGCGGTCTTTGTAGTGCTGGGAGCATGGGCTGAATACAGCTTTATTAAACAGAAAAAGACGACTTCTATTGATTGACCTCTTCTTCATTCTTTCAGACATCTCCTATCTGCTTGGTTTTTGTTCTCCAGATTAAAGCGAGGTGTTGCCAGCCATCAAAAGACACTGATGAGAAAAGAGTATTTTATCCTTTTTTGGTCCGTTTATGTGTTTCGAAGCTGTTAAATGTTTAAAGTGAAGAAAAACTGAAAAACCTGCTCATAGGTTTAGGCATTTATGAAACATGTTTTTAATAAACAATTAAATTACTTATTAAAATATATTTGAATTTAAGAGATTTTAACATTCCAAGTAGATTTGTGTTAGCACTGCGTTCGCTTTATCAGCAATAACTGTTCAGAATTTTATTTAAATTTCAACAAAATATGATTGTGTTAAAAGTTGAATCTTATTGACAGTTTTTTTAGATGGATTCCAGCAATGAAATAAAGAAAAAGAGCCATGCATCAAAATGCATTTTGTTTGCAGTCTGTTTGTATACTTTGGGGGTATTGCTAGATTTTTCTTATCCAGTGGAGACAGGATTGTCAGTTTTCTTACACGTTGCACCTAGAGAATACGGCTTGGCACATTTGTCCGTTCTTCCATCTGTCAGTCATTTATTGCACGTCTTACACTCATGACCTTTCTTCCTACTGATACGTGACACAGATGCTGCGTTGTCTATTCCTCTTGCTTCTTCCTCTGACCACAGACGATTGAGTTTGGCACATGGCGTCGTATGCAGATCAGACAGTAAAGTGAGTCTAGACTGGCTCCAGCATGTCAGCAACAGAGAAGTGCAGTGCTTTGTCCTGCAGAGTCAGCCTTTAACAGCTGTCATTTTCACCATGATTTAAGGGGTTATTGCTCTCCCCATAGGAAGAGTACCATCCCTGGGTTATTCACCACAAACCATCCGAGGCAGCACTCGAGAATGAGTGATAGCGAGTCTGTTAGAAATCTGATTGACAGATTACAAAAGCATCAACAAATATGATTTGATAAAATCAAATAAAACATGGGACTAGAAAATCAAATGAGTATGATCCACCTTTATATTGAGAACATCTGAGCTAACCATGCGGATTTGCCTTGTATGTAATGAGTTTACTTGCAGAGCTGTGTGCTTTATCTTTCAGCCTTAAAGAGGATTTTCTTATGATTTTCTTATGAGTCTCCCTATAAAGAGGTAAGCAGAAGCAACAGCAAAGTTTTATTTGTTGCTTTATTCAGTATTATGGAAACATGGACGTAGTTGCTGTTTCTATTCAAGCTAAATTAAGACATTCACTTAAATACAGGACACAGGTCCTGTACCCCATTTATTATATAAATAGAACTGATGTGATTTATTCATTAGTATCTCTTCCAGCCCTGTATCTATCGCTGTTAAGACCAAAATAGATGTTCTTTTAGTGATTACTGTGGTCATTCTGGCTTCCTGTGTGTTGCAACTATGATGAAACTTAAAAGAAAATTATTTCAAGGCAGACATTTCAGGGTTTCTGGATGATATTGCAGCAGAGCCAGTAATTTTTAGTCAATGGGATGCTGATGCACCACAAAGACTGCTTTTTGGAACTGCGCTCCAGGACTCACAGATTCACAGCTTATCATGTCTAAAAGTGAGCGTCAGGCCAGTCTGCTGTCTTTAGCCCACTTGGCAGCCTGGTGGCTGTTGCTCATCTGTCCCCAAGCCAGTGTGAGCACATCACCGATCTGGACCAGGATTAAAAGACCTAATACTAACAGCTGTGCTGAGATTAGTCATGTCAGTATTTACAGTTATTTTGTCAACCAGCACACCACACACACTGCTTAAATAATGAACTGTGATATTTGAATTTCCTCATCTGTTTGTTTTAAACAGACCTTGCCATTATGTTCACTGAAAAAAAATCTCTTTTTTTTCATGTATTCATGAAGAGAAACTTACAAAGATGCTGGTGAAGAAGAACAATGGACGGGACCTGCACAGAGTTATGCAGTTAAACAGAGATGACTGAAAAGTTGGAACGAGTCGCCTGCTTTGTTCCACCAAAATGTAAATGATGAATGTGATAGGGGTAAAAAAACAGAGACTGGCAGAGAAAGAAGCAATGATTAACTTAAAATGTGCATTGCTGATAGGTTGTGCAGGCAAATCTCCTCAGTTTGTGTGTGTATCATATAGATGTTAGTTGTGATTTGGTTTCTACAGGCACCTCTCCGTTGACATCCTTTTCTATAAATGCATGAATATGCATGTTTATTTACTTATGCATGCAGAATGATCGCTTCATAATGATGGACTATCACACAAAGATTAGACTGATTGTTTGTAGTTTTCTTCTGATCTAAAGGTAACAAAAAAGGCAACAAATTCTCATGTGTGTAGATGCTTCTGTGATGGGACATTTAGAAAGAAGTCTTGGGAAGGTGTTGGAAACAGCGGAAAGAATGGCTTCAATCAAGTGCATGCTATCTGTAAATAAAGCTTACGTGCGGGGTGGCTTACCAGGGGGTTCACATAGATGTGATTAACAGAGATTTTGGGTAAAAAATCTTGTGGGGTTTGATAGATGAGATGGTCTCCAAAGTCTCCAAAACATAAACCTGGAATTCTTCTTCATGAACTACTTGAATGTAGTCTAATAGCTAAGTTTATTGGTCAGTTTTAGTTTTTAATCAGTAGGAACAATCAATTGCACTCTAAACTTATTCCAACAAGCAGGTTTATTCAGCAGCTAATAGGCTTTATGGCTGGATATGCCCAAAATCAGTTGAGAATAATTTGCTTTTTTGAAACAGATTACATCAACAAAGTCACCTTTTTGGTGGTTGTTTTTGATATATGCAAGTGTTTATTAATATGTAAAGCTAAACAAATGTGCATTTACTGACCAGAGATGTTTAATCAGGCAACAAGTTTGTCTACTTTGTCTAAATTGCAAATTTTAAAACATTAAACACAGAAAATACAGAAATACAAATTTACCAATTTTAAGAAAATCAAGCATCAATACTCTAGTTCTCTGTTGGAAAGACAAGGCAGGTTTAATTGTGCAGCACATTTCTGGTACAGGAAAACTCAAATTGTTTTACATAAGAAACAGTTTTACATTAAAACTTACAGTGGGTAGCAGAAGAAGCATTTAAAGGAAAAAAAAGTCATTCAAAACCAAATCTCATCAAGACACAATAAAAAAAATCATAATAGAGTCATATGAAATAAAACGATTGAAAGCAGACAACAGTCTAGATAGGTTAAAAGATGCTGTGCAGGTGTAGATCAGCAAGGTAGAGAAAGGGAAGAATCCAAAGAAAAGTGAGTCATCTAAGTGTTGATGATTACCCACTCTCTGAACAGGTCTGCAGTATGTTACAGGGCTAATGCACACGCTCATCCATCCCAATAGTCAGTAGAGAATTAACCTATAGCCCATAATAGATTTCTTCATACTATTGAGGTGGCATGGGGGAGCATGGATTTAAAATGCATAGCATCACTTCTGGGTCACATTAACCTGGGGTGCTACACTTATAGTTGACAATTAGTTACTTCTTTTCACATTTAACGATCAAAGGTCAAATTATTGCATTCAAAGCAGCAAAGTCTACTTTATATAATTGCTTAATATGACATTAAAAATGAATTAGTGTGTTGTTTTTGCCCAAAGCCAGCAGAAGTGTGGATGCAGCACCCTGCATCATGGCCTTAAGCATTTATTTAAATGCATCCACACATATCTACATGCTATCCAAACATGCACATATTGTGGGCCATCTGTATGTGCCCATGCAAAGAAGGATAAAACCAGGATGCTGGTGGTAAACACAGCTCTGTAACCATCTCCAGTGGCCATTCTGAGATGTGTTTGATCTTGTTGGATAGTGCAGATGTACATATTATCCCAGGTGGTTTTAGCTTCCTCAAACATTACTTTCTTCCATTTTAACTCATCAGAATAAAAGGAATAGAAAATGTGTTGTATTATAAAAGTAGGTCTTCTTACTGGATCACTCTGAAGCTAAAAGAGTTGCTAAAATTACAGATAAACTGTTGGGAAAAAGAAAAACTAGATTTTATAGTCCTAAAAGGTCTATGATAAAACACTTAAAGCTGCTTTTTCTTTTTTATTCAAAGAAAAAAAACAGTGTGCAAACACTGATTGCAATGATCATAACTGCAAAACACAACAGCATACATAATTTTAGACATAGATGAAGAGAGCCTGTAAGAAAGCTTTCTTTCCCTTGGTGACCACTGCTTTAGTGAAGCAAGGCGGATAAAATGCCAGATTCTGATCCCTGACTCATTTTCCAGCTCATGTTGTACATCTCCACAATATTGCTGTAAGGGTCTACCATATCCATGGTCTTTGAGAGAAAAATAATGCTATCGACCTTTTCTATATTTTGCTTTCATCTTTTTTCTCTCTTTCTCCTTACTGCTCGTGTTCCTTCAATAACTGCCAGAGTAGTATCAAGGTTTATGAACAGGAGGCTTCTGTGCCTCCCAGCCACTAAATGAGAACATTTTTATTTTTTTATTACAAAAAAATGGAAAAAAAAAAAAGCAAAAAGGGATAAAGAACACTGAAATAATGAAAGAATTAGCCATCCGTAAATGTGAATTCATGAACTAAATCCATGTGCAAATGTTTGATCAATGCCTGCAAGACTGCAGCTGTATTTGCAGGTTTAAATACAAAGGATGAGACTGAGACTAAGAGTCTGGGTAACTGGGAGAAGCAGATTTACATAGGTTGGTGTGAGAGATAGAGGAATGTGCCTTGTGAAGAAATGCGTTGAGACAGGGGTAATTAATTATAGATGTGGAGATGTGGTCTGAGGGAATGCTGTTACAGTAACTAGAGGCAAGGCAAGTGAGAGATGAGGGAGTGGAGATGTGAGGAGAGAGATTCCTCCTATAGCATCCTCTGCTTCCATTTACATTACATGACAAGTGAATGGAGGTTAATTACACATGGCAATGGCAGAATGTTTATTGCGAACTCTTCATGGTGGTTGACTTACTCCTAGCACAAAGGCCAAAGAATGCATAACTAGCATGATTAAACAGTAAAGTCACATTCAAAAAATACCACGAGAGAGTAAGGTGTTGAATTATAATGCGAGTGAATTTTAGCTAATTTAATGTTGCTTCCTTTATATATATGATGGGTTAAATAAACAAAAAATCTTTTGTGTTATATTATTCTGCAACATGTGGCTTAAAAAGAAAAAAAAACGTAAAGAAAAAAATAGCAGTGACAACTAAATGAAGATAAATTTTGCTGAAATTCATGTTGCCACAGGCAAGCTCACCTTAAATGTGAATCTATTTCCAACTTCCATATTGACTCTAATTGGATTTGACACTAATGATGCCAAAAAGCAAAGCAAAGCAGTCCTAGGTTTACAAGCTGTCTGTTTATACTTTTGGAGACTGCTGACAAGAGTTACCTTGGACCTCCTGATCTTACACAGCCTTTTAGATGTAGATCTACTGTGAAAAATGGAAATAAAACTTGGTCATAATTAGTCGTATAGCAATGCACACTACAAAATGACTGTGAGAGCATACAGTACATGTGTGTGCAATACATCAGTATTGTGCTTCCTTTTAGCTCTTACACTCTCATTTTTTGTGCAAATTTAGCACTGTTTCTTAACCTTGAGAAATGCCTCAAACTGTAATGCCTCTCTATCTTTTCATGAAATATTATTTATATAAGCTAATAACTTAATTTCCTTAGTTTATTTAGGGCTTGATTTGTTGTGTTCTCCAGCTGAGAAATATAATAGGTAATGTACGTCTGCGCTGGGTTCTTGGCCTCAGGGGACATTCTGTAAATGCTTCTCATCTCCCCACTGATTGTAGTCCTGACTGATTGCTGATGACTTTTTTAGGACACGGACATATTAAGCTGTTTATTTATGTAAAAAAAGAGAGTGAGAGAAAAAAAGAGAGAGAGAAATAATCCCATCTTCACCCTGGATATATTCTCCCCTCTGACTGTGTCGGCATAACTGTCTCGGTATCTGTTTCTGTCTCCTGAACAGTGATGATGTCTTGTGGACATCAGCAAAGTTTTCAACATAGGAATAAGGCAACTGTTTTGTTTGTTTGTATGTGCCTATGAGTGTGTGTGTATATGTGTCAGTATACGTTTTCTGCATGTGACAGATATGGGACATCCTTGACTGCAGTTGAGAAAGTGACACACCCCTACGGGCTAAATTGTTCAAAAATAATCTTTAGCAAACTCCAAACCAGAATTTAGCAGACCACTGTCATGAGAAATCATTTGGCTGTGATGCATTTTCTGACACTGGACCGCTGACTTCATAAATGTATACATGACTGATTTGCTCATAATCTCTGACATCAGCCTGAAGTATACAGCATATATAGCACTTTCTACAAAGCTGGTCCTCAATCTGGTTTCAGTGTGTATGTGTTGCCTGGATGCAGCAAGCTTTATCTACATGCAGCGCTTCACTTTGTCGTCGCATCTGTGATTCCCAAGTGGAAACACGGCCATCTGCTCCACACAAAAAACTCACAAGGTGTTAGTATCTTCATCTTCCCCCTCTACTCATTAGTAATTTCCCTTTTGCCTCAGTGTGTTCCTCCACTGTCACAACAGTTTTCTTTGTGTGAGTTTGTACACCATGAAATTATAAATCCCCTCTATGAATTGTTTGCTTAGTAGTTTGCAAACACACATACACTATGTCATAAAGTGTGCTAAAGATGCATGACAGGGTTACCTAAATGATGCCTGAGTTGATTTAGGAGCTTTCAGTTGTTTATTTCTTTCTTTCTTTATTATTATTTTTATATATCAGTGATCACCATCTTGTGAACTACATTGTGAAAAAGTATTAATTTTGTCAATTTATTCAAATATTATTTTGATTGATACCCTTTGTGGGTTTAGTTGGTCCACTCACTGACATTTAAAAAAAAATATATCTTTAGCAAATGACACATTGGCACAAAATATTTTCATTTTCTTAGCATGTTGTCCTATTTTGTTTTATTCAGTTTATTAAAAACAAAAGGCTATAAAAACATTTTAGTACGCAGCCACAATACTTTGCACAGCAGCACATAGGTGGAAACAATGAAGTACAGACAGGTATCCACAGCCTCATATGATGAAGAAGAGAAAAACAAGGCTGCATGCATAGAATAGATTCTGTGACATTAAGTTGTTTTGGGTTTGTGATGTGGAATTGTCTCAGACATCATGCATTTGATGTACATAGTTTGCGGTTAATGTCTGTGTTCTATGGTAAAATGACAACTCAGACCTGTGAGTTGGTTGTGAAAACAACTACATCTTTTTTGTCATGAGTAATTGTGTGGTAGCATCACAGCATGGTTACCAAAGAAACTGTCTATTTTAATATTTTTCTTACTTTTAAAATTATCAACTTAGAGAAAACAGCTCTATTTTTATCAATTTAATAAATGTCTACTTCTACCTCATTACTTATTATGTTGTTACTGTATTACTAAAGGTGAATCAAGATTAAACACCAGAAGGCTCCTCCTCTAGGCTCCATATGGATATTAGTCAGAAATTTGTGGAAATCCATATAACAGTTGTTAAGACATGCCACTTAAAAAAAAAAAAAAAAAAAAAAAAAAAAACATGCCGGAAACCAGATTCATTTCAGGCATGACAGGGTCAAGAGTTTAATTTTATACACTTAACATGAAAACTATGAATAAGCCATCTGGGGAGCTCAAATGGCCCATCTTACAGTTCAGAAAAGGTCTCACTAAATCATTATTGGTTTTGAACGTTGTTGTTTTACAAATAGAGCTAAAGCAGCGCAACTTAATAAAAAGCTTAAACTCTGAAATGGCTCATGGAATATCACAACATGTCTCAAGCTATGGTTTGAAAACACGGGAAGGTTGGTGTTTGCCCACTTTACACACCGTTGTCTAGCACAGCTATCCACCATGTTTTTATTTATGTTCCTTGAATCCCATGAAGTCCACACAATGACATGTTTTTTCATTGTTAGATTTCTTATTTTTAGATCGACCTTGTAGTTAATGAATGTAAGCTTAATGGATACATGAGATATGAATTTTACCAGATAATGGATTTTGTGATCAACTGCCCTGTCTCTGCAGACCTTGGATGTGTTTTTGAAACATCACCTACTATACAGGAATAAATAGGCTCCTCTAAATCCATGTATTTGCTACCAAATGGAAATGATTTTCTGCATTTCGCTCACCCAGAGAGCTTGGCAAGCTGAGCAACACGCCTCAAGATCTCAAGTGGGATCTTTATGGATTTGATGTGATGGTGGAATGATGAAATTCAGCTGTAGAGTGCTGTTTTAGAGAGTCTCAAGAAATCAGAAGGGTAAGATGGAATACATAAAAGCTCACAACAACTACACAATCCTCCTTTTCCTGTTCATCATATGCAATATACTTGTTTATTTGACAGGGACAAAACATATTAAAAAGCAAAAGAACATTTCTAGATATTCCAGATTCAGCCAAAGGTTTCATTTCATTTGTTGTCCTTGGCCAGGTCTCATAAAGGCTTCCTGGAATAAGAAAAAAAGAAATCCATTTTTAAGGACAACATTTATCCATCATTCTAAAAAACATAAATCAAATTCTGTGTAGTTATTTGTATTCACGTACTTCCACCTTGTCACCTATTTTTACCACCCATTGTGCCATGAAATGAAGTCCATTTAGAAATCATTCTCCCTCTGATTTGATAAATGTGACAGGCAAATGGTGAGCCTCCTGAATGCCTTGTTTGAATAATTGAGCAATACTCAATCAAACAACATTAGGCAGTGGTTGCCGCCGCACCGTCGGAAATAATTACCACCAGACAACAGACTACACACGGATGCTGCCTCCACAGGGGTTCCTCATTTGAAAACAACAGATTAGAACTGCGCCACCTCCATCCCATGTCTCGCAAGTCATCATACCACCCACATGAACCTTCATGGACCTCTCAGGGTGAATGGGAAAAGGAGAGAAACCAGAGCAGTGTGGAGGTTGTTCGATAACTGCTATTAATGTATACTGTCAGGCCTGAATAAATCATAGCCAATGTACCAACGCTGCTGATTATTTGACCCCACCTCCACAGCTTTTCAAATTGGCAGTAGCCTATTACCCAGAGACTTTGTGTAATATGTTATTCACTTGCAATTTCTTTGGACATGATTCATCATGTAGAAAATCAGTCAGAAACCACATACATGACAGGATGAAAAAACCTAAAGGAAACTAGAGTTTCCCCAGGAAATTTAGAGAGTAAATTATGAAAGCAAATAGTGAACATCTAATTAGTACCTGTATGCTATATTTGTTTGCAAGATATTTTTGGATTATTATCATTCTTAAGAGGTCTAACTATCAGAAGCATTTATGAGACGATTCCTTTTCACCTCCTTGCTTCTCCATAATTGGAGCTTACTTGATGCCTCCAATTATCTCCAGTGCCTCCTGTTTGTGTTGAGGTTCGTACTCTCTTGAGACAAGCTTTACTGTTATAGAAGCATCATCAACACAAGGACAGAAATTTAACTGCGCGCTTGGTTGAGTGTAGTGGTGCCGTCACAGAATGGGTCACTAACCGCATAGTACAACATGACAGCCAGCTAGGCATATGTCCATGCCAAAGTGCTGTCTGCAACTGAGACTCATTTACAGCAGAATGTGATTGACAGCTGGGCCAAAGGGCTGCTGGCTGCCTCCTGATTTCTTTTCCACTAGAGGTGTCCTTTGGGACTTGGAATTCACGCTACAGTATATCAGCAGAATAGCTTATGGCGGTAATGAGGATGAGAAGCATTTTGAACACCATGCCAGTTTTTTTTTTTGGTTTTTTTTGCTACTCTGAGTTCTGCAAACTATCATTTACAGGGAGGTATAATTAACCTCACTTGCTGTCATTAATTCATTGCAGACAAAATCATAAATGACAGTTTGCAGCTAAATGTTGTTCAGAAGCTACCAGCTCTTAAGAAAAGGAACAATATTTTTTTTCCATTGTCATGATTGTTGTCATGCTTTGCACTTTATTATGTAAAACAGTAAGACTTTTTATACAAACATGTCATAAGCTATTAATGAAAAGATGTTGCTGCTTACTCCAGGATCCAAATTACAACCTTTATTTTTAAGCATAATCCCAATGATGGACAATAATGCTGTCTTTCCTCCAGCTTCTTGAAACAGCCGCCTTTTCACAGATATTTGAATTAACAGTTGAGACAGAATTAGGAGGTTTTGAAGCTTTAACCTTTTAACTTTGCAGCAGCTAGCTCATACATCTGTTCAATATGCATCAATGTGTCTTGTGTTGAAGCTGTTTGACAATCCCCGCATTTCCATTTCTTTGAATAGCGACAATTAGGCACAAGAAGCCCCCGCTGTTAATAAGTGAAAATATTTAAAGTAAAATGGAGAAAGTGTTCGGAAATGGAATTCAAATGAACCAAAAGTGTGTAGATGGGACATAAAAAAGGTATTATGTCTTCTTTTCCTCCACCATGTTTCATGTGACAGCATTAGCAAAAGGATCTTTTTTATGTTTGGTGTAGAGTAATTGGCCTTCTTCCAGCTGCAGTGTTGGGACTGTTTTATGAGAACTGTGGATCAGTTTGTTTATCAGTTTGTTTTGCAAAACAGGCACTGCAACTGTGCAGAAAAATGGAGTGCATTGCTATCACTGAGGTTTTTTGACCTATTTTATTTATTTATTTTTACCCCTGGTACCACATGAGACCTTGCACCTGTTTTGAGTATTTGATCCATTCTGTATCCTCGGTCACTTGTACATTCTCTTCTAATTTGTATATACTGTGGCACAATCTCCTTTTATGGAACCAAGGTCCAACCCTGTGTCTGCTGCAGAGGATGGGCACTATTTATTACTGCTTTCTTTACCCAAGGTTTCAGAAAAATAATACTTTCCAACAGCATGTTATTCAGGAGATAACTCAGTATATGCTTATCTGACCATAGTTTGATTTGCAGCATATTTACCATCAAACACTCCATTTGCAGATATTTAATAACTATTATTCAAAGCCCATATAGTACTCTTTCATACCCTGGCATTTAACCCATAACAGCCCAGTGTGATGTATAGCTGGGAAATCTGTACACAGCCCAATGTAGCCTATGACTTTTGATTGATATTAAAATGTATACTTTTCTTACTGCTTTTTCATGGGTTGGGTCTTAAAGGGTTAAGTGATTTTAAAACATCTGTGGCTTGTACTTAGTGTGTAGTTCAGCTTATAAATGTTTTCGCTGAACACAAGCTGCTTATCTCTTCCATAGCATTACATGTGAGGCTCTTCACTCTTGTGCCAAACACCAACATGAAATATTATTCTTAACCAGAACATTAATTTTTATGCATCTGCACTGGGGACAACTGTGGCTGTAGGCTTTCTCTCTCAGGGTTGTCTTTTCTGCTTGTTCTCATGGAGTTCATATCTTTTGAATGCCCTGATGAATATTTAATTTAATTAATTAATTGATTAATTTAATTTAGCATTAAAGTCAAATTGGACTCAAAGAGGAACTGATTGTAATTTGATGTCAAAAGGTCAAAGGCCAAATTCCATTTGACCTCACAAATCTAGGATTTATTCAAAGCTCGTGTATACCTTTTGTTAGAAAAATATTATATACTTAGTACCAGAATAATTTTTTTTCATCACCATTTCCTAATATCATTGCTAGAATTTAGGGACAGATTTTACCCACATTTTAATTTGGCAATAGACTGAATGGGTTACTTTAATTTAGGGCTTCTACATTAAATATATTCTGTTTAAAGAGATCTTCAGTGTTTCTTCCCCTTTTCAGCTTTATTTATATTTTAGCCATTGTGTATTGCCATTTAATAACACACATATCTGCTTTGAATTTGAGACTTAACCAGATAACAGCAGCAGCAAATCGTAATGACATCATATAAATTTATGGGACAGCAAACATGATCTGTTCATACCTTCAAGTATATGTGTGTCTACTATACAGTCCAGTCACGTGGATTTCACTGTTTACGCCACCATGTTGGACGGCAAGCATCCAGTATTAACCACCGCAAGCCGAGCATGTACATACAAACTAAACCATAAATCTAAACACACTCACAGCTTGTATGGATCCAGTATCAAACACTTGCAAACTATATCTGAAATAGTTGGAACGAGTTTCTGCAAACAATTATCTTATTCTATTGAACATCTGGAAGGTGAAGTGATGAGATATTGCCAGAAATGTTCCCTACTTTGGATTAGAAATCCCTATAATTTTTGCATTTCATTGACACAGTATTTCAAGGAGGTGCTCAGCATGTTTACTTCCAGTGTTACAACTAAATCTGTCTCCTGACCCCATTGGCGCTAGTATAGTATCACATAAGTGATGAACGCAGCTTTTAATTAAGTTTTTTAATTCTCATTAATTCTAAAAAAGTGTCTCAAAGACTTCAGTCATGTTTCAAGAGGTATATGTAGATAAATCTGGTCACAGATTCTGATGGGTCAATTTTGGTGTAACACCGGAAACACGATGACGTCATTCACATTATCGTATCTTCATGGTCTATTTATGCTCTTTTAATCAAGCAGGACACTTTTTTTTTTACAAATGTAAACTCCACAACTTACCTGATATAAAGTGTTAACTGCATAATCTCCTGGTAGCGCTGGCTTCCGTGTCCTCTGTCTCACAGCTGCAATCCACTTGTCCCGTCTCTCTGTGTTGTCCGGTAATCTGTAGAACAACAGGCCGTTCTTTTGGCCGTGTATATTCCTACACCCGAATGTGGAGCATGAAATCACCATTTAACTTGGAGGAATACCCCAAACACTACAATCTGTCCCCAGTTTAACTGGTTTAAAGATCGGTCGGTGCCTTCCAGAGCAAAAGTCACGTGACTCATGATGTCAGCTGCACGTTCTCTGTAGTGTGTAGTCCATTTAGATAAAGGTGAAATTACATGTAAAGAAATTCTTGATCCTAACCAAACACAATATGCACCATTCACTTGCAGCATTGGCAGCAGTAGAGTCCACTTTGCCGCTTGGCTTTGACATATATAAAAAGCTACAGTATTTCCTACTTAAGCCTCCTGTATTTGCCATTGCATACACACACTTGGTATTCTCTGCATTTACAGCTAAAGTATACTTATGACATAGTATATCCTATCCAGGTGAAATTAAATAGACTTTTGAATGTAACTGTATCTAGTGCAAGTCATTAACTTCTATTTATCACAGTTACTATTGGGATTTTATGTTGCAACACTTGTTTCTTTTAATTAATAGTTATAGAAGAAGAACGAAAAAGTTCTTGAATTTACCTAAATGTCCAACATTTATGATATAATATCAGTGTAGTGGAAACATGTTTAATTTTATATAAATCTCAGCTGAAGTTTAATTTTCCTTAGCTTTTTGTAAGTAGTCTAAACTTCTCTTATATTTAGCTAATTACTTTACTTATATAGTGCAATTGTTTGTTACAGATTTGATTTCATTCAGTTTATATTTCATCTTTAATTTAAATATTTGTGTTCATGAATTTAATAAATAACTAGCAAAGCTTTGACACAGAAAACATGCCATGCTAAATAGTCTTTAGAGGTTGATATTTCTGACACTTCCTCAAAAAGGTTTCAGGTCAAATTGTAAATCTGGACAACTAATTGTGTTTGTTCAAAACTGAAATTTTTGCCAGTTGTTTTGTCACATTATTGGACGTAACCTGTCAGCACAGCTTTGGTGAAGTTCAAAATTTCTTTTGTATTGATTGCATAGGACTCCCATTTAAAGTGTTGAGTCTTCATTTCAGATTTACCTAATGGTCTGCATTAAGCTTATAAATATGAAGAGATTTTAAAAAAATCTGTTAATCCTTCTTGGATGTTTACACAGTGAAACATATCTTCTTAAATCACAAAGTTCATACTTATTCTCTAAGGGGCGAGATTAAATACAGATAAGCTGTGACAGATCCAGAGAGGCATCTACTTAAGAGAATTATCTTTTGACTCTTAACATTAGAAAATGACATTCAATGAGATTATTTATTCAGGTACTTTGTGATTCCCATAATGCAACAGCTGAACTGCAATGAGAAACTAACCACTTAAGTATGAAACTGCTACAATGATGGCAATAACCCCTGATCTTTTCTTGTTTTTTTTTTTTTGTCTTCTAGTGTTACGGGATGACTTCAGGCAGAACCCACAGGATGTGGTTGTGGCGGTTGGGGAGTCCGCTAGTTTTGAGTGTCAGCCTCCGCGTGGACATCCTGACCCCACTACCTTCTGGAGGAAAGATAAGACTCGTGTTGACCTTAAGGATGACAGGTTCACGGTGGGTTAATCCTCAGGAGGGAATTTGTCTGTTTTCTAGTATAAATCACAACCTCAGCATAATTTTTTCCCTCATTCATTGCAAAGAGTTTTTGTCAAGTGCATTGATATTATAATTGCTTTTTCCTCTTCAGGTTCGAGGGGGAAAGCTGACTATTTCAAATACCAAGAAGAGTGATTCAGGGATTTATGTGTGTGTGGCCTCCAACATTGTTGGAGAGAGAGAAAGCGAAAAAGCTCAACTTTCAGTGTTTGGTAAGAAGTCTGTCATACTCTCATTGCCTAGCTCAAACAGTAATAGAGCATGACACTTTTCTCTAGCATTTACTCCGCAGTGGCACATACAATATTTAACCACTCTGTCAAAAGTATATTTAGCAGTTATTTTTATGTGTGCTACCCACATTCAGAAAGACCAGCGTTTGTGCAGCGGCCTGTGAACCAGGTGGTTTTAGTTGACGAGAGCGTGGAATTCAGGTGTCAGGTCCAGGGTGACCCCCCACCTGCACTACGCTGGAAAAAGGAGGATGTGGATATTCCTCATGGCAGGTGAGGACTGTGAGTGAATGTGTGTCCACCGTATGTATATATTCCTGACTGTATGAGAGCTTCACTACAGGGAACATGAGAATGATGCTTAAGCAGATGGGCACTAATAAGAAGAAGAACATTCAAGCAAATTGTAATTAATGATAAAATAATATGTTAGCTGCTTTTTAATCGATACTGACTTTCAATTCCAGCCATGTAATTCTACATACATAGTGCATGCAGACAATCGTTGTATTTACCATAATGCATTAGCCACACAAGATTTTGCACTGGTTTGAAGTTAATAATGTCCACTTTAGCTTGAAAGGAGGTTAATTGAATTATGTGGTAATTTCTGAAGCCATTCTGATTGTTATTACACTGGATTGCATCATACTGTTGGGGCTCATGTGGTTCAGTCTATGCTTGAATACACACATAGAAGTTATATGCAGACTGGTTCAGTATCATGAAGATTATAGGGAATACCAAATTGCAGTTTAGTTATGCAATCACACTTTTATTTATAACTTTGAAAGTGAAATTTCATAGTGATTATAAAACTAAAAACTAATTATAGAGTGTGCTCCTTGAAATGGAAACACTTTCAAGACAATCAAATATTAGATAAATGAATTAGAGTTAATGAAAAAGGCATCGGAAGCCAGTAGGCTAACTCTTTGAACACACACACAAAATCTTTTAATAAAAGAAAAGCAACTAGAGAATAAAGTATTGAACACCTGTTACCAGCCTTTCCAGCTATAAGTAAGCAGGTTTGTACTTTCTCATGCCCATTGTGACAATGTGTTAAAATGCATTGTGTGCTACATATTAATTACTGCCAGTCTTGCAGTCTGTCTGTATGCTGTGCCCTTTACCTCAGTACCCCATGACTCTAGAAACATGTCCTACTTTTTGACATACCTCGCTTCACTTCCCTCCTTCCACTTCTTTCATTCTTTTCCGAAACCCCGCCAGCCTCTTGGGAAGTCTGTATCTGGGTCAGCGATGTGCTGTGAATGGAGTCCTCACCAGACTCTGGACAGACCCCACAACCCCCATCGATATTCTGCCCACACCCTTTGGAACATCTATTTCCAATGTGACTTTTTCTCACCCCTTTTGCCATTTCTCTGCCTGACTTGTCTCCCATCTTTGGATCAGTATGGCTGGCTAGACAAATTCACAAGATATCGTGTGCCAAAAGGGACCCCAGAGAGGGCAAGCCCAACTCTTTCCTTCCCGACTCATTCCGTTTGTCGGCCCTCTGAGCCACTTATCTAAACTCTGCTAGCTAAGATGTTTCTCTCACCGTAACTGCAGTGCTGCCTAAGAATTGCTTCACTGGTGGATACACTCTGATGCATGGAAAATCTCCATGAATTAGTCATATCTTCGTGCTGGGTTCATTCATCAAATTCAGTTTGTCAGACTTTGCCACTCCCAGACTCTCAGATTGTTTGTCTGTTTTTCCGACCTCTCTAACATTCACATGCTCTCGCTCTCTCTTTCTTTAATGCACATACACAAGCTATACGTACAGCCCATATTGCAGTGGGTGGCTTCACTTTATGAATATTGAAACAGTAGAATAATTAGGGTTCCAGCTGAAAGCACCTTTCATTTTGCCATGCCTTTATCTTGGTATAATTGCTCTTTTTTTCTACTATTATAGCAGCTGCCTCAGAAAGATTGTTCTAATAATATCACAAATGGCACATGTTTTTTTTTAAAGTCTCTTTCTTAAACGTCAAATCTTCACACAATACAACTGTAATGTAATTCCAGTCTTTATTTTGTATATTTACATCATGATATTAAGTTGGATTTGTATAAGATCAACATGAGATGTGTCATGATTTGCCATCATGGCTCTTTTCTTTCACTAGGTATGACATCAAGTATGAAAGAGAGGACTTCCTGCTGAGGATCAAGAAAGCATCAGTCAGTGATCAAGGAACCTTCACTTGTATGGCAGAGAACCGTGTGGGTAAAGCAGAGGCCTCTGCCTACCTGACTATTAGAGGTGGGTAACTGCAAGTGGTCTCACATGTGCCAAACCTCATAACCCTTCTGGATATATATATATATATATATATATTTTTGTTTCTCCCAAAGCAGGCCACAATGCAATCAGCACTTTATTGCCTGCTGTATAAATGTTATTACCCCAGTGTAGAAAATCTGAGCTTGACCTCAGCTTTTTTTCGTTCATATGCCTGACTGATGTAGTTGATCTCCAGCTAATCTCCAGAAATCAACAATTTAACCTGCTTTAAGTGAGCCTTTATGACTTCTCCTGGGGAGGTTTAATCCCCACCTGGGCCATTCATTGCAAATTCATATCATACGAACAGGAGATGCCTTTTTCATAATTAAAGCTACAAGTGAAAATTAAAACAGCTTTTGCAAGTCAGATTTCCTTATGACGACGTTTTTAATTGGAAATATACTACTAATACAACTTTTATATACATGAACTCAGCTAAAATATATTTCTAACAATCCAACATATAATACATCCTCATACATCTGCATCAGAAATCTCATGCCATTTACATTTCATTCAGGTATACAGTAATTATAATACTTTGGTTTCTTGTTGACTTGATTTAGACCTGTTTATCATTTACTGTATATCTGTTTGATTTCCAAACAGATCTGTTAGCTGTGTGAATGCACTATTTCTTTTAAATAAGTAATGTGTCAAAGTTTTTGCCATTGCCCCCTCCCCTTCCCCTGATGTTATCAAAGTGAGGCCCATGCCATCACCTGCATTGGTGACTGAGCATTACCTGCCTTGTCCCTAAGCTTCATGGATGGAAACCCAGCTCCACCTCATTCATTTCTGATTTTCATTTCTTTCTTTTTCTGTCCCTCTGTTCTGCTCCTCTGCTTTCCTTTTTCTCTGTGTTGTGTGTCAATGTCACCCACACCATTGTTGTGTCACCAGCTAGCCCTATTGGTAAGTAAGAGCTGCCCCATTGTGCATGCGTTGCATCTCTTTATGTTTTCAGTCACACACATGGTCAGTATGAATGCACTGTTGTGGCATTCCACAAGCACAATCATCAAACTAATATTAGAAATCATTTCCATCAGTCTCTGACTTTGGGCAGAACCTTTCCAAATTATGATCCCACTCCTGGCTGATATGCTTCAGCTCAAAATGCTTAATAGAGATGGACAATAAGGTACTCTAATTAGTCTGTATCCATCACTCGTATGTTCTGGCAGTTGGATGAATGGCTTGTGAGGCTGGCAGAGAAGAAAAAGTAGTTCTAAGTAGTTATTAAAAGAAAAGCAAACACCCAATGCATGAACCCTTTCAGATTGCATCTGGATGTTTAGTCTAGAAATGCTCTTTCAGCTGCTATGGTAGTAAACCATACTCAAAATTATATATCACCAATGTTTTTCCATTATATTATGGTTTATTTTATCCCTAAACTCAGAGGCACCTCAGTTTGTGGTACGACCCCGAGACCAGATTGTGGCTCAGGGACGAACAGCTACTTTTCCCTGTGAGACCAGGGGGAAACCTCAGCCTACCGTTTTCTGGCAAAGAGAAGGCAACAAGGTGAGGATGCTGATTTTGATACACATCTGTAAGGACACTTGTATTATAACGTTTGTAGGCCCACACTGCTAAAAAGAAGAAAATTCTACATATGCTTAAAGAGCAATAGCCTGCGTTAAAGACAGACAAAGATATGACTAAAAGGATCAAACAGGGCACGGCAGAATGTGGTTATGTTCCATATATATAGTAATGAAGTGGTCATTTATCATCTATCTACACTGCTCTGACAAGCCATTTCACTTAGCAAGAGACAATGTCATGTGCTGCATTAGCGTGATTAGACCTAATGATAGCAGGGTAATGTCCTTTCCTGCCCATCAGCTGGTCTGCCGGGGGTGCAGAAACTCACAACGCTGATGCCTCACTTTCATATCCATGACCGCAGGTTATCACAGCAGGATTATCACTCTGGTGGCAAACTGCCATTCAGACAAAGAAAGAAAAAGATATAAACCCACATTTTTTATCAGAATTGTGTGTAATTGCTGGAATATTTACTTTGGAAGAATTGTTTTAAAAGTCAGCATTTTTTATTTTAATGGCAGTTGTCATAACGTAAAATTGAATTGAAATTTAAATCTCTAAGATTGTTTTAGGTTTTGGAAAATCAAGACATATTATGAGTGCTTTTTTTTTTTTTTTTTTAAAGAGTGGTTGGGGTAAGTGGTCTGTTGAGGGGCTTGGTCACTGCACAGTGTCATATATAGGCCAGACTAAAACCACTCAAGAGCCAAGCAATTCCCACACAATACAAAACTGCAAAACCCATACGAGAAAAAAAATCAATTTATTTCCAGCAATTTGCTCATGAATGGATAGTCATTCAAAAAAGCAAATGCAGACATTTCTGTGGCACACCATATGTAGTTTGATAACAGCTTGACTCAAAAAAAGCTGATGTAAACATTTTAAACCATACTTGCAGCATTTGAAGACAGACAGGGCCCACTACACTTACATAGGAATATGCTTGTCAGTAAAAAAGATACCAGCCTTTTATTTATTTTTGCCATTTTTTATGCCACTTGCTGTAGGATCTTCTGTTCCCCAATCAGCCAGCACAGGGAGACAGTCGTGTGTCTGTGTCTGTGAATGGAGAGCTGACCATCTCATCTGTGAAACGCTCAGATGCAGGATATTACATCTGCCAAGCTCTCACAGTGGCAGGCAGCATCATGGCCAAAGCCCAGCTTGAGGTAGCAGACGGTAAGGTGGAATGCAAAAGCATGTACACTCTCTCCTTACACCCTGAGACAGAAGAAGAGATATCTTTTTTTAATACTTTGTAAAAAGGAGGCTTCTGTTTTCTTAGTTATCCAATTAAATAGTTTTTTATTTACCATCATTATATTTAAACCCAACAAATTTTCATTAGTCACTTTAACACATCCATCTCCACCACGATGTGCCATTACTATCTAATATATATGTAAAAAGGGACAAAGTATCAGTTTATTTTCATTCATTCATAGCATTACTGACAACTGACAAGAGATTTCACAGCTGTGGAAATATCAAATGAAGTATTTTACATATTTTAGTAGGCTGTAAAGGAATATAAACATATTGTATTGTGAATAAAGATGCATAGCAGTCTGTCTCTCACAATGCTATGTACTGTATTTATTGTGATGCAGTTTGGTCTTTATGAAAAAAAAAACAAGCTTGCAGCGCCACAGACACTGATTGACAGTTTACTAGCAAAGATTTGTAAATTTGATAATCCAGTCACCAAAAATTACCTGTTCATTTTCACCTGATTGTGACTGAAAAGACCAAGAGTCTCGAAAATAAAACTGTCTACTTGGTGGAGAGACACTTTACACTTTTTAACAAAGCTTTAATGTCAGCAATAAGTGCTCAGCCACAGCCAGCTGGGAGCTGTTTATGCCGCTCTCTCCATTTGTTTCTTGGCTTTATCTCCCACACATTATTAAATTAACATCTGTTGAAATGTTTTTAGAGAGGAAAATACTCCTGTTCAGTCACTCAAAGGCGATGGATCAATATCAAAATGTTAGGTGCAGAGTGTGAGCGATGGGAGAAATGCCTTTGACAGATGGCTGTAAACAAAAATGGATAGAAGGTTGGCATGATGCCCGGGGGAATTTTGGAAGCTCGAATTTCTAGCAATTTTTAAGATTGAAAGATTGGCAACTATAGGGGTGTTCTCGAAGGTCTGCCAGTGGATAAAAACTTTAAGGTTCAGAAGTGGAGTATTACTCCTCCCTCATTATTGCCTTTGATGTGATCCTGGCAGATTTACTAATTATCCACTTTAAAAAGTTCTTTCTTCAGCTTGCAGTAAAACTGTAGTTGTCACTGTGTTTATTTGTCAAAGGGCCATGCACTCTTATACACATACACTGCTACAGAATGTCTAAAATTGTTTGGATCTTACTATGGATGTACTGAAATAAAGCTAAGGTGTTGTAAAGGTACCAACATAATTACAGAAGAGTAAGTGAAACTTTATCACTACAAGAGTGAATTGCAACTGCTGTGATTACAAACTGGTCATAACAACTAACCCCCCGCACTGGCACAAGCTACTCATTTTTCAAAGCCATATTTTATGCCCATAGGGATGGATATGTGAAGTATGTCATAGTAGTGGAGTGCTTTAATGTCTTTGACAGATCTTTGTAGACACTACGGAGCCCTGGAATGTCATAATGGCTGCTGCTGTGATGCTAGATCTGAAGACCCAGTCCAGGCCCTGTGCCAGTAGAGTTACTTCTCAACCCTTCTGTTGAATAATGGTGTTTGTGCATTCATCCAATCAAGGGTTAAGTCAAGCTCACTGGATAGCAGGAATGAAACTGTCTGCTCTCCCAACCCCCTACCAATCACCCCTCCGCTATTATACGAGAATAGAAAAATAAATAAATAAAAATAGACATTTCATTATTACCATGGTTACTAAAGCTGGAGAGAATGATTGCATTTCACATAATGCTATGTCTGAATCAGGAACTAGACCATAATATTTTTGTTTACTCTGTAATCACTTGGGGTAATGATGGCTTGCTTTGTGGTAGATGTTATGTGAAAATGTCATTCCAATCGGGCTTTTTTTTAGAACCAAACATGAACCATGGATCATACGGTCATCTAAAAGAAAGTAATAAAGTGTGATTCCCATAACAGAGGGATTGCAAATATAACATTAATTTGAATGTTTTTTATTGCCTGTCTATAATATCTTTTACATTAGTTTAATAAAACTTTCAAATGCCACTCAAATCTCAATAGATGGGAGTCAGTCACACGATTGAGTTTACAGTGTAGTAACAATGCAAACAATCCACGCTCCATGACGACGGGATTTTATGGGGTTTTACTTACTGAATATCCTTCTACACCTAGTTTTACCACATATTTCTGTTAATCTGCTTAAGATGCTGTATTGCTCTTTGTGCTGGAGGAAGTGTGATGAAAGATAAGGCTGCTGTACACACTTGTGTGAATGGAGGCACACCTGATAACACTGGAGAGCAGCAGTGAGGAAATTGGAAGTGAGGGGTAGTTACAAGATCTAGAGAGGTTCAACACTCCAGAAATTACTGTTTCGGTGAGTGCAGAGGCTGTTTCCTAGATGATATAACATGCACTAAAAAGCTATCAAAGCACTGTATTGTTGTTCTGCTTGGCATGTTAATTCAGAGTTTACTTTTGTCTGTTTGTTGCAATGGCTAGTGGGGTTTTCAAAAGAGAGAGGTGAAGCCATGAGTCACAGTAGAAGAGGGAGGACAGGCATGAATGTGTGAGAGGTGTTATAAAAAAACTACGGTAATTAGCACCACGGGTGAAGCATCGCTAATCCTCACCTAGTAATTAAAGCTCAAAGGTGTGATGCAGTACCATGAGTACACCGCCCAGCCAAGGAAAAGGTTCACAAAACAGTCACTTCCTCTCATAACACATCCATCAGACTGAATTCTAACGTCTTAGATGTGCAACCATGAATGTAATTATTTTAATCACAAATTAACACCTTATGATAAGGTCAGCTATGCTTTTTTCACAGGTCTGAAAACTATTTAGAACAACACAATTGTTGTTTTATTCCAGATCCATGACAAATGCAGTATGGATTTGGAGTATTTTTAATTAATAACACCTGCTTCTTATTCTCAGCTTCAAAGGACCGGCCACCACCTATTATCCGACAGGGTCCATCCAACCAAACCCAGGCTTTGGGAGGAGTGTCCCTACTTAGATGTCAAGCATCAGGAGACCCTGAGCCCACAGTCACCTGGCGAAAGAATGGGGCAAATTTACTTGGAAAGGATCTACGCTTTTCCTTACTGGAACATGGAAGCCTTCAGATCCAGAATACAAAGGTGGGTTAAAAATTATTTTGCATTGTAAATTTAGCATGTAGCAGAGTAACTACAAGAGATAATTCAAAAATGGATGTCTTTCTATAGTTTTCAGTTATGGTCATGATTGCATTGCACCCAGAGGTGGCAATTTCTGGTCCAGAAAGTAAAAATCCTGTCTGGCAGTTGTTCTGACCAGTTACCAGAGCAGAAGAATTGAATAAGCACAGATCATCTGCCAGGTAAACAAGCCTGTTAGTGAAAACACCTGTTCTTAATGTACAGGTAGATCCAAAAACATGGCTGACTTTTACTTTCTTGACTAGGAATTGCCACTTCTGATTGCTTAAAAATAATATTTAAATCATTTAAGGCAGTCAAACATGCTTTTAACATACATAAATACATAAATATGTTAATTTGCTCAGTTTGATTCCCCACTAGCTGCTGTGTCCCCAGAATTTACCTGTGTAATTTGTTCCAATGGCATCATTACCGATACCAGTACGTGCCAAATGATATAAACAAGAAAGACATCAGAATCATTATTCAAGTCAATGGATTGTGATTGACTGTTTAATAACCTGTATTTGCTAAGAGAGCATTAAGTTAGATCAATCACCCAAAGTTTTATCTGATCCTATAACTTCATGTATCAACTTTGTTATACTGTACAATTTAAAACGAAATCCTTGGGAATTATTTGGATAAAGTCAACTTTCCAACAGTACTTGGAAGTGTCTGATAATTACTCACTGAATTTCAACTAATCCGACTAAAAACTTAAAAAAAATCCCATATTGATGACAGTCACACTACCTTTCCTCTAAATGTCAGGATGATGCTGATCAATTAAGTTTTTCTCTATTGATCACAAATTGGTAGCTTAGAGCAAGGTAGATGAATTCTCTCATGGTGTCTCAAATTCAGCCCACATACAAGCTAGTAAGTGTTTAAGGTTTAACTAAATTAAAAACAGATTTGTTAGTTAATCTTTTCATTTATTTTTGTTATCATACATTTTTTGGATTGATTTAATGTAGATTTATGCCTTTAATAAGCATGCACACATTTCATATTCAATTTACCTTACAGGTAAACATTGTAGTGACAGATTTTATGTTTTATTTTTTTCTGAGAATGGGTTTTGGCCTAGTTTAGATTCTATAAAAGTTTAGGAGTGATCACAGATCACCATATGGCTCAAATAAATTTTATTTTGAGATAAGGACATTTTCAATATATTTGCATTTCATTCCACAATAAACGGTGCTTGACCCAAGGACTTTACAGGTTTTACAAGATGTCCTAGTTAAATCTGCATCACTGTAAAATTCAAAATAGTTTGATACAGAACAGGAAAAAATAGGTGATTTTTTTAAAAAAAAAAATTGTTATTGGATGAGAAAAAAATAAGAACGAAGCATACAGCAAACAACATAACATAACCAAGACACTGTGCATTCATTATCAATGAATGTGCTAATCTAATCTAGTTAATCTAGTGTGTGCAAAAGGTAGGGCTATAAATTAGGGTGGATTTCACAATATGGGTGGGAATTAGCTGCTTAGTGTGGTTATCCGCTCTCGCAGTGGTTGTCTAGTTCTATTTTTCCTTGTTTTTTTGTACATCACATCCTGTATTTCATGTAAAAGAATAAAGCAAGATTGTTCCCTTTGTCAGATGATGTCAGCTGAATGTAATTCAAAGGGACAGGTGCAGTTGGTTTGCTTTTAAAAGATGAATAGCAAGTATTGATTTTTATAAGTCGTTAAATGTTACTTTTTAGTCTGAATCTCTGAGGCTGCAGTTAGACTCAAGGACTCAAGGACAGGAACCAGTGAGAAAAGTCTAGAGGGGGTTAGTATAATGGAGGATCTGCAACACACTGTGTCCTGTCACCGTGTCAAAGAGTTCTTCTTCTTTGACACCGACGCTCTTTTACTTTCCCTGGAGATATAACTGTCTGTGGTTGCAAAAGTAGTTACTGCTACTATAAAATACATTGTCATATCTCTTATTCCCTGTGTCAGCATTGGTGATGATAATGCTGATGGCTAAAGGACTGGTGTGTGACCATTATTGGAGGAAATCTATTAAGAAAATTAATGTAAGCTTTTACAGTGATTTTTTTTTCATTGGCTAGTGTTAAAGTTTCCTCTCATCCACTCTATGGATTTTCCTGTGCCAAATGCAGGCCAGAGGAGGTTAATGCATTTTAACTGTACTACCAGCTTCAAACCTCGTTCAAAAGCCCAGACTGACGTAATAGCTTGTAGAAACCATCGGGGATAGCTGCTTTGCTGTTACAAACACAGCTCTATTGAGCTCTGCAGAGCAATAGAGGAATGTTATTTGTGTCATGGATCTGTAGAAAAAATATTTATGCAGAAGTTGAATATCCCATGTTTTCTTTCTGTTACGTGTCTGGAATCGGGCTACTTTTGTTTCAACTACAGATGTTGCTGAATAACAATAATGTAATCTTTCTTCCTTAGCTGTCTGACTCTGGATTATACACCTGTGTTGCTACCAGCTCCACTGGAGAAACATCATGGAGTGCCTACCTGGATGTCAGAGGTCTGCCTGAATACAAATAAATCATATAAAGTTGAACAAAGCTTTTTTTAATCATGTAACTGCTGAGTGTTCTTTTCTTTTGGGGGTATTCATTTAGTCCCTTTTGTTTCCTCAGAGTCCACTGACCTCATGGATTTTATGTCTCACAATACAACTGCCCTCCCAGGGCCACCCTCCAAGCCAGAGGTCACAGATGTTACCAAGAGCAGCATTTCATTGTCATGGGAACCAGGACCAGAGCTGGGCTCCCCAGTATCCTCCTATGTCATTGAGGCTTTTGGGTATGTCTGCGACCTATAGCCAAAAGCGACAATTAGTAACTCTGAACTTTTATGACAAGTACAGATGTGTGTGTCTTTGTGTAGAATTCACTCAAAGCAGGATAGTTTTAAGCTGAAACCTTCTGGATTAAGTCTTAAAAAGTCAAACAAAAGTGGTTTTCAAATTTTATTTCAATGGATTTTCCAAATAAAAGGCAATATTTAGAGCGATTTAACAGACATAATTTATTTATCCCTTTTTCCTCATGAGGATTGAATACTACTTTCTTTAAATGTTGATTCAAATTATTTTAAAGAAATGGCTTGCCGGCATGCTCCTACTGCTGTATGTGTCATTTTTTATTCTCAGCCTGACAGAGTATACCTTCTCATGCAGAAATAAGATGGTTTTTTTTGCCCAATGCATTTATTCTTTATGCAGTCAGTCGGTGAGTAACAGCTGGCAAACAGTGGCTGACCATGTGAAGACCACCGAGTCTACAGTCCGAGATCTACGACCCAATACTGTGTACCTGTTCATCATCAGGGCAGTCAATGCTCAAGGACTAGGGGACCCGAGTCCAATGTCTGAGCCTGTCCGAACTCAAGGTAGAGATATGAGAATGGAATAGATTGTTTGTATTTTGCTGTTGTGATCTACATGGCTTTTTTGCTCCCACAGACATCAGTCCCACTGCCCAAGGGGTGGACCACCGTCGTGTGCAGAAGGAGCTGGGGGATGTGGTGGTCAACATGCATAATCCTGTAGTCCTTAGCTCTACTTCAGTGCAGGTGACATGGACTGTAAGTACCAATTATATTATATAAAAAAGAAAAAAACCTGTGCATTATAGGACCTGGGATACTTTACAGTATATCCACTGAAGTTAATCTTCTCTAAGCTTGTTTGAGAACTTTATTCTTGGCATGACACTGTATTTTGGATTAGTTGGCACACACACATGGTGAACATGATGGGATGGATACACATTTGTAGTCTGAACAGCTGCTATTGCATCAGCTTTGATCAGGTTGAGGTGATGCAAAAATCAAGACTAATGTTTCCATTCAGGGCAAATACATCACCATTAAGTAATATATGTGTCATATCTGCAAGCTTTTTGTGTTCAGGGCATTTTCCACGGGAATATTATCTCAGTCTGTTGGCAGGATGTCCCTAACACCTGCTGTTGTAAGTTCATAGCACACCTCAGATGTTTGTTTTCTCCTGTTAATTTCATATGGCATCCATGTAATACGCTATACCCCTAAGACCAACACAGTGACACAGTAAACTGTGGATGATCTGAATGGGTACACAGACATTCTTTGATGTTGCTCCATTTGTAAGAAGAACATGCGTTTATTATCAACAGACGTTTCTGTGTTGAAGTAGGTTAGAAGCAGGAACAGATTTGGCATTTTTTTCAAAATATTTTTTGTGCCATGTGTACATCCTGAGGGAACAGTTTCTCGAATTCCCTTTCCTTTTCGATTTTGTATATCGGCTCACTTTAATTGGACAGTCTGTTACCAAGTGAGATGACAGTGGCATTGGCCTAGTTTTCTTCTCACTTTTCTCATTCCAGACTTGAAATCAAAGACCTAATCCTGGCCTCTATATTCAGTATCTTCACAGCAATTCCAAGGCTATCCTGACTTGTGCAAACATTCATGGTTTGAGACTTTGTGATAAGAATGCACCAGAAAGAGCATCAACAGAAACTTCTCCTTTTCTCCAGGAAGTTGTTGGGAAATTGAAGTATCTGTGTACCATTTCACATATAGCTATACTCCAGAGCTGCAGAAAAATGGCTAAAAAGGCAAATATGCCTGCAACTCGGTTGTTTTAAGAATATATACAGTGGGTTTAAACAGACCTGAGATAAACCCAGACATGTTTGAAATAACACAATATCAAGTAGTGGCTGTGGATTACTCAGAATTTTTTTTTGTTTTTGTTTCCAACATCTTTTAGTAACTAATTTGAATAAGTTATATCTGTTATACGGCTTGCTTCTTTCCTGAAATATACCAAGCAAAACTAAAAATGCTGATTATTTCAACCCATTAACTGTGAGTCCTGACTGTTCTGGGTGCTACTTAGTCAGGAACAGCATGCAGATGGGGCAAATTCCTTGCACCTCCTTGCATCACATTTCTTGCCTCTGTGCTGCTAATTAAACTGTGTGACTAACTAAGCATGCATTGTTGAAAACAGAGGGCATAGGCTGAATGTTGATCCAAGACACTTTACACACAGGTCTGACACCTCCCCCATTATCAATCTCTTTCCTTTTCATCTCCTCACAGGTGGAGAATCCATCGCAGTTCATTCAAGGCTACCGTGTTTTGTACCGGCAAACTTCAGGGCTGCCCTCCCCAGGGCCGTGGCAGATGCAGGACTTGAGGGTTGCCTCTGAGAGGGACATAACTCTCTCTGGATTGAAGAAAGGCATTGTCTATGAGATTAAAGTGCGGCCATTTTTCAATGAGTTCCAGGGTGCAGACAGTGAATCCATGACGGCACGCACCATGGAAGAAGGTAAGAGTGGAAATAATTCACATATCAGGCTGAAATGAATAAATAACTGAATTAAAAACTTCCCAGACTTAATGATAGAGAGAATATGGGATTTAGTTATTAATGCATGAGCAGATGCTCTTGTGTTAATGTTTTTACCTACTTTTATATTTAGTTGCCGCTAGTAATGGCTTCATGGCTAGAAAGTAATGGATAATGGCATTTCAAGTACACCCACCCACACACACTTGCTGCTGCAGTACCATGTCCTCAGTGTGTGAAAACAGGTCTCCCAGACAGCACAGTGGGGTTCTGCGATAACC
This sequence comes from Pseudomugil tenellus, assembly GCA_037177515.1. NCBI lineage: Eukaryota > Metazoa > Chordata > Actinopteri > Atheriniformes > Pseudomugilidae > Pseudomugil > Pseudomugil tenellus. The sequence continues at coordinate 5,187,415 of JBAMHX010000017.1, forward strand.
CCAGGCCTCTGAAGGATGGTGGGCAGAGGGGGAGGGCAGAAACCATCTCATGTGACTTAAGCTCAGTTTTTTCTCATTGCCTTTCTCTGGATCCCTGCTGCTATTTCTATGTCTAGACTTGTATTATATGACACCCCCACCATCTCTCCCCCTACAACATACGCACTTCCTAAAGAGCTTTACGGGTGGTAACACTTCTCTGTTTTGTGCAACTCAATTGATTAGCCACTGATTCATCTTGTGGAAATTGTAACATTTTGTTGCAGGTAAACAGGAAGCTAGCCTAACAATCATCCTGCTTCTATTTTTTTTATATTAGAAACATCCTTTGATAGGGATATGATTATTATATTGCAAACAGGAGCACATAGCTCACTAAACTAAATTGTATAATAAGAAACTATCCCAGCAGGCTTAAAACCTGAAGACATACAAATGAGCAAATTTTTATGTT
>JBAMHX010000017.1:5187968-5206637 GCA_037177515.1 Pseudomugil tenellus
TTATTGTGGATATTTTAAACATGTTATATCCCCTCTGAGCAGACAAGTGGAAGTGTATTGTATTTTAATGCATTTAGTCTGCTTAGGACAAATACCTTATGCTGGGAGCAAGTCATGACAAAGCCATCAATGCCATTGATATAAGAAAAAAAGAAGATAAAAAGGAGAAAAAAATGTTTGCCTAAAGCAAGTTTGTTCAGTGATGATAGTCAGTTTTTGGATTTCATAGCCATTTGAGAATAAGGACAAGCAAAGACCAGAAGATTTAACTGGTGGGGAAAGAGAAACTCACCTTACTGGAGTCCAATTAAAATGGCCTCACAGGATTACCAGAGGTCTTTACAGACTGGGACACATGCTGTATTTACTCAGGATTGGGGGATCAAGGTTTCTCAGCATTGAAAGAATTGGCTTCATCTGTCCATTATCTGGAGCCTGGACATGTGCTTCTCTGTAGAATTATCAGAAAACCACTTGTTATCTTTCAAAGCCAGATTGGTAATGTTCCTCCACTTCCGAGGATGTCTCAGGGGTTTCATATATATATATATATATATATATATATACACATGAGGTTCTCACATTGTCACAGACAGGAACCTTGAGCTTTCTAGCTCCACTGATAACAATGGAAGGGAATAATATGGTTTTGGAAAAGTCCCCAGAAACGTGTAGTTTTAACAATCATATTATGCTGATCTTATTTTATAAAACTGACATTTTGGCCATGTTCCTCCACCTAAAACATATTTTCTGCAACACATATGTCATTGGGCAACATAAACTTGTAAAATTGTTTTCTAATTTTTGAATGAGTTGTTTAATTTATGCAGTCATTTGCATAATATTTTTAGCACTTCATGTTATGTATAGTGGGACAATAAGCAGCTTTCGTGGCTGTTGTTTAATAGCACAGCTGTGAGTAAGTCTGAAATCTTTCATCAGACACTGCAAGCTTTAATTGCGTAAATTACTCTCCAGCTACATTGTTCATCAGTCTTGTTATCAGTATTAGTCACTTTTATAAGAGCATACTTTTTGACCTGTTTTACTGTTATGACTGTTTCTTGAAATTTTATCCTGAGACATTACGAGTACTGTAGCTATATTCATCCCCGGGGAATATTCTTATAATATGGAAAATGCAGGAATCCAGCTAATGGTTCACATCTTCTCTCAATGCACACCTTTGACTGACTGGGAAAGTTCCATCTGTTTGCTGAAGCTGCACCACTGAAATGATATCCAAAACCAGAGGTTACTTGCATGATTGTGCACTTCCATTTGCTAGTTAGACATATAGTTAGTTCTAAGTTAAACCTCCTGAATGGCATGACTGTAGTGTAAGGAAGTTGAATATGAAACAGTAAAAGCATGTTTTACTGCTCATTTTGATTGTTGCCTTGTTCTATTGTTTATTTTATTCTAAGCTTAGTTGCTGTGATGTGGAACAATTATAAAGCTTTTATTTTTCACGATACTCAAGTATCATATCCAAACTAATACACCAAGATATGAGTGCTGAAATACCACCACACAAATGCAGTATTACTGAAAAATAATATTGTATTGTCAAGACATTGGTAGATATACCTGGCTCATCTTGTGCTCCTGTGCCAAGGCAAAATCAAACACATGGATATTGCCACACTGAAGTGTCTATTCTTATCCTGGTATACGTTTTGTAAACCCGACAAATACTCAAACAAGGACAGGGATCTGTGCTTTCATTTGTTCCCTGTCAGATTTTTTTGTGTGTTTGTATGTGCGTGTGTGCCTGCGTGTTTTTTTTTTCCCCTCAGCACATATTGTATTATGTATAATTGTCAAATTCAGCACATAAAAATGCTACATTACTTAAAAACTGATGAACCAAGAACCCCATCACATAGTTTGTTAAGGGTACTGATTGGTTTTTCATTCCATGAAGCTGAAATGTTTAAATGCAACATTGGATTTTAATATCCAGGAATATTAACTGTTGGACATTAACTAACATGAGCTAAAATATTGAAAAACTGACTTAATCCAAACACTGCTTCATTTACATTTCTCATGCAGCCTTCTGGTTCCCCCCACCCCCCTCCCATTTCCTTCGCAGCACAAAATGATCTTTTCTTGCGCAGGCATAGATCATGTATCCCAGTTGACAGTTGGAAGCCATCTTTGTGCTGTCTTCAAATTCTGTTTTTCTCCTCACTCACAGCAGATATAAGACGACTCAGCAGGAGGTTGGGGAAGTCATTGCAGCTTGTACTTGCCATAGGTTTAGTGTTTCGGGGCTTTAAGCGGACTTTTGGACTCAAAATATTCCCAGCAATATGTGCTCTACATCTCAATTTTTTGATTAGTTTAATCATCTAAACTCATAGGTATAAAATAAGAGTTTGTGTTAATATTTGGCTGGTGTTAATATTTGGCTGGTCTGGTATTAAATTAGCCATTTTACCTTCTGTTTAATCAATATATGAGTTATTACCGTATTGAGACAGAAGATCTTTTGGAAACTAATTAGCAGTAATTGTTTCACAAAGTTGATTAAGTTTAAACAGCCATTATAGATAAAATAAGTTGAGATAATTTGTTAAATATAATAATAAAAGACATTGCATATGACTGAGTAAATTCTTTTGTACTGCCTTGTTGTCAGTTATTTCACAGGCATGCCACTAGAGCCCCTCTTTTAAACAAAATCTAAATCCTTATATGAGGTTTGTTTCAGCTAACAAAAGAAAATCTGTTGTTTTGCTCTCTTTGTGTGTGGCTTAAATGAACCAGCTGCTAAACTCTCCATATGGCCTCCCTTCAATAGATAATTTCTGATTATAGATATGGAAAATCTGTTCTTGCTGTTCTGTCCATGAGGTGCTCCACACATGTTTAAACTCCTACTGGCCATTTTCAGAACCAAGTGCATCTGGAGAATTTAACTTCCAGCTGTGGCCTAGCCAAGATAATGCCACACCTGCTTAGCCCTCTTTGTGCAGCTTCGAATTTCAGTGCATTTCTTTACTAAAATGTAAAAAAAATTATTATTTTACTGTCTCTCAACTGAGGTCAGAGAAGTTCTTTCCTTGCTGTCAGAATATAAGAAAGCCGCTGCGTGCATCCAGTGTTGACCATTGTTGTAGAAGATGATTTGTGCAGTTGCATTTATATGGTGTTTGCTCCTGTAGATCTATTAAAATTATTTTTATCTGTCCGTACATATTATCAGCCCAATTTCATGAAAATTATCAACTTTAAAAACTAATTAAGAAAAATAAAGAAAGAAAGAAATAAGATTTAAAATTGGCACCCGAGGGCCTACATTTGTGGCAACAAACCATCTCTTTTTTTTTTTTTTTGGCCCAACTTTCTCTCATATCTAATTTTGCTGATCTGCTTGGAATGGTTGTCATTTGTGCAATTAAAAAATATAGTTTGGATCTCAACTGCTTGCCCTGCATAAGTCAGGATGCCATTAAGATATTAGATTCTTCAACTCAAAGATAAAGTGCTCTGGATTCCATCTGCCAGGCAAGAGTTGAAAGTACCTAGTTGTAAGGCTTGCTGTATGAATATAAATTGAGGTAGAGTGAAACAAATCCCTCTCTGACATGATAAAAAAAACATGAAACACTTCCTTCTATAATAGACAGTATGCTAAGTCATTTCATCCTTTCTTTTGTTTTTTCCTTATGTATATCCTTCCTATAATGTTCTTGCCCCCTCGCGACCCATCAGCACCCAGTGCACCTCCACAGCAAGTGACAGTCTTGACTGTGGGAAACCATAACAGCACATCTATCAGTGTGTCATGGGACCCCCCTCCTTCTGACCAACAGAATGGCATCATCCAGGAGTACAAAGTAAGTTCTGCCTCTTCCAGACGGCATATTTTAGTCATGTATTTTACAAGGAACTCTAAATTCTGTCTGCTGCGTCTGTCTTTGTTAGATCTGGTGTTTGGCCAACGACACTCGCTTTCATGTCAATAAGTCTGTGGATGCAACCATCCGTTCAGTGGTAGTCGGGGGTCTCCAGACAGGAGTGCAGTACCGTGTGGAGGTGGCTGCAGGCACCAGCGCAGGGGTGGGGGTTAAGAGTAAACCCCAGCTCATTATCTTGGGTAATCCACTCACATACTCCCAAACCTGGGGTCAAATGAAATGACCTCATAATGGGGTGCCTAGGTCTCTATAGCAGATCAGGGGTCTGGAAAAATGATTTAGCAATTTATCGCACCACAAGAAAGAAGATTGCGCTTTACAACGCAGGCGTCTGTGAAGAAATCAATAGTGATTCATTAAGTGTAGTGTCTGGTAACACTGTGCCAAGTACTGGTAGCCATATCAATAATCCTCTTCAATATGTGGGCAGCTGGTGCTAACACAGTAGACAGTGTTTTTGTTGGAGCTTATCAGCCTATCACATCTTATAAAATAGCCAAAGGATGCTCACAGTATATAAGCCCAGAATCAATATGGCAGACCAGGCCAGATGCTCTTCGTCTGTGACTTTTGACTGATATATTATAACACCCTTAACGTACAGAGCAAGGGAAACAGGCCCGTGGACCGAAGCTTAATGATGGAGAGTGTTGAGGGAGGGTGGAGCTGTTCCTGCTGGAGACTGTGAATCTAATTTCACAGCACAGTAGCTGCAACAGAAAATCAAACTCTGTCAGAGCTGCTCTGTCAATCTCATGTCTTGCAGCTCAAGTTGATAAGTGCACTGCTGAATTGATTAACTCTGTATTGGATGCACTGATGCTGCTTATTTATTTATTTATTACTATTTTTTATTTTGTGAAATGATTTTTTTATTTTATCTCTTGTCTTACCGTATGCCTTTTTGCCCTGATGTTTGGTGTGCAGTTTGTTAAACCCTGGCCTGATTTCCTCACAAGCTCTCCTTTTGCTGTTTTTTTTCTATAGAAAATTCCTTACTTTTAAATAGACATTTCTTAATCTGTTTCTTCATTGTTTATTGGTTAATCTTAATGTAAATGGAGGCACTTCAATTGCAATCATTTTCTCTATTCGCATGTGCTCAAATTGACATGCAGGTAATTAATTTGTGTCTTCCATGTCTTCATGAATTCATATATGTGCATGGTGTTTGTAGGTGGAGAACTTAGGGATGTGATGACTGGGTCGGAGGGCAACAATAGCATCTCTGAAGTGGTGAAGCAGCCAGCTTTCATTGCTGGCTTAGGAGGAGCCTGCTGGATTGTCCTGATGGGTTTTAGTGCCTGGCTGTACTGGAGGAGAAAAAAGAGGAAGGGGCTAAGCAACTATGCAGGTAAAATGATCAGAACATATGGTTCTGAATCAACAGCAGATCTCAAAAGCTTAGCATGCCTCTCCCACACTGGAAGTTGATGTCGTCACAGATGTGACTCCATTTGAGGCAACCTAAAATGCACAACAAAGGAAAATATATTCAAGCTTAAATGGAAATAGGAGCTATTTACTTTAATTCACTGTGCAGTGTTGTGGATCAGCTGCGCTGAGTTCCATCAGCACCACACCTCAGCACCCTAATACATTCATGCGAGATAAGTAATTTAACATCCCCTTCCATTATCAGACCACGGCCAGTGTTGTTTGCCCATTAGCATGGGCTACATGAAGGTTTAAGTATGGAATATATCTTTAACCTGCCAGAAGTCAACCATGTAGCTCTTTGAATTTATGAATATGTTGTCCAGTTTTCTTATAGTGGTGATTTAGGAAAAGAGTGCAGTGGTGGATTAGTTAAACAGACACAAAGCCTTAATATATATTTTATTTTAATAATGAAAAATAGAAAAATATTTTCTGTCTTAATATAATCTATGGTACGAGATTGCAGAATACATAAACATATATAAAATTATTATGAATATGCAGTGAAATAATGGTTCAAAGAGTCACCTTAATTTGAGATTTATCCTTTAAGCACATGATTGTGGTATAAATGATGCTGGAAAGCATGGGTTAGACGAATCAAGGCACCAAGTTAATGAATGTCTGATCTGACATCCAGAGATGGATGAACAAACACAGTAAAAATGAAAAGATTCAATCCTGATAATTTTTCCACTTCAGTAATATTTTTAGCATTGGAATATAGCTTGTATTAGAAATTCATGATTTTTGCTTCACACTTTGATATGCTCACTCTCTTGTGTCCTCTTGATTTGCAGTTCAGTCCTTCACCTTTACTCGTGCAGGTAAGTGTGCATGTGTTGCTTTCATATAAAATGTAATCTGCACAGAGAGACAGCCTATAGCCAATCATGATGATCCTGTTTATCAGTATTTAACAGTATTGCAGATTAATTGTTTCTTTCTTTTCCCTTTTTTCTACAAGTAACATTCCAAAGAGATAGAGGCCTGATCAGAAATGGAAGGTGAGAATTTAACTTATACAAACCAAAAGAAAAAACATTGCTAGAGCTTTTCTGCTGACATTTCGGCACCAAGCAGTGCAATTCATATTCTGTCTTGTCGTTGGCACTGGCCCATTGTAATACCTGAAATGAAGAGTTCGCTCATGATGAATGGAATTTGCATACCCGTTCCCCCTGCTTATTCATACTGTATCGGTGTATGATTTGCGCTGGTGTTCACTTGATGAAATCATTAATCACTCCTTTGAAGTGAGTGCTACCAATTAATGCAGGTGGGCAGATGTTTTATTCACCGACTCTCTCTCAGTTCATCTGAAGTTGCTGGCACAGTGAAAGGTCGCAGGAGGAGGGGAGAGGTGATGAATGTGCTGTTTAAAAAAGCTTAGCATAGAAGAGACAGTCATGGGCCGGACAGTACAGAATGCGGAGACAGAAGAGTAAATAAGTCAACCTTGATACTCTGTTCAGCAGCTGAAAGAATCCCCTGCTTTGTAAAAATGCCCTAAGTTAAACATTCTTTTGTATTTATCCAGTAAACAGCCAAAATATTGAAATTTTTTTTTTGCAGAAATGTCACAAACTACCAATTCTAAAAATGCAAATCGTACAAATATTTTTGCATTTCAGCTTTTTTCACACATATATGCATATGGATTTGTCTAAATGGGCTATTTTTCTGTGTTGTTGCTGTGCTTTTTCTGAGGGAATATTTGTTGAACATGTGCACATACGTGTGTATTGTACAATGGAAATTACTGATATAATTGTTTGAGCACCTCCAAGCCACCACTGTTTCAGCTGCAAACAATTTCTGTCTATCTTGGCAAACAAGGCTCAGTGGAAAATGCAGTGTGGTTGTACATTAAGCATGCAAACAGAATGTGTTGACTGGATATGCAGGCGTTAAAATATCTTGCCATTTATACAGCCGCTGATATGAAATGGTTGTTAATAGTCTTTTTGCTTCTTCCTGAATTCCTCCCCAACAACTTCCCTACCTTGAAGTCAAAGCATGCTTTCACGACTGTTGTATTTCACAAAGACAAAATGACACGGTAGCTTTCCTAAACCACCTAATGGGCTTTTGCTGTCTGTGTTGCTATGGAGACAGTGCTCTAGTGTAGCCGATCTGCCAGAGGCTGTCCATGATTCTCAATTTAAAATGTAAATTTCTGTTTTGCTAAGGCTCTAAAGTGGATTTAGTGTGTGTTTAGGCCTGCCTTGTTTCTCCGGGGAGAGTTAGTGGAGGTAGAGTGAAGGGGGTGGGGATGTGGTTACAGAAGTCTGATTTATAGACTTGCCATTTTATGTCTCACTGTTGTTTATTGTTGCCTGTGTGCTGGGCTGCTCCACAGGCGAGAATATGCTGAATGAGTTTTCACATCATTTTGTTGTTGATGCGGCAAGAAGAAAATGAGCTGTACCATTACAGGGGGAGCTGAATATTTAACAATGTTGCTTTTTCCTCTGTTTCCCACCCCCTTCATCCCTTTGTCTGACTTTGAACATCCTTTTTTCAGCCGTCCAGGGTTATTAAAGGGGGGTGATCCCGGCCTCCCCTGGTTGGCTGACTCTTGGCCTTCCACAAGCCTCCCAGCTAATGGAGGCTTAGGGAGTCCGAAGGGCGGCAGCAACTTTGGCCGAGGAGGTGAGCAACACATAAACAGTCGGGAGTGAGGACCAATGCCTTGTTGGACACTTTTGATGTTCATCCTTTGGGAAGCACTGTGACAGCACATCACACATAAGCACACACACAAACACACTGATGCAAATTAAAAGACCCTTTGAGGGTTATATTTTACTAATTTGATTTGACAAGCTTGATATTTTGATGAAATTTGTGGTGTTTGGATGTATTTTTGGCCTTCAATTTTCATCATACCCTGCCGTTATGCATTTTTCCCAGCCTGTGTAACATTGATAAGCTGGGTTTAGAGGTTTATTTTGTGCGAAATTATGTTTTTATTTTTTTTTTGTTGGAAACCTGCAGGCCTCCTGTGTCCAAGACAGTAGAGCTGAAGGTTATCACCGTTTAACTATCCCCTCTTGTGAACACTCCACCAGGCTCCCACCGAGTGTTGCATGCTAATTATGGTTGTTGATAATCACTTTCATTTATATCAAGTCCAGTTTAGACCTGTATTTAACTAATACAGAGTGCCAGAGCAGCAGGGAGTGTTAATGACCTTAAAGATCGTTAAGTTCATGTCAACTTATCTCTCCATGATGCCTTGTCCGTTCCCCTTCTCTTTTTGTCTCCATCCTCCTTTGTCTCAGATGTTTTACCGTCTGCAGCCGTGGAGAAAACAGGCACCATGCTGTCTGATGGTGCCATCTACAGCAGTATTGACTTCATGGGGAAAGGAGGCTACAGCAGCCCAGCGCGAGGCAGTCAGCCCACCCCCTATGCCACCACTCAGATACTCCAGTCAAACAGCTTCCATGAGCTGGCTGTGGACAGGCCAGATCCCCGCTGGAAGGCTTCTCTCCAAGCCCAGCAGGAAATGGCAAACATGGGCTACTCACTAACTGACAGACGCCCTGGTAGTGGTATGAGCCATGCTAAAATGAGCAAGATATCAATTTAATTTTTTTGGTCTGTCTAATTGTGTGCTGTCTGTGTGGTTGTGGTTGTCATTGAAGTGTCTCTGTGGACATTTTCAGCTAAAATTACAGGCAATATTTTCCCGGTAAGAGAAATTACTTACGGCTAAAACCAGGGAAAGAGCAAATTGGAAAGGAAGAAATTTATTTACATATTCACTAAACTGGACCCTTAGGACAATGTTCTTAATTACTCTTCTGTCTTCATCACCATTCTACCCTGAGAGCTTATCTAGCCCAGAAATGTCACGCAATCATGACGCATTTCTTTGGCTTAATTTGATTAGTGATGGCAGAAAATCCCTTAGTGTTCTGAGTTATTTATTTAGCTTATATACATTTTGTGAAGTCACAGAGGCATATCTGTCTGCACTTCTGTAGTTTTGCACAATAAGCTGCGTGCTCAACTAAATGTCAGGCTTACCAGAGATAAAGTGGAACAAGAGGGGAAGCTGTATGGACGCAGCTTAAAGTGGTTTGCCGCAGGTTTTGATGCCTCTTTAAGAAATGTCAACATTTAGAAAATGTTTTAATGTGCTGTCAGCACACAAAAATTAAGGAAAAAAAGGGACAGTGTGTTGGTGACAGGTTTAAAAATGCAGGTAAGACAGAATGTTGGAGAATAGGTTCTAAAGCAGAAGCGTATGTATGTGTAAATTAAGTATTGAATCGTATCAGTTTGTTGAGTTTGCATGACTTTTTCATCACTGTAACGTCTTTTTAATTGTTCTCACGTCTAGGAGCAAAAGTGGGGAAGAAAAAGAAGTTGAAGGGTGTCACAAAAGCGTCCAAATCAAATGGAACATGCTGGGCTAACATACCCCTGCCTCCACCACCCATGCATCCACTCCCGGGTACTGAAGTTGACCTTGACCGGTACCCCCAGGAAAACCACGGAGGAGGGTAGGATAAAGATCTCATCTGTCTCTATTCTGGAATACATAAAACACAAAAAGCAAACATCAAGAAGAAGAAATGCATCAGGCACTACAAAACCTCAAACTTGTGCCTAATGTACAAAACTATATGTGTTATATGTGTATTAGAAAATTTCCTTCATATCTGATTAGTATTCTCAAAGAACGAAGTCACAAATGAGTAAACGACTAAAATCTGCAACCCAACTTCTTCTCCATGGCAGATATGATAACAGCAATTGGGCCCCACCCATATCCATCCAGACCTACCGCCACCAGAATTTGGACAAAAATGTAGAAGAGGAGAGAGGTCCAACTCCTCCCCTTAGAGGAAGATCCTCCTCACCTGCAGGAGCTCCCTTCAGCCAGCCTTCATCTTCCTCTCTTAGTTCTACACACCATGAGGAAATGCAATCCATTTTGCAGGCCCACTTAGATGAGCTGACCAGAGCTTACCAATATGAAGTGGCCAAACAGGCATGGTAAGAATCCTTTAGACCTAAACAAGCGAAAGAGAAAAAAAAAAGCTTTGTGTGGTCTGAAGTCATTACAGTTTCATTTGAATGTGTTTGCTTTTCACAGTTGGACAGATACCTGTAATTTTATTCATTTTATTCTGATGATAGTTTAAGTTTTGCATATCAATGGCCAATGTTTGACTATCTTATAATGCTAGTATTTACATATGTCAACCCAAACCTGCAGTCCCTGCGTCTTGCAAGCGATAAAAACATCTCTCCATTGATTACACCTTTGAGGGAGCATTGGAAAACTTGATAAGTCAGAGCTGACACATGTTGGAGGGTAATGACTGGGTTCAGTCTTACATGGTGTTCTGACATCAGTAAATAGAGACAGTAATTATGCATGCATCTCTTCTATGGTGGGATGCGAGCCATCGTGGAGGACAGCTGTGCAGGAGATAACAGGCGTGTTGCTGACAGCCCTGCCCATCCAGATATCTTTTATCCAGTCCAATTACAACTCCATTGTGTTAGCACAACACACCACTGCTGAGAAAGTAATCAGTTGAAATCACTGCAGGCATTCTAGGTCTCTGCACATTGCATCTCTACTCTTCTGAAAACCCACTGATTCCGCTTTCTAATGTTTGTTTAGAAGCACTTTCTTTTACTCTACTGATTTCTGTAAGATTTGCTTTGGTTATTAATACACTACATTCCCCACATTTCTTTAGGCATATGAAGAGCAGCCCAAATGTTTCCAATGCCACAATGGATTTTATGTCCACTACACTGGGCTCTGATTTGGGAGCCACTCTCCTTTCTGAGGAAGATGATGACGAGGAGGATGAAAGATATGCTGTGGTGTCAAAAAATTTGTGTGGCTTTGAGTACACGCCTGGTCACAGCGTGGATCATGAGGGCTCAGGTATGCTTACTAAGGAATTTAGGTCATTGCTCTTGACTGTATAGATCCCAGGCTCACAGTTGACCGACATGAAGAATACTGTATTATTTCTGCTTAAATGTGCATAAACTCTTAACAGTAGATGAATACGGTCTAAATACATTCATCAATCTATCATTCCATTTTTCTTGCTGCTTATTTGGGGTCAGGTTGCAGGGGCATGTAAGCAGGGAAGCCCAGACTTCTCTTTCTGGGTACATTTTTGCCAGCTCATCTGGGGTTCCCAAGGCGTTCCCAGGCAAGCTGGGAGACGTAATCACTCCAGCGCATCCTGGGTCTTCGCCGGGGTCTCTTCCTGAATGGACATGCCTGTCAAACCTCTCAAGGGAGGCATCCTAACCAGATAACCGAGTCACCTCATCTGGCTCCTCTTGATCCGGATAAGCATCAACTCCACTCTGAGCCCCTCCCACATGACTGAGCTATTCACCCTGTCTCTAAGGGAGAGCCCAGACAACCTGCAGAGGAAACTCATTTTGTCGCTTATATTCATGATCTTGATCTTTCAGTCACTATCCACAGCTTGGGACCATGAGTAAGGGTAGGAGCATAGATCAGCTAGTAAATTTAGAATTCCATCTTTCAGCTGGTCCCGTCACACAGCATGTGAAAATTTAAACCTTACAATTGGCTGCATTAAAAAGAAATGAGATTGTACAAAGCCCCTCAGATTATTCAGGATCAGGGTTTTGGTAAGTCATATAACCTGGAATCAGAGTTTTGCATTATAGGACATAAAGTGAGTTTTACAGTCCTTAAAGGTCCCATCTTATACATTTTTCCAGCAATGTCAAATGGGTGCCAGAGTTCCAAAAACATTGTTGTCAAAGTGTATTACCTCTACTTCAGCTGTAGTTTTATGTCAGTCATTCTAAAAGAATCTACAGTGAGCTCTCCTGAGAACGAGTTGTTTAGGTCTCAACCTGTAAATGTTTACTAACAGTGTCTGTCCACACCCACTCCACGCCCCTTTCTGGAAAAGGATCTAGCTTATGCTGGCGCCTACTTTGGGATATTAGAGGGCAGCTACAGCTAGTTACCCTCTTTGGGTAAAAGGCAATATCCATTACTGCACATTCACAAAAAAAAAATAAAAAAAATAAAAAATGGAGATACCAATTGTGAGATGTGACAGAATTTTTTGGGCCTCATACACAGGATATGAGAACACATATTACTGCTATAAAACCTTTTGAAAAATAATTTAGCATAATTTGGGAACTTAATTTGGTAACCAAAATACAAAACTTTAAGGACCATGTGTGCAATTCTCAGCAGAGAATCACATAGTGTCCAAAACCTATTCTTGGTTTGTTTAAGCTCGGAATTATTAAGATAAGTTTCTATTTTTCCTTTGCTAGTAGATCGTCTTTTTTCCCAAAAGATTTTCAGACTAAAGAATTTTGTGCAGTTATTCTCAGATAGAAGTTGAAACCATAGCATAATATTTTAACAACTTTAATAGAGCTCTTGTGAAAAGTAACACATCTAACATTTAAGATTTGATGCATTTATAAATAGGTTTCTATCTAAAAGCTTTTTCTTTAGAACTAGAGAGCTTGATGGCATCTCCCACAGGGATAGAAATGTACCATTTTTAGACCCCATTGTTTGATAGGTTACAATTGACGGGCGGATTGAGTATATGTGTTTTCAGAGCTTTTAATAACCCATTGCAGGGCACAGTACAAGTCAGTGTGACTATACATATTTAAAAATATTAGCAATGCAAACAAGCTATCATTTCATATTTAACTGTCACATATTGTAAGGCACTTTTTTAGAGCTGTGTTCCGGGAGAATGAGAGAATATCTTCAGTCCAGTAATTCAAAACATAAAGGAAGTCACTGTGGTGGCAGTATTTCCACAGGAGCTGTCATAGTCATAGTTTAACATCACATTTCATACACTGCTGTAACAAAAGAGGGAAAATGTTTTTAAGACTGTCTGATCAAAGTACTTTCAAACAGTATTCCCTTAGCATTAAATTACCATGTTGTAAGTGTGATGGCTCTTGTGTGATGAAAATGTGATGCGAACAATCTTTTTGTCAGTTTATACATATATCTATATATATCATTTTTATTTAACAAAGGAACATACATAGGCTAGAATGCAATTAATCAGATTTCAGTGATGAGAGCACTTCTGCTCCCATTACAAGTGACACATCTAGCTGTTTTCTCGTTTTTCTGGGCTAATGATATTATTTTTGGAATTGATGAGATAAATCTTTTCTTTAATAACTGACTCACTGCTGGTTTTTGTAGGCAAAACCTCCCAGCAGTGCCATTCAGATAGCTTTGTCTCATCAGACCATGGTGCACAGAGCACACACAGCCTTGGACACAAGAGGGCACCACTCTCTGGCCATAAACCTCAGACAGACAAGGTTGGAACTCTTCCCAGACCAAGAGACACAAACACAGACGGTCAGTTTGGACTTTGATACTCTCAGACTTTTTTTCTCAGAAGGGTCCATTGTATGTCACTGTGTCTCACCCTTGCATTCTTTCCAAACACACTCATCTACTACCCTCTAAACAGCCCACACACCGGCTATGAAATCCCTTCACGGCATGGGTTCCCACATGCACAGCTCGTGGGCAGCTGCAGGCTCAGACCCCTCTGAGGAGTGCATGGTGACTGTGTCAACGCTAGAGAGGCAGCATATGGCTTCCTGGAGTGGCACAACATCATCCGGCATGGCCACCCTAAGTAGGAGTGCCCACAAGAGACCTGGCACAGATTTCTCCCAAAACGGGAAGCCATCCACTAATGGCACAGAAAAAAGGGAACACTGTAAGTGTTGATCCTCTGGAGGATAGATATCACAAGTTATGACTACACTTCAACATACACATACAAATGTCAAAACATGTTGAGGAAAAATGTTACAGAATAATAATAAAAGCACAATTTCAGGGCCTCAAGCATGAGGTATCCTTTAAAGTTATTTTTTACCAGGTCTAGACAAGCTTCAAGACGAGAGCTTGAACAGTGACAGACGTCCACATGTGTAAAAGGCCAAAGTCATACCTGGCATATCGATTTCTAAACTATTTGTTTTAACAGTCCATATGAACTGACTATTTTGTTGTTGGGTGGTGTAGCAGTGATGGCTAAAACATTTTTTTTCAGTATATTGTTCATGCAGAAAGCAACAAGCTCCATTTGTCATGTCAGCATGACAACACAGGAACCATTTTTTTCCTTTCTTTTCTTTTTTTCAAACTCAACTGAACTATTCAGAAGACTAGTTTTGAGCGGAAAAAAAAACTTTATTTGGATTTTAATGTGAGTGATATTTAAAGAGCTTGGATTCCATAGCCAGAAAGACTGTCACCACCCTCCCCAGATGTTGCCAACCAACTCCTGGGGAACCAATTTAGTCCGCAAGGACGCAAAAAAATACATTTTCTAGGCTACTGTGGATGTTTGAGTCCAAAAAAGAAGAAAATTACAAATGCCTGTCTGTGATCTTTACTCTTGACATAGACAAGCCAGAGAGTTTGAAAGATATTTTATGGACAGACTAGGCTGAAAACAGTTGTAGAGTGTAAGTGTTATTCATTTATAAAACATGGAGACAGTAGCATCATTGTATGGGGCCTTTTGTGCCGATCAGAACAGCTTTTTTTTTAAATTTATGGAAAAATAAATTAAAGATCACACTTTTAATAAAACAAAAGTGAGAAGACAAAATGAAGAAATAAAAATGTAAATAATAAGATTTTTTTTCTCTCTTTTTCAGAGTCAAAATGAAGCATCTCTTCTCGCAGCCACACTGTTCTGGAGACCTTGTTGATAAGCGCTATGAGATTTTTTCAACCGCATGTATATTGTTGGGAAGATGGAGAGGACATAGAATGAGGGAAGAAATAAAAGGGTGAAAAATAAATGGAGAGCTGTAAATGTCTTGTACAGACACAAACACCACTCTCACACAGTGTTTTTTAATCCCCCTCTTCAAAAGATTTAAGAGTATGTTAAATGTCTGCTTCTGTTTTCTGTCACATGGTACAATGGTTCACACTGGACATATGAAGAAGAAGAAACACTCAATGACTCATTCAAATAAAAAAGAACTTTGTAAATAGATTTTTTTAATGTTTTCTTTGCTTTTTTTTTTTTTTGCTTTGCTATGCAAGCCAAATCCAATGTTGTCTCTTTTGTGATTTATTATTGTGAATCTTTTTTTAAACTATTATTATTCTCAATGCGCAAACTGTTAGCTTATTTTGATTAAGCTACCATATTGTTGTATTTTGCACAGAGCGTTTTGGTGAAAATAAGCACAAACTCATTGTCAGCTGAGCTGAGGAAGAGAATCATGATGGCAAAGCAGGAATTGTAGGTGAAACAGAACAGAATCAGAGGACATTTGGGTGTGTAGTAATTGTTTGGGAAATGCTGAGAATTATTATGGTAATAATACAAAAATGGTTGGTACACACTTGGAACTAATATGCCAAAAAATAGTTTACGATGTTTCCTACACCTTGCTGTGAAACATATTATACGTTACACAAACAACGCCTCTCAGTAGTTGACCAGAGTTTTCCTTTTTTTATAAGGAAGCAACACATTAGTTGTGATATCCAAAGCAAAGATATAGAGCGTAAATTCTCTGTCATTACACCTGAAAAAGTGTAAATTAATAAATATGTCTGCTTCTTTTTCAGTTATGTCCTTTTGACATAATGAAGGTGCAATATCCATAAGACAATATAACAGTAAACAGAAGGAGCAGAGACAGATGCATTCAAGTAATTTAAATTAGAATGCATAAGCACAAAAAAGTGCAAAACGTAAGAAAATGACATGTTGACAAAGAAAAACAATGTTATTTTGCATTAATATATTACACTATTATTGAATGGTTTCAGGTTTACATTCTCATTATATAAAAATATATAAACTTGAATGGCAGCCCATTCAACGGTATTTTACAACTTTAAATTACAGCCGATTAGGATTTCCTGCCTTTGAGTTTAGGATTCAATGTCATTACACCAGTTGGCTTGATCACTTTTCTTGTAGCAGCTCACCCTTTGAAGAATCTCTACATGACAGGCTTGCCCTCAGGAATTGACAGCCACATACAGTTGGGCCATTTTTTTTTCTTTTTAATCCTTTGATGCAAAATAAAAATGTATGTGAAAATGAACCAGATTTCTCCTCATAATGTCTGAGTCTGAAACACTCTTTTTATATGCACAACATTATATTAGCTCATAGGAATGCTGGTAGTACTTTTCTTTGTTTGGTTGTTTCTTTATTTTTATTTGCTGCGAGATAAGTATCATCTATATTTTCTTGTAATGTAATTATCATTCACAAACTGAATAATATTGCGTTCATTACAATGTTATTTGCCACCAGAATACAATATTGAGTTCTTTAATCAACATTGAGCTCTAATTTTCCTGTGTTAAAAAATTATTAATCTATATTTGCATAATTTAAATTGAATAATTAAAGCATTAGTTACATTTTATATGGTGTGTCCTTAAAACCACATTGCTTTGGGAACACTTTAAATCTTAATATGACATATCTAAATACACATGTAAATTTGAAAACTATGCATTTCTGCCAGACATATCCAAACTGCAAAATGCATGGTATTTTTAAGTGCATTTTTTTCTTGATCACAGCTTAAACTTCATAAGTGGTAAATAGAAAAAGATGCAGTTTCATTGCTTTTCTTCACCATTACTTTATTTTTATCTCTGGACCACACAACTGCCCCATACTTCACAAAGATAGCTTTGTGATTGCCTGCATGGATCAGCACCCAAGTGGATAGCTTCAGGTAATGGTGCAATTGGTGCTATGTGCATTGTGGGGCAGCCTTGTATCTTGTTATGGATGTGCAGGGATTAACAAAGTCTACAGATATTTTACAGATATGCTCAGAGTGCAGTTCACCACTTAAACTTTATGTCTAGCTTCTCATGTTCCCAGAAGCGCAATAAGGAGGGAAGAACATTGTGGAGTCTATTTTATATCACTATGACTAAAATTAGGTTCCCTTTTACAAGCAGCAACTTTTCCTTAACTCCGTCACCACATTGCACTCGCTCCTTCTAATTTAGCCAGCTTGTAGAACATGTGAATTTAATGGAAGAACAGAAACCAATAGTCTATGGCCCACAGAGTCCAATTACAGAGCTCTACCTGCACTGACATTGCTGGACCTGTGTTTTATAAAGCTGTTGCTTAATATAATGGTCTTGGATAGTGTGTTTTATTTGTAGGTTGTTGTGGTTTTGGTTCAATGAGAAAAAAAAATCAGCTTAGTGTAACAAATTTATTGCTGAGATACATTTTCAGCCCTCTGGGATCAATTTGGTCTCTGACTGCTTCACTTCTTGAGGAGCTGCTGCAAACCACAGAGAAACTCTTGTAATGGTTGTCATTTTTCGTGGGAAACCACTAGTGGATCCGGACAATAGAGCATCTGAAAGATTTTGCTTTTGCTTGCTTAGTTGTTTTTCTAAAGAAAATAATTGGCACTGTACTTTTTTTTTGTTGTTGTTATTGCAAATAAAATGGCGGCGAGAAGAAAGAGTGAACAGATTATAGGGGCCTATTTTCTAAACCTCAAAATGTACACAATGAGAAAAGGTGAATATTAAAGTTGGTTCTTTGTGGTTTGGAGATCTGAATCCCTCATCTTAATAAAAAATGCATGCTGTTTTTTCAAACTGGAGTACCAGGGGAATGTAGGGTCACCGTTCTGTAGCTGACCCTGACCTTTAACCTCCTGTGTGAGTGATGTGAAATGACAAGTTCACCTTTGAGGATGCTGGTCTGCTGATTTTAGAAAGATAAAAAGCATATTATATTATATATTATCAAATTGTGCAAGTTTTTTTTTCTTGAAAATACCAATTGTCAGTGAAACCCCGTTAGCAAATTCTAATGTTATCACTTGAACCTTAAAGCACTATTCAAACTCAAGGATTATTTTGCAGTTATTATTCCTTTTAATAAAAATACAGACAACTATACATGCAAAAATAAAATCATTTGAATGTAGTTCATCAGTCTGCACTCGATGCATAATGAGTTGCTAATTGTAAAAACTCAACATTAAGATTGTTGCTGACCCTTTTTTTTTATTTATCTCACTTTTCTCATGATAAGCACATTTTACTACATTTTTCATTTTAATATATTCACATTTCCAAATATAACATAAATGTTAATATTAAATTAAAATATTAAAATATAAATGTTATATGTTATTGTTAATCTAACGTTTGCGCTTAAACATAATCTAAATGCTAAATGTCCAAATATCTTTGATCTGAGGATTTATATAT
>JBAMHX010000017.1:5206737-5223498 GCA_037177515.1 Pseudomugil tenellus
ATCTTATATATCTGGAGAGGAAATATTAATTTAATATAATGTAAAACTGAGACACCGCACCTGAGGGTACTGCTGGAAGCATCTGAAAGTTCCCTTGTAGTCCAAGCAAAGGGTTAGCATATTAGCACTATCATTTTCTTTTGTATAATTTCTTCTTTTTTTTTTTTAAAGCATTGTCAAAAACTAGTCATTCAATAATAATTATTAAATTAATCCACAAGTGTATTGTGCCAAAAGAGTTTAGGCTGAGGGATGAACTTTGCAAAAGGTGAAACACATTCATTTGCGTTTCAGGAAGAAGCACTGCTTCTCAAATAGAGATAAAATGGCTTGGTTTTTTTTCCAGTGCAGTGTATAATATGATAAAAACATTCAAGCAATTTGGAAGAATATCACTGCACAAAGGGAAATATATAAGCTTTAACTGATGCCTTCCAGATCCTTTAGATAAATGCAAGAAGTTTAACCAGTGGGTGATGGGATTAAAAAGAATCTCCAGACTGGAATCATAAGGTTCAGAATACAGACTCCGGGGTGGCATGTGATTGAATCAGTGTTCTTAATCTGAGTTAAATTTTGTACCCTTTAGGGTGTGTTTGCGAGAAGAACGGGACAAAATCCCAGATGAAACATTTCATTTCTTAGTGTCAGAAAGTCTTTCATGTTTTTGAGAAGAAATGACTCTTCAGAGGGATAAAAGCATCAATGACCTTTTGTTTATAGGCTTGCATGATTGAAATGCAGAAATGGGTGAGCATTTCAATACAAATAAAATTAAGAGAGGAAAAAAATCATTTTTTTATTTGCAATAATATAAGTAATAATGTAATCTTTTTTATGATAATTATACCTTCTATCACATTTCCATTTACCTTTTCAATCTAGCTTAGGTTTGTATAAATACACATGAAAGCACCAAGAGAAAATGCATAGAAAAAATGTTTTAGGCAATGAATTATTGCAACAACAGAGCAGAAACAATCTGTTCTAACTAGAAAGGCTAAAACACAGGTGTACTCTCTTGGGATGCCTCCAGCTAGTGGATGATAATTTTGCTGAAAGGATTTCACAAAATAATTTGTCTTGGCCAAAACCTGGAGCGGGAATATCTGCTTCCTTAAATGCCCTCTATCAGAGACCTCCAGGAGAGGCTTTGCTGCCTCATGTCCATAGAACAATATGAAGTGGCACCCTCAATGAACTAGATGAACCATCAAGGTGAACAGGATGAAAATAAATTGGCCACTGAGGGAACCAAAAGCCAGGAGACCACTGGCCTTTAGCTTAGCCTCGGGGTCTGCACCACAGAGCGGCACTCACAGTCTCAGGTGGGTTGCATGTACATCATCAAACTGTTTGAATGTTGCAATTAGCCAAATGTCATGAGTCACAAATCAGCCTTTTGAGGCAAGGTTACACATAATCATACTGAAAAGGTTGTCCACCACATGTTGGGAAGATTTCAAGAACTGTTGCTGCTCAAGTTGAATAAGAATCTAAAACAAACTAATTGATTAAAAAGCAGGAGGAAGATAAGGAAAGTGAGGAGTTCTCTTTCTTTAGGAAACATAGCCAACTGTGTAATCAGTGTAAATTGTGACTGTTCAGCATTTGAACTGAATATGCACTATAATGATTGCAATGAGCCTCATACTGCGACATATAACAACTTTGTTTGGAATTCTTAAAAGTAATCATCTTTCAAATCACAAAGTCGAGCTTTCAGAGCTCTGGGATAATAATACCTGCATCTATATTTCATTTGGGTGTTGGTATCTCTGACATTTCTCATGTGTTGACTAGGGTCAGCTTAAAGATAAAACCGCTATTGTCATACATGTAGTTATTGTTGTGTTGTAATATTTGGAGCAATGACCACAATATTAAAGTAAATTATGTTATTTTCCTTAAAACCCTTAAGAGGTTTTACATGTGTTCTTTTCTATGGATCGATGAGGTGCCAAGTGTATAAGTTCAAAATTAAAGTTGATGCGAACACATTTTCATTTTTTAAAATCGTACTTTTCTCATATTTAGCACATTTTCCCATATTTCTGAATATATACACACTTCCACATACATATACAAATGTATATGTATATATTATTATTATTTATATATGTATATATAATGTATATGTATATAAATTTTGAATGTTGAAGCTAAATATTTAATCCAAATGTTTTTTTCTTAATCTAAATATATATGTAAATGTTGTGCCATGTATAAATCTTAAACCTTATATCTAAATGATAAATCAGTTACCTATTTACTACCAATTTACATTTAAATGTAAATGTTAAACATTATCTAAATGTTAACTATCATATTTAATGTTACATGCTATATCTAAACCTTAAAAGTTGAACCTAAATGATTTGAATATATGCCAATTGACCCCTCCCCATGTAGCCTTAACCAATAAACAAGCTCAGCCTATAGTAGAGCCTGTCACACAATGGACGGTAAGATATATAGAGTTTAAATTCCATCAATCTCCATAAATATTTGGAGTTCAAACCTTTCATAATATGTTGTGGGGGTATTTACTGTTACCTAGCTAGCCACTTGAGTGCCTCAGAACCCATGGCACTACACCAAGCGTCTGTAATGTGTTTTTTTACAGAATTCCAGAGAAGAAAAAATTACTGTAACAAAAAATAATGTAAATGTCCTACTTTATTAATAGACACATCACTCTGACTAGTTTGTAACTTTAAAATATCATCAATCATCAATAAATCATACAGCCATCCATCTATATAGTAACAGTCTCTAAAAGTACACTATATTTTCAAAAATTCCAATTTAATTCCATTTTTATAACTCTGCCAGAGTGTGTCAGCGCCTCGATGCTTTCATGTCAGATAAACTCACACCTAAAGTTTTCTTCGCCTCAAGTTCAACTCAGTATTTGCTTATCATCTCCTACAGTGAGTTGTCTTTTGGCATCGCATGACTACTTCTCTGCTGGGTCACAGACAACATTTGTGGTGACAGACAGAGAGAATTCTCAATAAACAAATAAGAATTTGCAATAGCTGCAGGAGACCCCCATTATCTCTGACGCTTCCTAATACGTTACCACTAGTTGTTCTAAAGGAAAATGATCTTCCTCAATCACAGCTGCAATAAATGTGATATGATATATTTTCCAGTGTTTACTTTCACTCATAACTTTTGCATCATAGCATTCTCTAACTTTCAACGTTTTCACCCTTCACATTGCTGCGGATGTCAGTGGCGCTTAAGAAAACTTGACTCTGCTGAGAGCTGAGAAACTATCCATATCTTTGACACCACCTGTTTATTGTTTCATCCAGTGAAGCAAATCAATGTTTTCATCGCCTCTAGACTTCTTGCTGTAAAACAGCTTCCTTCACCCCCCAGTAAACCTCATTAACTCTAAAATACCACTTCCTGATTGACTGCATGTTTCTGTTTGCAGAGGCCATCTGCAAAACCAGTACTCATGTGTGAAGTTCAAAATAAGACATACACAAAAAAGAAACTGGGACGCTAAGAAAAATGAAAAATAAAGCATAGGAAAGTAAAATTTGTAAATCATAAGACTCTGGATTATAATATGATTAAAACTTGGTGCTTTTATGAGAAGAGAAACTTGGTGAGTGGAGATACTTTCTCACAGACTGAGCCCTGTGTCTCTATGGATACGTCTTTTATGAAGAGCTATTGATATGACAGCCATCAACTTCACGTTTCCTGTCAGCCTGCAGTTTTTCGACATTTGCCATTTGTCAACAGATTGCACAGTATATAAATGCTGAATAAAAATAGCTAAATTGAAAATAAAACTTCCCAGCTCAAGCTTCCACATATGCACTTGCACACATTTGCACACAGTTTCTTTAGAAATGAAGGTAATCACTTGAATAAGCCCGATGCAGACAGCTGTCCTTGAAAAGGGGAAAAAAACAGAGAAGAAATCAAAGCAACAAGGAGGAAAACAGTCATTCATGCTCCTCAGGGATAATTTCCTTGAAAAGAAAACAGCCTCAGTCTCAAAACTTAAATCTCACGGAGAGCTCAGCTTGTGAGGGCAGTCATTAAACTTGTAACTCAATACATGTGTTATGCTCACTCGTTTAAAGTTTTACTTAAGGATATGCACCAAGTTCTTCAAACTTCTAAGTTATCATCGCTGTACTGCAATAACTGAGCTGACCTTTTGTTATAAATTGATTTTTTTCTTTTTTAGTCAACATGGGCGCATTGGAGTGGACATCACCTCCATGCCATTTAGATGTACCAGTCAAATCACTGAAGCTTGAAGTGATAAGTGGACAAACAGGGTAAAAGAAAAAAATCACAGTGTGTCACAGCTATTGACAGGTATGTAACAGCAAAGAAGGTCAGCCTGTTTTTCAAAAGTAGGACACACAGGATGGCCTTGCAGGATTTATTGAAAGCATGGCCTCACACCTACTGTGAATGGCCCTTTCCTATAAATGCAGTTATTATTGTGTCCTATACAAGGCACGAGACACATCAGCAACTGCGAGGATGATTTTTTTCTTCTCATGAAAACACAATAAACGATCTGTTGTTGTGATGTACTTCCTTGTATTCGCTACTCCTTCCATACCAATCACTGCTAAAATACTTTGTATACTAACACAAACAGAGATATTGCCATTGTTTTCAGGTATTTGATTAGATGTTGAATGAAAAAGAACATTTTTCTGCTGTGTGTGTAAATGCATCTTTTGCTTAGAGTCTTTTCACACAGTGTACCGGAGTGTTTCTTTGCTTAATATTTTGTTGTTCTTGTTGTCATCAAATCAAATTGTTCAACAAGTATAATACGACACCAGTTGATATTATAAAAATAGATAAATTGTCAAGCTAAGACAAAGTTCCTTATTTTTGAGTCAACTGTTGCTTTGCATTCATAGAAGTTTTCTTTGGGAGAGAGGCAGTTCAGGGTTTGGAGCCAACACCCATGACCTCGAGGCCTAATAATCAGTCCCACACTGACCACTAATGTTACCATTATCTTTTCAAAATGCTGTGTCAAGACATCCTCACTGTTCAAGTCGAGCTCTAAAAACAATTTTGTTAAATTTAAAGGGATAAACTTTGGTGCAATGAACTGCAGAATCCTTGAACAACTCAGTGTCCACAAACATTTATAATAGACTTGAAAACCCACCAGAACTGAAACAACTTTTTTCTCTGTCTGGGTTTGTATTAACTTTTGTGCATGTTGAGATGAGGTCTGTTCATTGCATATGTGTGTGACAAATTCCTATAATTAATCTTTGCAAGACACTAACTCGACAGGGAAAGATAATTGCTCTCTGATAAACTGACACCTAATAAAAATATATTTTGTTTCCAACAAGATGTAAAGACCTGTGTGTGTTTGTCTTAGTTATGCAGATCTCTAGTTATCCTGAAAATGACTTACAGCAGCATTAATTTTAGAAGATTATCATATTATTGTCCTGTACAGTGGGCATAAAAAAATAGCATGCTGTTGTTTTTTTTTTTTTTTAACAGGTAAGTTGCTCATTAAGAGCTGGAGGACACTCCAATACAAAATAATGCTATTTAATTATTTAATTTACAGGATCAGGACATAACTGCATGTAGTTGATGATGCATCATTTATTGTCTAAGAAGGAATTAGTCACCCTGATGCACAATGACACTGAACGATGTGAATATAATTTTTTAAAATGTTATTTCAAAAGCTCCAGATGCTTTGTTGTGAACTTTATTCCTAGTGAAGCTAATTAAACATAATTTTTCATAACCTACACCCTCATGTTTTGATCACAAAATGTGTCAGGTTTACTGGCCCCATGAGACATTCAGGATGACATTCGGAATTCAAACAAAAGAATGAACACATGTATTTGAAGGTTTAATTACAACTAAAGTGGCAAACATAACAACTTTACAAGTTAAATTCTTTGTAAGTTTCTTTTTTTTAATCAAGTCATTTACAGTTAATTAACTTGTGCAGATGTTACTTAAACATTAAATAAGATTATTCTTTGCTTTGGACATTTTTACATGTCATTACCCAAATGATGCATACAATTTCTCACAGAAAAAAAGGGTCTAAATATTATAGACATGAACAAGCAACAGCTTCTGAATGCACAGGTAAAATGAAAGAAATGAGATCATAGATGATTTATTATTGTTGACAAAACAGCTACATTTATTCAGAGTGTTTAATGTGAAGCATTTGTTCCATGTAACTTACAGAGAAGGGCTGAACAAACAAACAAATTCAATAGCACAACATTCCTGTTATAAAAAGGCAGATGATTTATTTATCTTTTAATTGACTAAAAACATTTTCCCAGATCAAGTGTTTTTACATTAAAGCATTTTAAGGGTTAGGAAACCTTAATATCTCTACAATGTATTCAGAATTATTAGACAAGTTAATATTCTGACCATTTCTCATTTCTATGAAGAGTTTCCAAATCCAAACCATATAACAAAGAATACCTCCAAGACTTAATAAATAGTCTGGTATTAATTTGCATAAAGATGAAGATTGTGGCCTTAAGGAACGAGCAGGAGTTCATAATCATTAGGCAGCTGCTTCTTACCTCTGGTAAATATTTCCATAAGATGGATTTAACCAACAATAAAAGGTCAACAACTGCCTTCCAGACTGGTGGAACAAGCACGAAATGGCTAAAATACAGAGACGTGACCACTGGATAGTCAAATGTCCCACTGGCTTGGGATTTAAATGGAATATTATATTAGCTACTAGATCCCCCACAATCAGACTTTCAAGCTAAAGAGTTCAACAGAGCATGATGTGAAAGGCCCAGAGATGTGGCCAAAAAACAATACCACCACTGAACAAGAGAAACAATTTGAAGCATTATTCTGATCACTAATGTATGCGGGGCATTGCTGCATGGTCAGATCCAGTAGGGTCTAGTTCTGGTTCTGCTTTGAGTCCCTGTCACTAGTTAAAGTGGCCTATATGCGACCTCTTTGGGTTTAAGGTGGATTGAATCTCAACTCTGAAACTTGTTGGTAATTTCTAAGGGATATTTTGGAATGTACACAAATTCAATATACTCTTTTTTAAAGAAGAAATTTTACAAATTCGCAAACAAAGACCTCAAACATGAACCAATAATAGTCCAGTACCATTTTTCCAGTCCCAGTCCCCTAAATAAGTTATACTTTAATTAAGCGAATCAACAAATGAGATGTTTCTGCAGCCTGTCTCCGTTTAATCATTTACATTTTCCAATTGCAATGTGAGCAAATACGTCTGGTCAGCCTTTTTTCTTCTTCTTTTTTTTTCGCCCTTCGTTTAATTACAGTCAGCCCTACTCCACAAGTTGCAGCAAAAAGTCAAGGGAAACACAAGAGCAGATTAAATGAACTCAGCAAAGAGAGACAATAAATGGAACCAGTCCATGAAAAGAATTTTCATTATCCTAAATGCAAAGTAAACCAGTTAAAGTTGTTAAGTAGAGCCTCCTTTTTTCTGAATCTGCATGCAAGTCTCTCAGTACACACAACAGATAGCTTAAATCTGAATGAAAAGCAGCTCAAATGTACGCAACTCAATGCACAATCACTATTAAGAATCTTTTCTCAAGCTTACATGAAGCAATGAAATGATTAACAGGACTCTGACGAATGACTTTCTGCAGACTGAAGTTCATTAAACACTGACTTAGAATAAAATTAAGTGATTGTGCTTTTATAACCAAAGTAGAACAAATAATACAAAGACAGATATACATCACTTAGAAAACATTAACACTGTTATATAAAATTTGAAGCACTTCTGTGGCAGTAAACAATGTACAAGATGGCTGGTAATGTTACAGTAAAATAACAACAAACAAATATCATGAGAACCGCATCAAGCAGTCATCATGAGCAATATTTTTTGTACAGACTCACAGTCGCCATCAAATGTGCATTCATTAATCTTTACCCAGCAACCAGCAGTTTAGTCTCATTGGAAGCTGGTCCCCAAAAAAAGCTAACAATAAACAAGTCCACAGACTTAAATATGAGAGAACACCTAATGAGAAAGTCCAAGTAGAAAACAATATTGTACAATGTGCAGTATTTTTCTAGTCTTTAACCATGTTGTAAAAGCCATAGTCCTCTGAAGCAGCTGGAAGATATCCCCCTTGTGCTCATGTTGCTTTTTAGCTTTTCAGTATCTGTGAGAATAAAACTGTTAGTTATTTTGTCAGCACTTCATGGTGTGTATTCAGTTGGTCACATATATTTTCACACATCAGCCAATGTGAGACTATATTTGGAGGAATGACTCTTGATATTTATTTACCTCCTCCACCTGTCCAGTTGCGGCAACCTGCTCACCCTGTTTGGTTCTCGGGTTTCCACATGCATGGAAATTAGATGAATTAGAGCTCTGAATTTGACCTGATGGGAAAGAGGGACGACTGTACAGAAGAATGTCCCCAACATCTGACAAAAAAAAAGAAAAATAATGGAAAAGTTTGCTTAAAATTACATCACTTAATAGCTAAATTCCAAAATGGGCTTTATAATTCGCCTTGTACCTGATTGCTGCCGGTTTTTGTTGTTTCCTTTGCCTCCTGATGGAATCTTGTGCGTCTCCTGGCTCCCTTTCTTTTCAAATGTACTTTCTCTGACCCTGTGAGTGCCGGTACTTCCTCGTCTACCTCGGGTTGCCCCAGAGCCCATCCGAGGCAATGTGGCTCCTCTTGCTTTGTATTCACCGTTAGACATCGGACTGGAGAAATTCAGAGGCATACAAGAGTCTGGAAACAAAGCAGAAAATCAAATGTTAGAGCTATGAGGAGACATTTGGTAACAAACTACCTCCTCCATTCCATTTTTACCATCATTGAAGACATCTTTGGGTTGATAGCCCTGCTGACCAGGATGATTCTGTTTATGCCTTCTGGGCTTTTTATGTGTGATTGCAGGACTCATGTTGCTGTCTGTTGACATGGGGCTGCTGGCTCGCTGTAGCCGCCGGCCTGAAGGCATCATATAAGTTAAACAACAAAGCTTAAGTCACACATTGCATTTAAAATAATGAATTTAGCGTTAAAACATTGTAATACTTGTCAGTCTATCTGCAAGAATAAGGTTTCTGAATGAACTCTTCGCCACCTTCTATCTCTGTAGTTAGCAATTTTAAAGAAATATGATCTTCTACAAAGTTATTTGCTAAAGTAAGCAAACATGTTAGGAAAAGTAGGACGCACAAGCAAAATTTTCATCCCACCTGACTCCTCTGGATATCTGCACATGCGCAGGCCTACGATATCCCGTGAAGAAGCAACTGCCTGGTTGAAATCACCATCTGTGAAGAAAGATCCCTCGGAGGTGCTGACAACACTGGACCTGCCTGATGAGATGTTGTCTTCCGATGCCGAGCCCCAGCTGTTAACCACAGACCCCGTGACTGATCTGTCCAGGTCCCCGGTGCTCGAGGTTGGGGTTTGCTCCAGCCCATTGAGTTGCAGCTTGTGCGGAGAGATGTGGTGCAGCTGGTGTCTGAGTTTCTGGTGGTGGTGGTGGTGGGGTTGGCTGTAGAGATTTTCAACCTGCTTAGCATCTGTTTCCTCTTCTCCCTCTTCTTCATTTTCTTCCTGTCCTTCAGTGTCCATGCAGAGGGGGATAGAGCTGTAGGTGTGCGCGAAGTTTTCGGGCCCGTCATGCACGCCATTGCTCAGGTCTTCCTGTGATGATGTGGCAGCTGGGTGACTACAGGACACTTCAGTAGGGGATGACATTACTCCTCTAGCTGGTGGAGAGGGGCAACTTTCTGTTCTCTCTGGATCAAAGCTGATGAGAAAAGAAGTGATATACGATAATGTATAAAGGAAATGAATGTACTAGCGGTTCTTTCACATTAGACACAGTCCATTAGACATAATGCAAACCCCTTCACTCTTCCATCAAAACATTCCATCATGCTACACGAGCTGAAACTTGCTGAGATTTCTTGAATGCAGATTTTGCTTTTACCTGCTTTAATAGGTAACTAACTGTCTGACAATGGCAAAAAATAAATCAATGAGTTCTTGCTTTGACAGGAAGTTTGCAGATATTCACGGCAATCTCAATTTAGCTGCATGTGCCTTGAATAATTTCATCATGTGATACTTTTTTTCCCGTCATTCTTATCTGATGGACAACGACCGGATAATAAGAATCACAGTATGCACCAGCTGTAGCTTTGTATGACAAAAGTGAAAAGCTTTACAGTCTATATTTTATGAACTACTGCGTCAGTCAAGCAAAGTAATCAGCTTATTGCAGAAAGACATCCTTGATGTATTTGGGGCATTTTAAAGTACAAAATTTATATATTTTCTTTGAGCTCCTTTTTTTGTGTGTGTAACTGAGTGTGCTGCATATTTTCTTCTTTCCGTACCTCTTTTCTATGGGCATACTATACTCATCGCAGTCCCATGCATTTGCATGAGGAGGAGACAAGGCCCCGCCCCAGCTCACTGCATTATGCTTTGGGATCTTTGGGGCTCGTATTCCTTTCTTCTGATTTTGACTCCCTATGAAATGAAAAATAACCATCAAGGTCAGCACAGACTTCCTGTTTGGCTCATTAATATTAAGCACTACAAAAGAGTTAATAGTATCACCTGAGGTGCTGTTGCTGCCTCTGTCTGAACTGTGGTGTGAGCCTCCTGTGCTATGATCGCGGGTCTGGCTGTATAGGATGCTTTTAGAGTGCATCATTCCCTCACTTCCTTGTAGATCTGGAGACAAAGCAGCATGGAAATTTACAGCATTTTTCTTTGCTCAGCTTGTAAAGCACATCACATTTATGACAGTACCTTTACTGCTTTGCTCCATTATGTTGTACTGCATATGTGCTGCCATCTCCTTGGGTATTGGAGGCAGGCTGGGAAGCTGTTTCCAACACGGTATATCCAGAGGCTCTGCTACAGAGCCACCAGCACCTGACTTGCTCTTAATGCTAGCCTGAATAAGCTGTGTTGTGGCATATGGAATGGGCTCATATGTGGCTGATGAATCTCCTCCTGGACTTGCATAGCACAAGTTGGTGTTGTTGAATGTTTTAATCTCACTGAGCTGGCTGGAAAGATTCACATCACTGTATATGGGTGTATCTGAAGCAAGCTGTCCCCCTTGTTTGTTTTCTGGATGGTTTCCATAATTGGCTATGCAGTCAGCTGAGTACAAGAAACAAAGAGGCATTTAAACAAAGCAGCAGCAAAGGAAGTCACAAATCTTTGGCATTGTTACAAGAGGTTTGGTTTTTATTATTTACACAAGCTCTATCTCAGGCTTTCACTGGGGAAATTAGGTGATCTTAGAGTCATACTAACCTGGTCGGCTGTATGTTGTCATGTTGCTGTCACTGGTGCCATTGCCATTATTGCAGCAGTTGATGCTACAATCCTTATGATTGGCACATGCATTTGGCCAATTGTCTGGCAGCCACAGCTGGTTCAGTGGTTCACCCATGCTGAGTGGGCCAGGTCTGCAACAAGGTGGACCACAGCGTTGTCAATCAAAGATTGCCACCTTCATGCTGTATATCAGTAATGGGTAAGCATGCCGTGGATGCACAAAAGACATTAAGAGCAGGGAGACATCTCCCCCTAGTGTTTTCACAATAGAACAAAAAATGTCCCTGTTAGTCTTTATATAACACAAAGGGAGAAAAATATCAGTCACCTGGCAGCACTGCACACAGATTCTCCTCTTTGATATGCAACTGCAAAGACAACAGAAGAGGATTTTTGCTTTGGTGAGTTGACAGAAAAACAGTTTTTTGAAAAAGCCTTGAAAAACAAGTGAGAAGTGGTCTGTAGAGAAATTAAATGTCTGTGCTTTTTTCAGTACACATTTCCATCTGCATAGGAGAGAAATCTATCAGGTTTGACCGTATTTAATTTACTATGACTCACCTGTGATTTTTAGGTTTTTTTTTAGCAGAATGTAATAAAATATGACATAACTGTATTGTAATATTTTCTTATCAAAGCAAATGAGCCCAGCATAGATGTAGAGAGATTGACAGAAAAAAACAGATTTAGATATTCATCCATCTATTATCTACCGCTTATTCCCGAATGTGGTTGCGGGGCTGATATTTACGCAAAATATGTCTAATTCATCTACATGACATACAATCTGTGTGTAGAAGTTTAAAGAGAAAACAAGCCACCCTGTTATCCCATATGAGTCATGTTGCTTTATATCTTATTCTTTCTTTCTTTCACTGATTTGTTGTTGTTTTCTGTGATAAGACGCCAAGACCATTTCAAAGTCTATCTTCTTTATTTATATATTTATATTTTAAAGTTTAGCGTCTGTATGTTCCCTTTTCCACAACAAAATCAGTAACTTAACTGCATCCAGCAGCTCTAATCATAGAGTTTGGAGGGATATAAGCTAAATTTTCATGAATAAAAATGCATTTAACATGTATGTAAAATGGGTTAAATATGATCAAATTACCCTTACGTACATACCTGTGGGTGTAAAAGTAAATGAAGGGACTGTAGAGAAAAATAAAGAAGGGACAAAAGTTTAGAATGATTAGTAATTATATTATACTAACAGTTGTATTGATAATTTCTCATTTATAATTAGATACAAAATATTATTAGAATTCATATTCTTAAGAACATTTGCTTTGTGCATTCATGTCGACCTCTGTTGTATGATGGGCATCCATTCTTTTAACACATTTGATGTCTGCAACATTTAAGTAAGCACATGCCATCTGTGTAACTGCTCCCTCTGTCTTAGATTTAAGAGTCCAGGTGAAGGTTAGTGAGGGTGATAGGTAACCTGAGAGTCAGCTGGAAAACAGCAGCAATATTGTGGCACACAGACACAGTCATGGCAGGTTGACAGGCCTGTGCATCCAAGAACTGTGCTTTGCTGAGAAGATGACACTTTACAAATAAGTGATTAAAGGTCAGTATTTGAATGTGTGCATAGCATGGCATGCAAATTTGTCTCTGAGGTCTTTGTGTCAAAGGATGATTAGAAGCAAAGGGTTTTTTTACCCTTTGAAGTGATCTGCTTATCCCATTCTGAAAAATATTCTTTAAAATAAACAAAATGATGACTGCTGTAATGAGTTGGCAAAATGTCATAGTTTGATCCCTTTTTACAATAACGCCCCCTTTAAAATGCTATAAAATCTTAGCATACCAGACTACAGAAGCATACCCTTGCGGATGCCGGTGTAAGTGCTGCTGAGACCACTCCTTTTCTTGCGATGACGGTAGAGCCACACACTGAAAATCATGAGAATCAACCAGCAGGTGGCGCCAATGCCTGCAATAAATGCTGGCTGCTTTACCACATCTGAGATCTGGGATAATGTATCTCTTTGGTCACTGATATCCATCATTTGGCCAGCAGAGTCTGATCAGAAAAAAAGCAGAAAACAGGAATTAAAAGAACACAAGCATGAAGATTTGAGTGCATGAAGTGTTGATGGGACAAAAAAGAAAGCAACTTAAGTATAAGCACAACTTATTGGACAACTAATCTCTATGTCAAAAACTGTTACCTAGTTGAAAGAAAGTAACGTGACTTTTGACTCCGGGTCCAGCTCCATTACAAGCTGCGACCTCGACACTGTAACGAATTCCTGGTGCCAGACTGGAAATGAGCACAGAAAAGGTGGAACCATCCACAGACTGGTTTACATGGTAGCGGCTCTCATTGCCCAGGCACCAGATCTGTTAAGACAGTAGTGATGATGTTCTTTTTCTTGAAGGTCATAAAAACACAGCCTCACAAAGATAAAGTCCAAATTTAAATTCTTCTGTTTTTGTACCTTGTATTCCTGAATGATTCCAGTCTCTTCCGTTTCCAGAGGAGGCTTCCAGGAAACAAGGATAGCAGTTCCATTGACATCACTTTTTGTAACTGTCACACCCTGGGGTGCTCCTTTCGGGGCTAAGACAGTGATACATATATTTAACTATGAGGATACTGGGAAAGACACTGACAAATGCTTGAATACCTTCAATACCTTCCTTTGTATGGTTACAATACAATAATTAAATTGTACCAGAAGAGTAATAACAATCATTTAAAATACACTAGAAATTTACCTTCTTCCAGTGTCTTGATCACCTTCACTTCGCTGTCGGCTCCCTGGAATTCATCGAAGAAGGGCCTTACTTTGAACTCATAGATGGACCCTCTCTTTAGCTGATTGATCACCACCCCATCCTCCCGTGGAGCACGCACCTCCAGTACACTCCACTGCACCTCAGGCTGACCATGCTCTGCTGATGCCCTGTAAAGCACCTTATAACCCTGAATGTATGGCGACTGTTGCTCGACCTGCAAACAAAAGATGCAGCATAAATGTAATATCATACATTTGTGGAAAAAAAGACTCTTTCATTATGAACAAGCAACCCTGCTTGAGTTAGATTAGTGTGTGTTTATAGCTACTATAAACCTCTATTTGAGTTAAAACAACATTCATCCAAGGGGTTAGAGCCCCATCTTGTGTGCAAGAGAACATCCTGCATGAAGGATACATTAAAACACATTGAACTCCTTTTCTATGAACCTCTTCTCATACAAAAGTGAATTTTTAAGCCACAATAAGAAGCAATTAAGCATTTCCAGTTCGTAGGGTTTGGGTTTAAAATAAAAAGAAAGGAGAACAAAGCCATTTAAACCATATTAATTGCCAAAGGATAACTGAAAAGATTATTTAATGCCATCCACACTGGCAACTGCTGCACATGCATTTTAATATGAATTCAAATGGAATATATCACTACAACAAATTCATTTGTCAATGCTGTAGATTTATTCTATGTCATCTTATTTGTAGAGAACACTGCAGAGACAAAACCTGAATAAAAAAAAATATACGTACATATTTTCTGAATAAAATAAAACCTCAAGTTGGTTCTCATTTCACAGAAAAAAATGTGCTCGCTGATCATCATACTGTTTCACAAAACCCCAGAGCATGTAAATCAGCTATTTAAAAAGCTACATGTTCAAAATCTATGTCAGCACTGTGAATCTTGGTTGTTCCTCTAAGACCTGAACCTTGGCTTTCAAGTAGAAGCTGTGTTTACTCATAGTGTTACATTTTTTCTCCTTTTTATATTTGGTTTAACTCTGACAACTGTGAGTGTATGCAGTAGTACAGCTTTGAGCATGTGCAGGACAGTCAGTGCAGAATGTTCTCCTTACCATCCACTGAACCTTTACAGCAGATGATGAAAGGACACTTGGCGTGTGCAGGTGGATCACAACATCTCCCAGTTCTCTCTGAATGTGACGGTGATCCACCCCCTGCATGGTGGAAGTGCTGTCTATGTATATCAAAAGAAGGAAAGGAATCACATTTCATTTAAAGTAAGCAGAGTGTCTGCACTGCTTGTTAGTTGTGTGCTGGATCAGATGAAAAGGATGGAGGATCCACACTGACCCTGCGTTCTGACAGAGTCAGAGATTGGACTAGGATCACTGAGGCCGTGAGCATTCACTGCTCTGACCATGAAGAGGTAGACAGCTCCAGGATTTAGGTCTTTCAGGGCAAAGGTCTGTTCCTTCACATGCTCTGCTAGGGTCACCCATCTGTTGCCTAAAGTGTAACTACAGACAGGGAGAAATTATTACATATGACCGAAAGAGACAAAGTCACCTAAAAACCACTGAATTCTCCTGTACATGTGCATGTTTCTAACCTGAATGCCTCAATTAGGTAAGATATAGGCAAAGCGCCAGCATTGGTGTTGGATTTCCATGATATTGTGACGGATGTACGGGTGATGTTAGTGACTTCAGGTTTGGATGGAGCACTGGGGATCAGTCGAGTGTCTGTGGGAAGACCTGATTGAGCAACGCCAAATTCTGCCATAAAGATATGAATAAATTAGATTAAACATAATTGACCATACAAGATTTTTCAGTATATATAGTATAGTGTTCTTTTGTGCTTCTGTACAAATAATCCACCTTCTACTTGCAGATGTCCTGTCCAAGAAGCCTCTCCACTGGGACTGGAAGCAACACAAGTGTAGATACCTGAATCTCCCAGCTGAGAAGAGAAAATGTGGGTGCACACATTAGTATGTTGGATTATTCCAGTATCCATTCTTATTGACTGCAATATTATTTCACCTGTTACCTTAGCATAGTGAATCTTCAGTGATCCTGTTTCTGTTATGGACATCCGTGAGTCAACAAGTGATACTGCTGCACCATCCTTCTTCCAGTGGACTGTGGGAGGTGGCGAGCCAGCAGTCTGGCAACCCAGGACTACTGTGCTGTCTACAGGAACAGTCTGATTGATTGGGCCCTGTCTAATGACAGGAGGGGGGTAGTCTGACCCAGCTAAAAAAAACACAAAAATGACAAATAATTTAATAATCCTCTGTAATACTATTTATTATTGTACTTTTGGCTGATTTTAAACTCTTCTCATACTGGAATTGTAGCAAGGTATAGTGAGGCAACTCTGCGAGGAATTAACAGATCTAAATGTAAAAAGTAAAGATCTCTCTTCCTCAATATACAAAACATATAAATCTTCCAGCAGCAGAGATGAGAGTCCAAGCAGAGGTCCTGGGAGTATGCCACATGCATGAATTGCTATTTTGTTAGCAAGTAGGTACTAGGAAATTTGGCCCCTAGACCTTTATGTCACAGAAGAATATATTTACTGGCTTTCAGTATACCTTCTCACAAATTAAAAAAAAAGTTAAAAAAATACCTTTACTGGCATTTATTATATAT
>JBAMHX010000017.1:5223668-5255506 GCA_037177515.1 Pseudomugil tenellus
TCAGTTGAGGTCGTGACCATTTTTGAAGGAATATATAATCAGCCTGTGTCAAAGACACATAATATGTTCCTATTTCTATATCTCTTATAGTTTTTATTTTCCACATTTAGTGGTGCTACTAATACTACTATTAATGCATAGAAACAGTAGAAGAGAAAGAACAATGGGATTTATACAGTTTCCCAACTTGGACATGTACATAATGTTATGCTACACTCAAGTGGTTAAGATGCTGTGACATTATTGTTCCTCATTAAATATTTTCCATCCTCTATCGTCTTGTCTCTACTTCTGAAAGGGCAAAATCAAACACAAAGTAACTTTGTGAAACTGCCAAAAGTATATTTGAATATTAGTCCTTTGCAGACAATGTTCAAAAAAGGTCTGTCATAGAAAGAGAAAGAAATCAAAGTAAAAGAGATGAACGTAGAAAAAATGAAAATGAAGTGGTGAAAAGGGCAGAAAAAAGATAAGATGTGAAAGATATTGGGAAGAAAATTGGTAAAGCAGGAGAACAATAGGCTTAGGTGGCTGTGCAGGCAGTGGAGGAAAAAGAAATCAACTTTTCCCCTCCAGCGGAGGGCAACTAATCATTCATTGGGTAGAAGGTACTGCAGGAGCCGGATCCAATCATGACAGCAAAGCCCAACTAATAACAGTTCCACTTAGATAACAGAGGTCTCTCTCACACACATTCTAAAACCCTGTGGATGGGGTGATGGTTTTAGACTGATAAATAAAAAAAAAAAATACCCCCTCCAAAAAAAGTGAAGGAGACATGTTTTGAAAACTGCCAAAGGTAAAGTGAACCAGATATTACCATACAAATATAATACCTCAAATGGGCATGAGAGGAAGCTGGAGGGAAAATTTTGGAGTGGGAGCGTGTTCATGAAAGGACAAGTGAAAGCTCAGATCTATCCAAAACACCAAACTATGACAAAAATAAACTTAATTCTCCCTCATGTTAAAATGTTGACTCTGAGAAAAACTAACTGGTAGCTACATGAAATAATCTACTTTTAAATGCATTTGTGTTCTAAAAATGTTAAAGCAATCATATCCATTGATACAATGAATGTATGCCTCATAAAAGTTACACAGACACATGTAGTCATGATCACACAGGTGTATAATTACTGCTACGGGCCTCCAAGCACAGTTAAATTGCTTTTCTAAAGCAATTAAAACAGTTACTTTATCACATAGAATTTAGATTAGAATCCCCTCAGAGTACTTTCTGGAGTACCTAAAAAATGACATCATATGTCATTCGTCAAGATTTCCTCCACATATATCGGCACCAAAATAGAACAAAGATGATGCTACAGCAATGTGATCTGGGTTACAATGGATTGTAAAAGGATACATCACCTGTCAGTCTGAAATCAGTTCAGTCAGTTATATCCAGACATAAAAAATCATCAACCCTTTACTAGTTTGTAAAATAATAAGACAACCACAGACAAGCACATTAATTACTATGCAGAGTCATTGCTCACATAATAATTACCAAATGATTTGAAGACCTGATTTTTCCCCTTTAAGCCATTCTATTGTAGATTTCCTGGTACTGGAGACTTAGGATGATTGTATGGGATGGGATAATGGATTTGGATCAAGCTTAGTCAGTTAGATCGTTAGAACTAACTCAAGTATTTCAACTGGGAGACTACAAAAATCCTGCATACTATAGCTACAAAACTAGTCCAAATCATCACACCTCCACCCCCATACTTTACATGTGTCTGTATGAAATGACTGGCAACATTTTTGGAAGAAAGAATAGTTTTCTTGAAAACCCTTCCAAAAAATTGGTGAGCATTTGTTTAATTATAACTTGATGAACTTTAACATTTAGCATGCTAAGTGAAGTTTCGAGTATCCTAATTTGCATGCTGAATGTTAACTGAAGCATGTGGAGTCTGAAATACAGCTCTTGTTTTTGTTTTGTTTTTTTTTGTCTGTTTTTGCATTTGTTGCTTGTTTGTTTTGTTTAAATTTTTTGCAGTTTATCTGAACATTAGTCGTTCTTATGTTGGAGTAAATTTGCTAGCACATCCACTTCTGGGAAAATTAGCAGCTTACTTGAATATTTTTCATTTTTGAAAATCATTGGCACTGAAGAATTATTCAATCTAAACTGTTTGGGAATTGTTTGCATTTAAAAGATAAGTGTTTGTCTCTCCTACTTTGGATCTTGATAATGAGTGAAAGTCCCAGACTATCAGTCAAAATGCCTGCTTTGATCGATGTGATCGCACTTCTTGATGATCCCTTAGTGTATTCCATTTAATTAGCAGCCTTTGGCTTCTACTTAACCCTTAAATTCATAGGAGAAAAGAAGAAAGGCTGTTAATGTTACAGTTTTTTTCTTTTTCTTTTTTTGTTTTAATAACTAGCCCTGTAATGTGACATGTTTTTTTATTAAAGATATGGCAAGGCAATTTTACACACACAAAGATTTTTAAACCAACCTGACAAAAATCTCTTATCTCTTACTATCACCAAGGCCATCTCCCACAATCAGAAGGGGTATGACAAACATAACAATGGAATCTAAACGGGGCATCAGGGAAGATATTGCCAGAAATGTTCTTAACCCAATTCCTGTCATCCTTCTTCTAAAATTCATTTCCCATTCTCACCATCGGTAACCTCCAGCAGCGCTTTGGTGATAACACTGCCAGCGATGTTGAGAGCCTGGCAGCTGTAGAAGCCGGCATCAGAGCGATGAACATCCGTGATGGTC
The DNA here is from genome assembly GCA_037177515.1 of Pseudomugil tenellus. Classification (NCBI taxonomy): domain Eukaryota; kingdom Metazoa; phylum Chordata; class Actinopteri; order Atheriniformes; family Pseudomugilidae; genus Pseudomugil; species Pseudomugil tenellus. Next base: position 5,226,421 of record JBAMHX010000017.1, read on the forward strand.
AAGCTGCCCATCTGGGAAACAGACAGACGGCTAAACGGTTGTGGTGGTTGGTAAGAAAACAGAAGACTCTGTAGAGGAGACAGAAATTCATCAGAATTCCATCCAATTCCATTTTTATTAACACTGAGTAGCGATTTAGTGTGAAGACAGAGTGTGGTCAGTCTCACCTCGCTTCCCTCCCTTTGCCAGAAAATAGCTGGCTGTGGGTTGCCAGTAGCCTCACACTGGAAGGTGACGGTCCTACCCACTGACATCACCTGGTTCCTGGGACGTATGGCAAAAGCAGGGGGTACTGGAAAAAGAGGACATGTTTTAATTACTTGGCAGTTTTAGGACATCAAAGTTGGCATTAAAAAAGGCTAAAATAACTAGTCCTAAGTGTCCATTGCAGCAGGACATGGTCATATTTTACATTCAAAATAAGAAAAAAAGGCTAATTGTATTTTATTTACCCATACATAACACGAATTACATACTGTAGCAGTGGATGGATTTACAGTGTAGACAGGACAGTGACAGGGTCATGATTTCCTGTGGTTGTCTGATGGTGGATGAGGGATGGATGACAACTTACCAGTTTTGACTACAAGAGAAAGAAAACAAAGAAGAGCAATGTAATGAATAATTATGTCAAATATGGGTTGAAAACAGAAAGAATGCTCTTAAAAGGACTGGAACATGCCTTAATGAGCAACCACAATGAAACTGGTATGACAGAAAAGAAACTAGTGGTTCCGAGGTATGGAGTAAAATCACCTCCACCTTGCTCCTGGCCCCATGGTCAACATACAGTCTTGTAGTTTCCAGCTGTGTTGTTGTAATTTATTTATGTATTTATTAATAAATGTATTTATTTACAGGCTATTTATTTATAACGTGTGTTCTTTGTTTATTTTTGCTTCTCTTTTTTCCTTTTTTTGCTAGTCTATGTTAGTTATAGACTAGCTAGTTATAGTCATTGTAGTCGCTTTCTGTGTTATTTTGATAAATAATTTCACACTGCTTTGTTTTGGTTTGTGCCTGGGGTGTTTTTATTGCGATATAGAATCAATATATATTATAGGTCAGTCTTCGAAATTGCACACAATAATAACTGAAATGTATGATCTTCCACAAAAAAACGTTACATAAGTAATCAAACAATGTTTCTCAAACTCTGAGAGTTTTTATTTTTTTATTTATTTGTTCATTTCATATGCAGCATAGATTATTCTCTGTAAGAGCAGATATCACAGTAAACACATTCACTTCTCTTTTCAACACAATTAAATATTTTTAATAACACCTTGCTAAAGAAAACAGAAAAAAACTGTGAGTGGGTAATGAAGGTGCATTCTCAGGTTATTTATTTCTGTCATAAGAACCAAATATTCAACATGTATAAACCGGTTTTACTCTGCAGAACTTGATTGCATGAATAACTTCTAATTCAGAATTCTTGTGACAGAATGACAAGCCAACCGAATAGTTTAGGTTATTGTGTGGTTATGATTTTAGCTCTGTGATAACATAGAGATGTTATTGTTCTGTTTATTTCAATAAACACATCCACCTCTATGTTATATCAGATAATAACATCTTTACTCTTTTACCATTTTGCTGCCCCATTTCACTCCAAAAAGAAAGAAATCAGCTGTGCCTTGTCTTGATTCCCTTTGTTTCAGGTTTTGTAAGCAAAAGAAGACAAAGTAATTGGAACCATGTCACTTCTCAGCAAGCAAGCGGTCCTGTCTTACCTTTAATTAAATCCTACTGTCTTCACAGCATATTTCTCCCACTGCGTCACAGCAATGCCTTTAATTGCATGGGTCTGTGTGTGCAATTATGAGCTGTCTCACTGCTTATGTCCCGTCACTAATCTAGGAACTAAAGGGTGTCATTGCGGCAGGACAACTTAGACCAAACAAATGCATTTTCTGTGGTTGACTTTGTATTTACGTTGCATGCTCTTTTCAGTTTCTGCCAAACATAACTTAAAATGCAACCCAAACAAACTTCTGCAATATTTTGCATAGCTTTTAATTTAGCAATGGTCACTGCTTGCAGACATTCTATGAAAGTGGGGAAAAAACATAAAAACCTATGGGATAATTCTGTTTTTCTGCACTTTCTTAAAAACAAAGCAACAAGATGCTCAATAGTGAAAAGTAGGTCTGAGTACAGAGCAAGGCTCCATGAAAATCAGTCCCTTTTTATTTGTGACACTAAGAAAGAGGACTTGGCCTGTTAAAGAACAATGGTCTGGCCTTTGCTTCTTTTCCATAACAAAGGGAAATCTGTGGCCTTTGAAAAATTGGGTCAGGGGTATGTGCAAAAGGTATTTCAGAAATTACATGCAACGCTCAGTCTGTACTCACCGTGAACAGTAAGTGTGGCAGAAGCTTCGGACTTCCCAACCATGTTCTCCACCACACATGTATACGAGCCCTCATCTGAAGGGGTCACTTGGCGGACAATCAGAGTGTGGTCCTCTAAGACTTCAAATCTGAGGGGCAGGAGAGAGACAAATACTCAAGAGATGACACAAAAAGCTGAAACATCATATGTCCATTGTGATTTACTGTGGAGTGCCTCAGTGAGTTACCTGCCCTTGGGCAGGTCAGAATCATCTTTCCTCCAGCGGACTGTAGGAACGGGGTCTCCTTGAACCACACAGTAGAACTCCACACTCTCGTCTGCCAGAACCACCACACTGCTGGGACGTTTCACAAAGGTCGGACGCTCTGGAAGGTAGCACCACAATAGCAATAAAAAAATACCAGCATAATCATTATTCTCACATCACATCTAAAATCTGTCATGTTTTAATATCAACTTATAATGTATAAAATAAATATAAAGCAAATGAAGAGAATTAATAAGGACCAGTACATATTTAATGTACTGAGAGGATTGTTAAATAATAAACGAAAGGGTGTGTAAAACGAGACAAACCACGGAGAATGATACTGCAGTGCATCAAGCCCACAGTGAAACATGGTGGGACTATTCGAGCAGGGCTGTTCTCCCTACACTGAAAATGAAAACCTCACCAAAACTGACTAAACCAAGAAGAGAAAGATCATTATTTAGAGATATGCTGTACCCTCTATTTTACTGCAGAAAAATAATGGGGCCTAAAAAGCTTAGCAGCAAACTGAAGTAAAAAAAAAAAGTAAGGATTTCTGGCTGCCCAGTATACAACTAAACTCATCTCACCCAAGAGATAACGTGGATGGTAAAATTTTGCACAGACTTACTAAAACATGCATTTAGCACCAGTCTATATCCAGATAGTTAAGCCATTTGTTATGTAAGCCTTGTAGAGCAGCATCACCTGCTTCTGTTTCATCAGGATTCTTCTCATAGGCATGAAAGACTCTGAAGTGCTGATGAGTATATTTGCAATCCAAACCAAGGTCATTTAACCATGTGCTACAGATAAAGAGTTCTAGTGTGATGGAAAGTGTTAACAAAATAAGAGATGGATAGAACTGTGAATGGAAGGGGGTGGGTATAAGCGTTTGGGTGAGGTGTTAGAAGGACAGCTCCATGGGGAGCTCTCATACAAAAAGGTTAAAACATTACATGCAGCAGCGGTAGACATTCAGCACTTGTTTAGTGGAAAATCTCTCCAAAGCTGCCAGACTAGAAAGTAGTACCGCGTAATGGACATAATTAATAGCTTTTTATACTCTTGTGATAACATTTTCATATAATGAATAGCGAAACAAAACCATATGAACTGAGAGAGACTAGACTAAGTGATGCACTTCAACAAGGCGAGGTGCCATCACAAATATGCAAATATTACCTAGCACTGTGAGTTCGGCAATCTCACTCTCCCTCTCTCCAACCATGTTAGTAGCAATGCAGATGTATTTCCCTGCATCGCTCTTCCTAGTGTTGGTGATCATCAGCTTGCCGCTCCGAATCTGAAAGAAAAAGACAAAAAGCACAGTTGTATTTGCACAGGATCTTAGCATCCTAGCATGTGGTGTGTTCGGGAATTACTGATTGACTACAGAATATTCATAATGCATGTAATACACTGGCAGAATTCTGTAAATCTTATGTTAAAATATGCCCCCGCTCAATTTCTTTTTGATCGCTGCAAGACATTTTCTTTCATGTGAGATAGCACCTGCACATAATCACATCTTTGCCAACCATCTCTTTAAATATAAATATTTTCATGCACTTGTTGGCATGACAGCCACATCTTACTGACAGAACTTGTTTGCCTTTCAAGGCACATAGAAGGTCACCTATTACTGAATTACATAATTCATACCTAGAGCTCCACAAGATCCGTAGGAACAAAGACATGGCTTCTTTGTAGAGATCTGCCTTAGATGTTCCGTCAGCCTACTTTGCCTTTCCCAAACTTCTCACTTTTTCTCTAACAGCATATCTGAGGTCACACGAATGGGCGCACACCCACCCACACACACATATACACACACGCGACAAATAGGTTAAAGACAAATGCACCCCATGCTGCTTTCAGGGTTTTCTATCCACCAACCACCCCCACAGATCATGGCAGATGTCTCTATAGTGGTTTGAATGAAAGCATCTTTACAGACAGCAAGGGATGTTGCAGCATTGAGTAAATGTGCTACTGCAGGTGGGAAGTGAGATGATCTGATGATCCCAAAACAAACACAAAGCAGCTCTTTTCTTACAACGCCTGAAAACATCTCCCTGATATTATCAATTAAACTTTAACCCAAGTTATGGTTTTAAGTCCGCTTCTTTCCTACCCACACTTAGAATCGAGCAATTTATGTATTACTGCTAAAAACACACAGCACATAGCAGCACTGCAACTTCTTCCGAGAAGTCAGAGGCTAAGACTGCCTACAGAGCTGCGTCCAGACACCAGGAAAGGTGATCCAGCGTCATGCTAGACAGCACCTGAATTTATGCTGGTGGGCACCCTTCACTCACCAGTTTTCAGACAGAATATACCATTAAATTGCTGCTGCAGGGATGAAACCAGGAGCTACTCATTTATTAGTCAGCCTCCTCCTGGCTAACCTTCCACCATAGCCACCCCACGCTGTCCACCTAATAAATTGAGTGACCTAACCGCTGCTGACATACCGAATTGGTAGTAAATTATTTGGTTTAAAAAAAAATTACAAGCCGATTGGGTGGCTTGAATGTACTGACAAACACTAGTAATCACAGGAAGCGGCGAGAGGTTGGACATAGTGCGTTTGTGTGGCATTTGGGTGAAGATTGGGGGATGATGGGTAAATCTCAGGCTAGGTATTGAATTAAGTCATTCCTGTCAGCAGTCAGTGGATTAGAATTTGATGTTTGAACTTACATGAGGGCCAACGAAAAATGCTCAATATTTTACAAAATAAAATATATTTCACGCAGCTTTTTTGCACATACAAGATGATAGTATGAAAGTAAATCACAGTTAATCAATATTGTGTACAAGCTACAGCATAAAATACTAAATGGAGAGACCTCTGACATGATTTTGTTTAATTACTTAAATGTCAGTGGATAGATCTGTCATTGACCTGCAATGTTTCCAACAATGTAAGTGGCAGGAATTATATGGAATACATTTTTTATTTTAGATTATTGATGTTTTTAGATGAATCCTGGAAAAAGATGTGTGTTTCTGATCAATGAAGCACACATGAGCTCTACAAAGGTGACAGCTGTCCCTTGATAGCCCTGTGTAAATGCATTGCTCCTTATGTATGCAGCAATTCACTTGTAAGAAATCTAAATAACGGTTTCTTGTTTTCCATTTTCAACATCAAAACCAGTTTTTGTTCTTTCATTTTTTTGCTTGTTTATTTTGGTTTGCTTTCTCTTTTAGCTTTAAAGTCTGAGATTAACAAGACACATATTCTGAAGCTGCTTGTAATGTGATTTATACATATTTTGTTTGGTAAATAATATATAATTTACAACTAGAGCCCAGATTTGACCTTTTTTATACAAATGGTCTTGTTTGCTGTTGTATCGTCATCCCTGTGTGTATTCCGCTTATTTCAACTGATTCTTTGTTACTAATTATCACACCTGCTCCTCATTAATAATTAGTCCCTGTGCTTCTCTTCTGGTTTCCTATATTCTCAGTCAGGTCATTGTTTGTCCCGCATGACTCTCCAGTGGGTCACCTGGGGAGACGATAAATAGGGCTTAACAGGGAATGAATGATGTAAAACTGTTGGTGTGGTCACAAGACTTTTGACATATCAAAGCTATCAAAGACTAATGAAACACTGCTCGCAACATTTCTAATTCATCGGACAAATGGGCTAAACCTTGATGTACTAACACCGTGTGTACATTATGGTTTCACATATCTCATATTTAGAATCATCTCATTTGATCTTTTAAAAGTCTGCTCAATTTGAGTTCTGTCTTTCCTGTATTATGTTTTGTAGTTATTCCCCTTGTGTGTTCTGTTTTGCTTCCTGCTTGTCAGCTCGTCTTGTTTAATCAGCTAACTTGCTTCACCTGCTTCTTGTCATTCGTCCGCAGAGTATATATGTATATACACTGCTTGGTTTCAGTTTCTTTTTTGTATGGCTGTCATCATTTCCTGTATTTCCCTTGTAAAACTTTCATATCACAGTCAGCATTCTGGTTCCTCACAAACTGACATAAGTTACATCACATACAGTATTCCTCAGGCTAGATACTTTTTAACCAATGTGGATATTGTATAAAAATGTATTTTTCCCTATTCACTGGTTAGAGATTTTATGGTAATCTGACCCTGTCCACACATCTACCTGTAAGTGGCAACATGCTTACTCAGCCCAGAGAAAGTCCAAGCTACAAATGACCTATGTCTACTTGCTTGGCTGGTCCAAGCTACTGTTAGTCCATCATTGCCTCTGGCTAACTTACCCTTTGAACGTACATGTCTAATTTGTTTCAGTTCCTTACACAATGTACGAATAATTAGTAAAACTGCATCTGGACAACTGTCAGGATTTATTCTTCCATTCTTCTATCTTGAGAGAAGTGGCTGTCTAAGCTTACTTTCCTGATAATGTTGGTATTCTTACAAATTCAAACCAGAAGACAGTAGCCATGGCTCGGATGACAAGTTATGCAAAATAAAATCCTATAGAGATGCAAATAAGGCTAAAAAGCTGATTTTTAGCTAAAGATGCTTTGATAAGGAGCAATGCTCAACGTTTCAATAAAATAATTATTAAGATGCAAAGTATCCATGATTCAGTTTTGGTGAACACTTGGTTTTTGTATGGTAAACAGTGTCTTTGAGTGAGTGCTGACAGTAAAGACCTGTTTCCATATAGAAAAGATGATTAGAGAGCATGGAGACAGGCACAGGAAAAGTACAAAGCAGAAAGCAGCCTTTGTATTTCCCTCAGAGGAGTCTTCCCCCTGGCTCTGATCTGTTCCTCTCCTTAAATCAGAGATAGCTGCTCTGTCCATCACCATTCCCAAGAGAGACTCTACCTGTCAATCCACACTAACATTAGTTTCAATTCCTCTCCTGCATGTCCCTAAGAGCATCCACGTTCATACAAACAAATCAAATGCATGCAAACACACACACACAACTTGTCCACACAAGACGGTTCTGTTCTTAACAAAGACTTACTTCCCAAACCTATCCAGAGTTAAATCAAGAAATCCATGAATTGGGGTCACAATGCAGTTGAACTGAAATATTCAATCACTAGAAAATGTGGAAAAAAAGGGTTCTGCTCCCAAATGTAATTGATTAATGGCTCTATTAAACTTAAATTAAAAGTAGAGTAAATTTCCTAAAGGATGGTATCCAATGTTTAACCAAAATATCATCTTTTACTGTTATGCGTTCATCCCTGTCATCCAAGTTGGCACCGTCTCTCCTCCAGGAAATTGTGGGTTCAGGATGTCCACGAGGGGGTTGGCACTCCAGCACGGCCGGCTCTCCCACAGCAACCATTACGTCAACAGGGTTCTGTCTGAAGTCATCACGTAAAACTGGAAAATACAAAGAATGAATGGTAAACAAAGTGGAGTCCAGTTATGTTTGAAACTGTCAACAGTAAAATATAATAATTGTAAAAGTGATGCTGATGAATGTATGTAGTGTTATGGCAAACTGAGTTTTTTTTTAAATGTCAGAGTAAACAGATATTGCTATGTTTGTATATGTAGTGTGAAATTTACAACAATGGCAGTGGGAACCTTTTTCAGTTTAAAGCCACTGGATTGTATCATATGTCAGTTATATATTCAATTTGATGGTAATTTGATAATGGGCTGTTTGCTCTTTTGAAGAAAACAATCCATAACCCATTCATTATGACATTTTTTCAATATTCTTTTTATCTAGAATTATCTATTTATCTGACTTGGTTCCATTTATCAAACTCAGGGTCCATTGGTGTATATTTTCCTTACTAAAAAAGTCTATCAACATTAGCTGCACAAAGACTATTTTAAAATTCCTGACAGACGGGAGGATGCGCTGCAATGAAGCTCAGCAGAATAGTCAGATCCAGACGTCTTCAGTAGCAGGAAGTGGAAAGCTACCACAGCAATTTATCATTTTCACTCAATGACAAGCCAAGAATCTCAGCCTGGGAGATGAAATAAACTTGCTTGTAATCCAAAAGAGTGTACATTTGGGTGGCCAGAGGCAGCTCCTTTTCAGTCTCTGCCATAAACAGTACATGAATGGAGTCACTGTGCAGCTTCAATCACCAAACATCTCAAGGAAGAGCAGGTCATGGGTAAATAATGTAGAATGGGACTATGATTAACAAAATTATAGAAGAAAAAGAAAATGAACTGATGCATGCAGAGGAAAAATTGAGAAAAAGTGGAGGGTTTTCTTCGATGAGAAGGTTTTAGCCCCTGATGAGGTGAACAACATGTGCTAACACAGATGCCTGCGCATGAATGAGTGCTGTTAAGCATTACCAGTTTTGGATTACAGGAGGGGGCAGGGGGTGGTGGTTGCTGTACAAGCCAAGGGAACTGCTCCAAGACAGAGCTAGCAGAACAGCAGAATTCAAAAAAGCAGGTTGGGGTGAAAATACAGGAAACAACGAGGAAAAAGCATAATCACTCCCAGATGGTAGCAAACCATTCACCTCTAGTTAGGGGGTTAACGCTGAGCAGGGAGGCCTGAGATGCTTAATGATCACTAGAGATATGAAAAAAACAAATTGGGACAATCCTCTAATTAGAGCTATTTTAGCCTATGCATGTCATTGAGCCTCACTCTGCTGTGCTACCCTTTGGATCCGCCGAGCATTGTTGCAACTGGCTGACTGCAGTTGACTGAATACTGATGGGAAACAGCTGTTTTACAACCTCCCCCTCCCCTCAAATCCAACACTGCCAACACCATCATGTCACATGATAAAAGACTGTCCTCATGGGACAAAAAACATGGTTGAGGTTACCTCAGACAGGAAGAAACTGAGACCATCAAAATTCTGCATACAGTGTCTATGTGCATTCTGACTGATTGACTGATAACATCTCATTCCAAAAAACAATCAGGTTTCACATCTGCTTTTACTATTGTGTGAGGCCCAAATCTTTCCGTAAGATCTGAGATCCGGGATTATTTCCTCTAACCCCTTTTTTGAAGATTTACTGCAGTGATAGCATTAGAGTATAGTTTTAGAAATTTGAATGGAGAGGAAGGATTAAAGGATGCTTGTGACTGTTAAAGAGGAATGTTCCTGGAAGTAAAAGTAAATGTGGAAATGTTGTCTGCTTTTTGCATGCAATGGTAATGTGCTTGGTAAGCACACAAATAATGTAGATTTGTTGTCATTCCCAGCAGGGAAATGCATCTGTTTGCTAAGTTATTACAGGAAATCATGTGTGTCGCAGTAAAAAAAAAACCAAAACAAAACACACAAACAAAAAGCAAATACAAAATAAGATGTGTTCTTATCCTGACAGTCTTCAGTCCCCCCTATAGTCTTTTCTTGTCATCTACACAGCCCATGTGATTAATCCCAACCTGAAAACATATCCTGACATCCTACTTCACAGAAGTGATACTGCTGACACCACTGCCTTGCCTTTAATAATCTAAGTCAGGGACATTTACAAAAGCAAACTGTGTACAAGGACATAGAAGAATGGTGACATGCTTCACAAATTGATTTTTTTAGCTATATTTGTTCTCAATAAGCTTTCGCTGAGGAGTTATTAATATGTTCTTTGTGCCTTCCTGTTTAATAAGAAAAATAACTAAATCTTTGACTTTTAATCCTGTTTTCCTGCTTTCCATTTCTCTCTCATCTGCATTTTAAGACTTTGCACAACATGTCTCCTGTTATTCTCAAATCCCACTTGTTTATTTCACAACTTGCACATGTGAATTTTAACTGCTTTTGAAGTCATTCATAGCTCGGGCTCTTTCTTCAGTCAAACCCATCTCTAAAGCTTCTGAAACCAACCCTGCTTGCCTGTTTAGCTGGAGCTTTGCACCTCTTCTTTTCTCCCTCCATCTGATGCCTCCAAATGAGAATCTCACAGCCCACTTCAAAGCATCAGCCCTTGGCCTCTCTAGTCTGGATCTGACAGTGTCTGACTTGTTGTTAGTCCTCTGGAGCCTAAGCCACAGCTTGAAAGGCCCATTGCAGCCCAACTCCAATAATCCTCTCTGCAGAGTCCAACTGGACCAAAATGGAATACAATCATACCCCACAGATAGGAGTAGGGTGGGGCACATACAGATTTCTTATCACACTACATCACTGGAAAAGACTGCCAGATACATTTTGTCATGACAGTCTCGACTTATCCTGTTTTGCATTGTATGCAAAAGTGTTATGTAGCTGTACATATGTTGGTACAGTGATTTATTTTTACATTGCAAATTGTAACAATTCTGTATATGTCAAATTTGTGTAAAGTAAAGCAACAGTTGTCCATGCTTTGGACTTAATCACAGATTGTAGTAGTAGAATATTATAAGACACAGTTTGTTTAAATATCTGTTAAAACATATTTTTCCACTTAGTTGAACATTGGCATTTTGAGGTCATTACCACGATACATTTTATTCTCTCTTATAATTCACTGGAACCTTCAAATATCCAAATTGTGGAGACAAGTAAGGCATGTCATGACGAGAAAGTCTTGCATGAATAAAAGAATGAAGAACAGAAACCACTTTTTGTCTTTCTCAGTGAGGTGTGACCCTGGGTTAAATTTGTCCAGGGCTGAATAAACCCTGACACGCTGGTTAATGTGTCAGGGCTGTTTTGTTTTTTGTTTGTTTTAGAATACCTGGTAATAAAAGAGATGTATCAGAACTCTCAAAATCAAGAATCTAAACATTGATTTGTTCAGAGACCATGTCACTGGTCAGTAAGTTACAGGGTCACAAAAAAATGACAAGGGGAGTGTGACTTCAATTAAAAAGGCATGTCAAATGAGTAACTGTATTAAATCTCTTTATAACTTCTTGGTAAGTTAACGTTACCCACTTAGAAATGGAGAAAGGCAAAATTTAATCATTTGGAAAAAGCAGGAGCAGGTTTGGAAAAAAAAACATTTATATGGGGACCATGTAGGATAAACAAGGTGGCATCTGTTTGTGACCTCAAAATTGACTAAACAAAATAGAAAACAAAATCTAGAATAATCCTTCTTCCTGTTGTAATGGACCCACGTAACTTTAATTTTACCAGCTACGGTGAATAGGAATTGCTAACATGTAGTGGTATAAACATGCATTTAAACTACTTAAAAAGATATGCACAGGTGTGAACGTATGGTAGCCCTCAGCAGCCAAGATTCTTTCATTGTTACGTAGCAAGGAAGGTATTGGACCCAAAGGCAGGCAAGGAGGACAAGCAGGAGGCAGCCAGGATGCAGATTAACAGGGTTTATTAACAGACAACAGCACTGACACTCATGATACCCAACAAACTAATTAATGATCCAGCAAACAGAACAGAAGCCAACAGATTTATATACACAACTGAAATACACAGGTGAACACAATAGCCAATCAACCCCAGGTGAAACTAATTAACAAGACATAAAGCAAAAACAGAAACACAGGGCAAAACAGGAAGACTACAAAATAAAACAGGAAACCAAAAACCCAAAACCCTAACATTCATACATAAACATGTATGATAACAGGTGATAACTAGGCAACATCTATTTGTTTTAAAATATATACCTGTGTACTGTCTTCTTTGATGTATTTTTAAGGTGTTAGTTGTTTCCATGTTGTTGTTTAATATGATGCATTTTTTTTAAGTGTAATACTATTTACTTTCTCTACGGACTAAGCCCCCACTAAAGTGGCCCTTCTGAATTTTCACACATTGGTGGGTTATAATAAAGATTAATTTGGTATCTGTGTTGCATTCTGTCTCCTTTCGGAGTTCTCTCCAGCAACCTAAAACCAGTCTGATTTAGACTTATCACTTGCGCTTTCTCTTTTAAATCCTTGCTTCCTCAGATAATCTCCTCTTAGGTTTCTTTGCTGAATCGGTCATGGTGGAAATCTAAAACGGCTACTGTGTTTATATCCAGATGTTGCCATGTGACATGGTACTATGAAGCAAAATGGTCCTGTAACTTGCTGCTTCCAGATATGAAAACAAAGTTGTGAAGTGAAGTTTCTCAATCCTCTGATAAATTGAGTAGATTATTGCCTTTCCACAGTACAGAATTATAGATTATAGATTTTATAACCACTGTCCCTTTTCTTTGAATTTTGCACGATATCTATACAAATGAATGCAAAAGAAACATGGGTCTTCTTTTTGTTTTGAAGTGACACTTCACCAAAATAGGATCCCATAAGTAATTATAATTCTGCATTTTCCTAGGTCTTTCAAGAGAGTGTCTTCTTTTACTAAGATATCAATGAGCAGAATTGAAAATCTATAACAAATAACTACAACTTACCTTGAAAAAACAGCTTTCAGCAGATCCCAGCAGATATGAAATTCTTGACTTTTTTCAAAATCTATCTCCTGACCTCTCACTACCTCTTAACGCTTCGGATCTATCAACCACACCCCTCCTCCTTTCACCTCTTCTTGTTCTTACAGAAATATAGTCTGGAGAGACAAAAAAAAAACTGCAGGAAAAACAGCTGCTCCACAGAAAAACCAATATGTGTAGCGCTTTTATAATGGTTGGTTAGATATAAAGAACAAAGAAAGAGGCACAAACAAAACATAGAGAGCATGAGGTTCATTGGGATCCATGACCCTTTGCATGTACTTAACAAACCAAACAACATAATATGAACAGCAACCAAGTAAATCCTATAAAAATTGAGGTCTTGCACATACAAATTAGACTTTGTGCATAATCTCAAACTTATAACTATGCAATGTGATATTTGTAAAATACACAGCATCCAGAAGACAGTGCATTGTGCTTATAAAGGAAACACTAATTCCTTGCTTGTCCTCCCAAAGCTCCACTGTTTGAATTTCATTTTCCTCAAATAAATCATTACTCAAAGAAGTCCCAGGGCTAACAGACTTTTCTGCATGCAAGGCAATAAATCTATCTTATGGTTGCCAAGCCAATTAGCTCAATACAGTGGCTCACTTACTGGGTTAAAGCTCCCAGTTGTAATATTTGTTGAGTCTTTTAACTCTTCACTTTTCTCATTTCCCTTTTAGAGAACTGCAGTAATAGCAGACTATAGTAGAATATAGCTACAGTGCTGCTTAATTGGCACTCTTCTATTAGATAAAGAAACACAGTTTACAGCTGTTACTGAAATGATTTCAAATTGACAAAAAAATAAAGTAAAATCCTGACATAGGCATAAAAAAAGACTGAAAGAGAATTACTTTCCATTTATTGAGATACACTGCTGTCTGCTGAAAGGGGCCAATGTGCTGTTATGCAGTGAGAATGACTCACTGGTTCAGCAGTTTTTTTTTAGTTTTTTTTTTTGGAAGTTGTGACATTATAATCCTGTTGATGTACGTGCAGAACATATCATTCGTGAGAGGCAGATACTAAAACCAGCTAAAAGGATTGTGTAACCTCCATTTTAATCTCATCCTCTCATCCAATCCCTCCATAAGAGGGAAAGTATTGCTGAGAATAATGAGAGAGGAGATGTGAAAAGACAGACAGCCACGAAGCAGATTAGGAGAATTAGTGAGGTGGCAGAAGAGCTGGGTGAAACAGAGGCTAAACAGCTCTGATAGGCCGAGAAATATTGTCTCTTCCAGAAAATTGGTTTAATTTTCTTCAAATGGTGACTTCAAAAAGTGCATTTTTATGTTTTCTCACAACAGAAAAAAATCCTTAAATTAGAGTTTTAAATGTTCATTTTTTGGCTCTTTGTGTAAGCAACAACTTGTAAAAGATTACATGTGTTAACAAACTCAGACTAAGAAATGTATTTGCCTTTTTGTTTATAAGATAAAGGGGTCTTACTGAAGTTATTGCCACAAAATCCTAAGGCTCTTGTACTTCAAAGCACAAAATAATGATCAAGATCTCTCAGTAGTAAGTTTTCATTGTCACCACATAACACAATTTACACCAAACACTCCCACTGTGTACATGTTATTAGCCTAATAACAATTTGTATACTGAGTACCTGGGAACCCCAACAGTCAAGAGTCACACCCATGTTGAGAATGGGTGGGGCCTAAGGTAAATATTACAGGAATACCTGTAAATACATCAATAGTTACAAGTGATGATTTTAATTATTAAGCTGAATTACATGCTTTAAGACAACCGTACGATCTCAACTGAATCCGACAATGTCATAAAATCTATGTACTGTTCATAAGTTGCAGGAGCAGCATCAGTGTGTTGCAATAAACTCTATCTTGTGGGGTTTAAGACTATTCTCACAAAAAAGTGGTCTATTTGTCCAAAGCATTGTAGTGTCATGGTAAAGTCACATAAAATATCTACATTTCACTTTTGCTTTTGTGTTTAGAGTGGTGTTCATGTGACTCATTATTTATCATGGAACAAAAGAATGGCAATAAAATATTTGTACAATCCTGGGCCAGATTTAAACTACTCGATTAAGGGAGACTCTATAGCTACAACACTGCTGAGCACCTCCAACCTCCTTATAAACACATTTCTTTTCTTAACAAACTACCAGGGAAATAGGACTCAAGAAACGTGACTCCCCTATTAACAATTTCACGAAAATAAGTTCAAGTCATAAAAAAAAACCTCTAATCGTAAACAGAATTTGTCGACTAACTTGTAACCAATATCTATTATTCATTGAAAAAAGGTGGGAGGTGGCTATTTAACTATCTTTTGTGTTGAGCAAAATGACACATTTTTCTTGCAAGTTTATGCAATAAAATGTGTTACACTTCTGTTGCCCACACACTGATTAATTTTCTGGAGCTTTTGCTGAGAAAGTGCAATGTTTTTATTCATTCTTTTTGGAGTGATGCTCCATAATAAAATGATAGTTTTAATCTAATTTCATGAGTCTTTTCAATGTGGGAGCAAACCAAAATGCCCGTCTTGTTAAACATGTAGACCAGCATGAAATTACTGTAGAATGACATGTGGATTGAATTAAATAGTTTTATTAGCTTAGTATTTATTATTTCCTCAATAGCAGTCAGTGAAAAGACACAATCTTTTAAATTATGCAATGAGCAAATTACTTTTAAGTGCATTTTTTCTCAATTAATTCCGTTTAGGGTCTGTATTTTAATTAAATCAAGCTTCGATTAAACAAAATAAATTAATAGAGAGTAAACCAGACCTAAAATGGTAGGTTGGTTCATTTAATAAGTGCAAATGCATTCAGAAAAGTGGTTGTGTCCTCAGGGTACACAATGCTTATGGTCGCAATGCAAGGCAGATTTTTCTTAAACTTGTTAAAGAACCAAAGGTATCAAGTAAGCTTTATTTTCTACATAGTTAGTTATTAAGACAGAGAACTTCTTTTAGTTTAGTGAAGCAAGCTTTGTAAGAGTGACTTTAAAGGGTTTGTGTGTGGGTGACTGATTTTTTCAAGTGTCTTTGTCTAAGAAGATTGCACATTGTTGAGCCTTTGACCTGATGCAATTAATTCTGAGAACCACTCTGCTCATTAGGAGTATGTTTTACTATAAGCACCAGCCTAAGAATTCATAAAAATGTTTATTTAAAATTGCAAAAATCTCCAGTCCTGTAGAATCTGTTGTTTTATTACACCAGACAACAAGAATTTTGATTGTGCTTGGTTTTACCATGAGGTAGAAGATCAAAAAATAAAGAATGCCGGATGGATCATTAATGGGATAGAGCCACTGAAAAGAATGACAAAAGGATGTTGATGGTAGTAGGTTTAAATAGCTTTAAACATAACAGACAAAAATGGCTGTGTTGAACGCGAAACACGATGACCTATATACTTAAATCTATACTCACAACACTGTTCCACTGAGACCTGACCTTCTGCCAGAAGATGGTTTACAACCTGGTCCCATGGCACACAAGCATTGCTTTATTTCATCTGCAGCCTTTTCCATCTGTGCAGCAATTACATGGAGAGTGTATGCAGACTGGGACAACCAGAAAATACCAGTTTGTGGATTGAATTGGTCTAAATGTCTTTCAAAATAAGACAGTCATAACCATTGATTCTACAATAGCAAACACCTCAATCCATCAGATAGCAGGAAATGCATCCCAGTGAGGAAGTGAATGGTATAAAACCAAATCAAGTCCTCTTCTTCTGAATACTGAAGAGAACTGGAGGCAGTGGAAACATAGCCCTTTCACTCCAGGGCAAGAGTCCCTCTCATAAAAGCAGAGAAGCCACACACACACCACCCTTTAACCCTGTCATTAGTGTAATCCTGCATGAGAAGAGTAAATTGTCATGAATAAATCCACTTAGAAGCCAGTGAATGAAAGACTTTCACTTTGAGATGCTTGCATTACCATTTCAATAAGCGTGCTACGCTGCAAAATGTTGGCAGTGTTTGACAGAGTAATTGGGAACATTAACGAGTAGATAAAATATGGTTAGCTGAGGAACGTGTGTGTAAGTATGTACGTGCGTGTGTGCGTACATGTCAATTAATTTTCTTTTCTGCCCAGACCACAAAAAAAAGAAACACATTTGTAGATTTTCCCACTAATAGGGCTAATGAATCTCCCTGAAGGACAGAGATTGTGAGAAAGACTTTGCTAGCTTTGTTTGACAAAACAAAAGAACTGGAAAGCAGATGCTAGTCAGACCTTGAGACAAATGTATTCTAGTATTGGCCCAGAGAAACCTTTTGTTTGAATAGAATGACCTCGACGGTGGTGTTTGGAAAAAGTCCTTGGGCTAGGCTGAGTTTTAAATAAGCACCTTTCATGAACTGTACACAAAAACGAAAAAAGGGGCAAACTTTGGGGTATATGCAATTACACACAGCAGACAAAGCATAAATCTGACACTTAGTGGGTCACTCTTTGAATAAATGAGCATCTACCCTAATTCCTACCTGCCCTTTGTTTGTGGAAAAAGAGACAAAGTGGATGAAGATAAAAAAACAATAAAGCGCAAAACCCTAGAGAGAGGAGTGCATCCAGGTCACAAACAGGAGGAGGATCAGGAAAAGCTGGCGGTAGGGAGGGTAATACTATAGCGAAAACTAAAAGTGAGCTAGACAAAGACATGCATACTGTAGACGCATGGGAGGGAGCAGAGACAGACACAAAGAAACAAAGCACTACAGTGAATCTAGCACTGAGTTAGACAACTCAGCAGTCACTGTTTGCTTTAAGGTGAGGCAGGTGCCAAAACACACAGATACGTGTTAACAAAAACACACACTGCGCACACACTCATAGTTACGGTTGCGTTCCGCATCTTAATGTACCCCGAGGTGCCCGAGTCTTTCCCTTGTCATCAATCTGAGAGACAACTCGTGGCCCAAGAGAGAAGGAGGGTGTGGGCAAACATGTAAGACTCTCCAGCATGATGGAAGAAACGAAGAACATAAATCCCTCAAAGATACCAAGCAGAATCATGAGCTGTTTCACACAATATTTAGGACCATGGAATTATATTTCCAATTCTTACTATGCTGATTTACAGACATGCATTCAGCAGTGAGATACAGTATACACAACAATACTTTATTTGCAGGAGGAATTACACTTTTGTGATGGAAATAAGTTGCTGACAGTGCAGGTGGTGATAGCGAAATAACATGAGTTAAAGATGTTTCCCCACAACTGCCTGATATATAAGAGAAGCAGCATATAAAATAGATTTATATTCTATTTATGTGCATGTGTTGCAATATAGTCTCTTAGTCCAGCTGGAAACATTCTTCACAATTCACTTAAATTAGGTTTGAGAATTTAAACAAAAAGACAAGAACAAACAGAAAATCTGTAATGCTGAGTCATTAATGAACTTTTTCACATTATGAAATAGCTTTGGAACAGTAGTATTTGGCACTTACAACCCCCATAAGTCATGAAGAAATGAAAGACTGGTGATTTATAAAGGGAATGGGAAGAAAAATCTGGTAAAACGGCAAACTTGTTTGGTTTGGACCGAACTGCACCAGGGAGGAGTAAATGGGAAGAGAAACGAATGAGGGGTGAAAGATGAAACTTTAATGATCCCTCTGGGGAAATTGGACCCTTACAGCAGCAGAGGGAAGAGTAGAGATAAGAATAGAGTAAATGTGGGATTCTAGATGATATAAGTAATTAACGCAAGATAAACAAATTAAGGGTAAGTGCATAAGTCAATGTGACTGACTAAATGAAAAGTCAGATAGGCAAAAACATATGTCCACATGGAGGTGTTTTAAAGATCCAAAATTACAGCTGACATATTGCAAAACTGTAGAATAAGGAATAGAGTAGAAACAAATTGAGCAGAGGAGGGGAAACGATCTGAAGCAACCTTTACTCTCCCTTAATTTGTGGGAAACAAGAGGTCTCTAAATAAAACGTGTCACAAGACAGAACGTGGCTCATTTTTCTTCTGTCCGAGCTACACATTTTCCCCGAAGGGCTTAGCTGAAGCTGGCTATGAGCTGTGTTTCTTCTAGAGTTCTTCTTACTCCTCCTCCTCCTCTGCTTTGCACTTCCCCTTCACTTGTCACCAGTCCCAGCTGTCTGTCCTCCATCCTCTCTTGTGTATCTGTCTGTTGCTGGGACAACAAACTAAACACCATCTTGTGATTTCCAAACATAACAACTGTGCTCAAAGTAGCTACAACCCCCATAACTCTGCACTTTTTTTTCTACATACCCCCCTTCCCCCATCTCACTGCCGGGTAGAAGACCTTCCAATATTTCTGCTTGTGGGTCTTCTCCCTAATTATCTCACATGGTGGACGAGGTAGCCTGCACCATCCCCCACAACTCTGCAGCTACTACTGAGAGAGCCAGATGAATAATTTCACGTTTTTCGAGCCTTCTCTGTCTCTCGTCTTTAAATTGATTATTGTAGAAAGAGCTCAGCTAAAAGAGCAGCCCACTGGCTAATTTGTCTTTCTGACGATCAGAGTCCATGCCTCAGTATGGGGGGAGGGAAAAGCAGAAGGCTTGAAATGATATGCAAAGAAAGGTGAAAAGCGTGATCATACGAAAAAAATTGATGCTGAGTACTTCGACCGACTCGTCTCTGATAGTTCATTCCGTTTGATGTTTTGGTCAGAGGCACAATTTGGAGGAGTTGGACATTTGCATGTGATCATACTCAGAGAAAAGTGAGCAAATTTAGAGAGGTGCATCCCTGAGAAGCATCTATAATTACATAAAGTATAATGGAAAACACTATTAATACAGCAGTCTGTCATCTTGCTTCTCCCTCCTCTTCTTGTTTCTCCTGTGAATCCCAATCACAAACAGTGCTGCAACCCCAGCCAGAAACATTCATCTGTCAGTGTTTGACTCCATGTAAAGATAACTGACTGTTGTACGTTGCTTGCCTCCAGGTGTTTCCAGTCTCCATGGTAGTGACTAGACAACAGCGAGGGAAAGAGGGTATCATTTGGGTGCTAGAAAGGTTACTAAAAGAGTGTGTGTGCGCCTCTACAATCACTCTGCTTTATCATTAGTGTGTGCTGCTTACTGAATCAACTCTGTTCAAATAGGTGCACCCGCCTTGACTTAGTATTCATTATGATTCAGTGACTCACCTGACTGATGGGGGTAAATTGGGGAGGCGCAACAGCAATATGTGCCATTTGAAAGATGCAAGTGCAACGCTGCAGTATTGACAGTTAGCTGTAATGAAAGGTTGAAAACCTCCAACTTTTGCTTTTTCTTTAAGGTTCCACAAAGCAACTGTAAATCTTCACCATTGGAAAGTAAGCTGATTCAGCCGCCCACCGACTCTCCTGTCATCTCTCTTTTCCTGCATGTGCTATACACCCTCATCACTTTTCATAGCCCCCTGTGTTTTCCTGTCTCACAACTTCAATCTCAGCTTACTCTCATCTCCTTTGTTTCCTCCAAGCCATGCACCATCTCTCAAGGTTTCTGCTCCTCCCCGCCTCTTTTCCCCTTTCCTCTACTTCAAACCAGCAGTAAAGTCTTTCAGCAAGGCAAGACTTTCCTCACTGACTTTTCAGGCCTGAGCTTTCCTCTTTTTTCCCCTCCACCAGTAATGTTGTGCATTCTCCACCCCCATTTTCAACCCTAAAACTCCCCCCTCTCAAACCCTCCTAATGGATCCCATGTCAGCAGAATACCAGAGTAAACCACACAACTGCACTGCGGCTTCATGTCTGTCTCTGCCTCAACATCCCTCATTTCTCTTTCATTTATGCAAAAAAGTAGAAATAAACAGAAAAAGACTACTGGCTGAAAATATCAGCAAATCCATTGTGATCACCAGAAAGATTTCAAATTTGCAAATTTCCTCTTTGATACAGTATTTCAGAAATAATAATGATATAGTGTTTTTCATTACAATTAGTTTTTTTCATTAGTTTTTTGCAAACTGCTGAAGTTTGGCTTTCCTCCTGTCCATGCAGCCATGGAAGCTATTATTAAACAAGATAATTACTCAGGTCTTCTCTGTTCCAACCAAATTGCTGCTTTTTCTAGTGGACTCAGCACTTGCTGAGTGAATGAGAAAATGTTTATTTTTATCTAATATGTTCTGCAATAATTTGTATCCCCGAGGAAACCACCAAAAAATGTGCTTAATAAATACCCTGTCTGCTAGAAAATATGCTAATATATTGCTCTTTTCCAGCAAATATGTTTTGGTACAAGCAAAATGCCATCTGGATTATGTTTTTTTTTTTTCATTCAAATAATGAGAAAATTTAATTAATAGTAATCTTGTTCCAAACTATTGTTAATGACTGTGTCTATAAAATAGCCACTGATGTATGAAATTGAAATGGAAGATGCTGGTTACGCTTCTTCTTTTTTTAAAGGTAATAATAATAATAATTATGATAAAAAGATAGATGTGGATATGTTGAGATGTTTAAAGATGATTTAAAGCAATTGAAGTAATTAAAGTTTTACTTAATTTTCTTGAATAAATCTATTCCTTCTGGAGATTGAGTGTTATACTACAAATATTTTTATACTTCCAACCATTTCCAGATTACCAATGAATTGGGCTTTAGCTTAAACTGAACCTTTTGATCAACAAAAAGAAGTCTGTTGAAATCCAAGCACAGATAAAATACTTCCACTTCAGAGTAAAATATTTGTTCTTCTTTGCAGCAGCATTTTAGTTTGCAAGGCTTGTTATTCCCTCTGTTTTAGCACCAAATTCAACCAATGACTAGTTGTTGGGTTTTTTGTTTGTTTGTTTTTTCCAAAAGGTATTACAGCTAACAGCAGGAACTCAAAGACTGAAATGACTCTGGACTGTGCTCTCTCATATGGCGAATAAGGGAGCCGCTTGTTGGAGAAGTGGTAGTGCATGCAGGAGGCTCACAGGGACGTATGTGATAGACGACCCGATAAGGGACTGACAGGGACAAACTCTCACATCTCTGCTGGGCTCTACACTCCACAGGTACTGGGTATCGAAGCCAAGCCTGGACAGTGACAAATGGAACCAATTTCCATTTATTTATCTACGTGTTGTTTAGACCAAAAAACACATGCTGGCCTGCCCCCCCATAAATCATTATCCTGTTAACATAACACCAATAAACCAACTCATTAGCTCTCCCACGCAGTGGATTAATCAAGCAACCCATCAAACAATATGTAAAGACTATAAATACATTTACTTTGAAATTAGTGGCAAAATATACATCAGGAAGACGACGATAAAGTCAATGTAGACAAGTGCACTCACACTCGACGGGCACACAAAAAAGCTAACAGTGTTTCCTGTTAAACAAATGTGGAAATGGAAATGGAAGGGGTGCGCTGAGGGGATAAGTCTAGGGCCAAAACCACCTCACTTATAATACAGCAGTAGGCTTCTACTTGGCGGACAGACAGGGTGCTGGAAAAAGCTTTGGGGAGCAATGGGGTCATGGGGGAGGGAAGACTCCCATTTATACTGTTTAGATTTGATAAGGCCTGGAAATTGCTGAGAGGCACCCACTTCTGCAGAGACAAGCAGCCTGCCAAAGTGTCCCAGTGACTCCAGCAGGGTTGGTTCAATGAGGAGTCCTCACAAGACATGTCGAGCCCTCTGCTATTAACCCCACTGATAAAACTTGTGTTATACCTCCATCATAAGCAGCCAATTAAGCTACCACATCTGTATGCCCATGCAGCTATAATCAGTATTCCTTTATCTCGAGGTCAGTTTTCTCTCCTTAACTCATTCTGCTGCACAAATCACACCCCTTTCGCTGTCTCTGACATTAACATACACTCCCCAAAAATAAAATCTCTCCCTGCTGGTTTTGTTATATTACCTGACAGAACCCCAACAGATTTTTTTGCTCAGCGCCAAGCAGTCAGTGGTGTGAATGGTTGAGCTGCTGGATTTAATTAGTGCTGCACCCATATGGATTAGCAAACAGACAGCCAAACGCGCAAGCAGCAAGTATGTCACATTCCCACCTGATCAGCTCTAAACATTGCCCTTGGTGGCATGCAAACACAGATGCACACATGAGTACACAGCAGAGAGGAAACAAACATGGTGGGGGACCGAGCAGCTTTATAATCAGGTGATTTCTTTGCCGTGAATTTAATTGGTTTCAGGAGCTGCGGAAAGAAAATGTTAAGGTTGGCTTGTTGCGCCGTGCATGCAGAGACAGCTGGTCTGATGGGCAGGGGGTAGGAGGGAGCAAAGTGAACACATCGCTAAATAGATTATTTTAAAAAGCAGCCAAGTTGATAAACAGCATACTGTCATCTTGGCAACATAGAAATGTAGATGGATGAAGGGACCTGAGAACACTTGCACTGGTTCCTTACATTCATTTCAACCGCAGCATTTCAACCGCAGCAGATTTCTGTCTGATACCCCCAGAGTTATGTCAGGAACACTCAATTTTAATCAACAAATTTGCATGTTTTTCCAATTTTCATTTTCTGAAACACCATTCATTGTCTCCTTAAGATGCTCCGTTGCACACAAATGTTTTTGGCGTATTTTTTTAATTATGGTCACTTATTTCACAGTATTATCTAAGTATTATCTAAATGAAAACATTAATAAAGTAATTTTCCAAAACTACACTTCAGTATATAGTTCCCTTACATACAACCTAATGGTTTCTATAACTATTGCATATTTAAGGTAGTTGAGCAGGTGGAGGAGAGTAAAGCATTTCTATGACCAATAAGGCTCTAGTAGTTGTTCAAATGGCTTCCTCCACTAAGGTATCCATTTGTCATCTCAAGCCTAAAAGTCAAATTATGCACTTCTACTAGAATTAGCTTCACTGATTGATCTACACCCTGAATGGACCATGCCATTTCCTTATTTCTACCCAACAATACCCTCAATGCATGAGCGTAATGGAGTCATCAATGATGCCTTATGGACTGAGAGAAGAGCTGTAATAAGGTAATAGGGTTTGCTTTTTCTTGACTCTTACCATGGATACTTAGGACTGTAATATGCTATTTAGCTTCAGCTATATAAATTCTGAATAATTCATACTGATATATGCTATGTAAAGTGAAGGTGGTTAAGGCATTTAAAACAGCTAAGCTCTGTATGAATAATAGTGTAATCTGCTGCAATTATGGAGAGATGGCTTATGATTAGCTCCCTGTAATCCCTCCAGCTGTCTCTGTCTGCAGAGTCAGAACTGTCTACAGATTGGAATAAATGAGAAACAGCAAGCAAGAACAAGGAGAAGACATGTGCAATAAATAGACTTAAGACATGTCCTTCACAGACAAAAATATTGTGGTGAAAACAAGGTCACATTGTCCATGCTTCAGTCCCACACAACTACCCTAGTCCACATTCTAAGTTTTTCATCCAGCCATGTCTGACTTTTACTTTCTTAAAATGTAGTCGCTGTCCCATTTGGCAGCATGTGTCCAAATTAATTGATTTGTTGCTGGACACATAGTTTTCTTCTGCTCTGCTTGATGTAAATATGCAACTGCTTGAAGGTTTGAATGGAAAGTGGAAGGGCAACATACCTTTCAGTAATTCACAAGGCAAGGAAGAGTGAGCTTTACCGAGACTGAAACCCCTGATTAAACCCAGTAGGTGTCTATGCTGAAGCTACCCCATCTTTAATAGTATTCACTGAGGCATATGGACTAACATGCAAAGACTGTTAAAGTCCTGGTGTGTGTAAGTTTGTTGTTCTGTTCAGAAACCAAAGGGGAGTGAAGAGGGACGGCTTTTAAACATAGCAGGCTGGAAACAATGTAAACACTGTACAGCACAATCCCTGCTGTGCGTGTTCATGAGAGTGTGAAGCTTCCTTCAATCCTTCCTTATGGGAGCACCGGCTTTCAGTCTTCTAGTAGTGTTGTTGCTCCTCACTATATATCCTTCTCAGAGGGGATGCATTGAGTGTTTGCATGCATTTCTAATACCCACCCACTAGCATCAGGATTTTGTCTGCAAAGGGAAAGGGTAAAACCAATATTCAATTCCACATCAAATGATCCTGCAAAATAACTATCAGTCCCTTCACTGAGAAGTTAGTAAGACACCGCAGTGGACACATTACCTTCTACTGAATGTGCTCTGATCTGAGATCTGAAAAAGCTTCAGAATAGAACAGAGAGGCTCCGGAGTAGACACAAGCAAGAACTTGTAGATATAAAATGACAGACTGGATCCTTTCCACCATTCTGTAAGATGGCTGGTAGCATTGATATAGGCTAAAATCAGTTTTAACCAATGAAAAAATAAACTTTTACTCAAATTCCAGTTGTAGTAGCTTCCGTGATTGCTGACTGGGAGGCAAGAAGAGTTACTGGAAGTAAGTGTGGTTTTATTAGTACATGAGCGCCCCTTCCTGAGGATAAACATGCTGCTGCTGGCTACAGGAAAAGAATCAACAGAATTTTGTTAGCAGAGTGGCATTTCTTAAAAAAAAACCCCACCTTGCTTCTGTAAAAACTGCATATCTTTTTTATTTCTTTTTTCTTTTCAAAGATCACCTACTTTATTGACCTTTTGTCAGGCAACATCAATACTTTGTCCAGGCAACTCCAATCAATATTTGAACTTCGAATTGTACGTATCTAAGGTCATTTAGTCTTCTTTCTTTCAACTGAGAAATATTCTAAGAGTCAAACCACTGCTTCCAGCCAACCTCCTGTAAATGCCGGTGCAGACTTTGATTTTCTGGCTGGTAATAAAAACTAGACAACAACCCCTCAACACCCCAATTCTAGACTGAATTCACTAGCCAGTCAAATAAAAAATTGATTCCTCACTTATAAGAGCCTGCATGGATGGACTCTTGCTTGTACAGTAGAACTGTTGAGCCCCTGTTCCAGTGGTTGGCCTCTTCGATCCTCAGACCAAGACCTATTAACAATCCCCCAATTCCAATTCCTAAACCAGAAGTGACCAAGCTTTCAGGGCTTAGCGCCCAAACTTTATAGCATTGTTGAGAATTTCCTCTGCCTGCTCTTATTTTATTTCATTATGTATGTTAGATGTATGTTGTTGTAGTGTGTTTGTGTGTGTGTGCTTGTATGTACTGTATGTATTCGTGCAAATATATGCACTTATGTGCTATTCTCTCACAACTGTGAAGTACTTTGCAACTTGAAAAAGTGTTTACAGGAAGTCCAGATTTCTACCCCTGCCTTAGGTTTATGTTTGGAGTGCCGAGCTCTGAAATGGACATTAGAAGCACAAAGCCTGCATCTTTTCAGAAATACTTCAACTTGAACCTGAATCTTGGGACACATCAGAAAAGAGTTGTACAAAACCAAATGTTCTAACCACAAACCAAAACTAGCAGTATGAGAAAAAATACCCCAGCAAGTGGGGGAAAATATTTGCACTGTTTTGATTTGGGTGAACTTCATTTTTAATTCAAAATGATGAAGATGGATGCCAGAGTCTGACCCGTTCTAGCACAAGTATAGTGCTCATGCCAAAATATTGCCTGAAGATACACAAATCAATTAACTCAAACTAGAAGGGTGAGTAGACTAAGCAGTCAAAGGCCAAATCAAACAGATAGAACTTCATACATATATGCAAGTTCACAGTGGATATTCTCATCCTTCTACACGATCCACTATTTTTCTGCTCGCTACTCTACCTTCATCCCCCATGGCAATGTGAGTCGGGCAACAGTATCCCCCTGTATTACAAAACCTCTAGGGATATTCTGCTTCTTAGCATGCAGCAGAGTTACAAGCAGTGAAATGCATAGAGACACTCATATTCACACTCTCGCGCAGTGGATACCTCTAGTATGAGACAATCGATGCCAACAGAGCAGCAGCAGATGTAGAGGGTGTGGGGGTTGGTTGGTTTGTGTCAAATAAGCAACATCCAAAAGAAAAAAAACATCTAAATGAAAAAATTAAAATACTTTTATTGATTTTGCATATGCATTTTTATAGTTCATTTATATCTATGAGTGAATAAGATGTAAATATGCTCCAAATATAATTGATGGAGAATAAAAGAAAACTGCTGGTTTAAAAGCAGGGTAAGGGATGTTTTCCAGAAGCATTTTGTACTATATTGTCAAAAAAAAAAACCTTCACAATGCAATTGCATCTAATTAAATGTTCCAACACAAATAAAATAAAAAATAAGTTACCTGTGGAACAGATGGGACTGAAATTACAAGTCCTAATTTTATTAAATAATACATCTTTTCAATTCTTTTCAGTCTTTTCTTCCACGTATCAGAAATGTCACAAAAAAAGGATTTAATTTTTTAAAAACATTCTAGAGTCCACCCTCTTGCCTGCAGGGAGGTGTTGATGAATGCTTTTATTTAGATCAGATATTATGCCCTACTCTCTGCTCTTCCCAAAAGGTATTTCATACTTACAGATGCTTGAGAATTCAACAGCATCAGCTCTGACAAGGACCAGGGGTGGACACACATTATGCTATTTTGAAAATTGATGTGGTAATTGTGTGGATATCTGTATGCCTGTGTGTGAGAGACAATAACGAGAGTTTGTATATTATTGTGATTATTTTAATGTGTAAAGCACTTCATGTTGCCTTGGCAGGAAAAGTGCTTTATAAATAAAGCTTTGATTTGAAAGAACATCATCCAATCTTTTCAGTCGACTTATTCTAAAACATTGAATGGTTGTATGTCTATCAAACTCATTTTTATGAGACACTTTTAAAGGCAACAACTTGCCAGAGCTTGACTAACATAGCTAGAATACTAGATCAAAATACTGCGGACCTTCGGGAATTGTCAAATGTCAGCTTATTCAAACAGTTCTTTCCATAATTACCTAGCTTTCTGTTAATAGAAAAATACTTGTTATGTTTTTTGTGTTTCTTTAAATATGCTGAATATGAAATAAATGCTCACCAACAAAAGCAATGGCTATCTATTCATAAGTGGTACTTTGCATGAATGGGGGGAAATAGGTGACAGCCAGAGTAGACATCCAACTGACTGCTCACCTGCATCACAACAGCTGTCTCCACACTAAAAAAGAAAAAGAGGAAGAAACTGACAACATGTGCAGATGTCCAATGGCTGTTACAGCAAAAACTTCCTCATCTGTCAGTGAAGGGAACCGGTTAGCGAGCCAGCTGTCAATTAAACAGCCACTCATCCAGAGAAAGCCTCATACATTCAAAAGTACAGACTGGGCAAAAAAAAAAAAAAGAGTGTATGTGTGTTTGTGTCTGGTTGTGTACCATTTATTTTCTGTTGACATTTTGATTCACGACCTTTAGCAAGACATTTCTCTTGGCATATGCGTCATATGAACATAAGGAAAAAGAGATGTACCCAATCAAAATGGACAAACACTATAATATATGTAATAAGACTATTTTGACGGTCCAGACTAAAATTAAGGAGGCATTTGTAGAAAAACTATTTAATCAATATCAGTCCAACTATGAATCCTGGCTCACACTACTTGAGGGTGTAATGAGCCAGTTCTAGTTTAAGAAACAAGAACAAAAAGTATACAAAATGATGTACTTTTTATTACTCATAATTTGCCATGAAAAAATACAAAAGCTGCCAGGAGAAGCTTTGGTCACAGTCAGTGACCTAACCTAAATACTTTACCAATATGCCAGTCCAGTTTTAGATATAATACACCATCTAAATTTAATCATAAAATACAAGAAAAAGATTTTTGCAAGTAGCACTGACAGAAAAATCAAAGTTGATCACTTGATTTTAAAGTTATTTCTGCAGTGTTGGTACTCAGCAACCTAAGCGATTTTTGTATTAAGATACAACAGTACACCTCTTATTCATCTTCCACCAAACATAATACAGCTTCAGGAATCTGTAGTGCAATCAAGCAGAAAGCCTTTAAGGCCACTTTGTACTTTCAACAAGAAATCGATGCCCTTGGCATCATTTCATGTCTTAAAAAAACTAACAGACTTCCTTACAAATAGCCTTTCTTTGCCTCGTTCAGTTCATGTCTGCCTATATTTTATGTACCAATGATCAATTGAGGATATTTGATTGCTTTTGAGATTTGATTATATACCATAAAACAACTGTAATTAACATAGGTTTATATCTACACGTTACAAAGCAATAAGACAAATAATCTAGACTGTGATCTTTTATATATATAT
>JBAMHX010000017.1:5275325-5305394 GCA_037177515.1 Pseudomugil tenellus
TATATTCTTTATGGAGTGGGACATCTTTTACATTGTTGGTACATAGGGCAGAATAGAAAAAGGAATGCCAATAAAAAAGAATACATAATAAAAATGTAAGAGGTACCTGATAATAACATGATCCCATAGGTTTCAATAACACATTGCATTATTTTCCTCAATGTTGGTGGTCCTACATCAGCCCACCCCTGTCATTTTTAATTAAAAAACCATCCACACAAAATGAGGCAATTATCACTGTTTTAAACCAAAGAACTATTCAAGAAAATATTAGACATTACATACAGATTAGCTACCAGGAGGCTAAGCAGACACAGTTTTAAACCAGCAGCTGGAGACTTGGGTTTCAGTTTTCAACTCAGATTCATGCCCAAGGTCAAATATCTCAAGATGCAATTCTTAAGGAATGTGCATAATTGTGTCTTTGTGGTTTGTCTACACAAGAAAGTAATGAAAAAGCAGTTTGCAATATTTACTGCATGCTGCAGACATAGAGTCATCGTTTGGGGCTGCAGGAAGCTGACAAAATCTGCTAGCTTGGTGATTCTGACTCTACATCAGTGGAAAATATCTGACTTCTGTTTGTCCGGATTTCTCATGTATGTCTTTTATTTTTAGAAAAAAAGCAGAAGTTTGGAACAACAAATAAAGGCTTGTGGATTTTGTAAGTGCCTTAAAAGTGTGCAATAAATGGAACAGCTCTGTCTTGTTAAGGCAAACCCTTAGTTTCAGTCTGTGAAAGTCATTTACCATTACTCTACGTGAGCAGCGGGTGAGAGTGCGGATCAAAGGCCAAACTTTTAATAGCTAGACAGAGATTTTTAGGTTTTCAAGTTCACAGCCCTGTTCTTGTAAGTTAAATTGCACCACAAGTGAGACGACATTTAGCATGGTGGACAACATCATAATAAAACAAATGTCTTGGATAGAGCATTTCATACACAGTAATAAGAACTGGAAAAACATCCAATAAAAGTAAATAAAAATCTCTATTATTGTGAAATTTGCTGCAGGATTAGAAAAAATATTACAACTTCTGTTTGATACGGTAGTGTTTATCACAGTTTAACAAACATCATATTGGTTTGAATTTATACTGCTATTTTCAGTTTTTGTCTAAATAAGCATTTCAACCACAAAGCACCCTATATTTCATAGACCTAGACTAGAGCACTCAAATCACAGTAGTAAAAGTGTGTTTGTTACTCTTTTCTTTGCCTTTTTGTAACTTAATCACAACTGAATGGCCAAGAATGTCAGCAAAGCATTTCGCCTCTTTAAAAGTCATTAAATCTATTTACTGAGAGACTTTGTGGTAGCCTACTATTTACAGGCTCAGATGCAGATACTGTAATAAAGAAAATTGTGTGATGTTTGTCCCTGTTAACTAACATCACAACTAAAATGATCAGTATAAAAACCGAAACATTCACTCATTTTCTAAACTGCTTGATCTAATTCAGGGTTGCAAGGTAGCAGGAACGAATCCCAGCATGCGTAAGGCATTGCAGGTCGATAGCAGACTCTGAATATCAAAGTTATAATAAAGTTATTTTAAACACATTAAAATAGAAGTTGCACTTCAATCATCTTGATCCTCGAAAATAAGGAATATTTCTTAATTAAGGTGTTAATATTATAGCAAACAGTTCTACAGTTTCAAAAGATCCCATTAGATGAGATTTTAAAGAATCCCTTTATGCCACCTCAAAAAACATAAAATCACTTAGCATTAAAGGAATTTTGCTTAGCTAAACCTCATTTTAATCAATCAATATGTATTTATAAAGCACTTTTCACACATTAAAAAATGTAGCACAGTGTTTACATTAAAAGAAAAAACGACATTGCTCAACAAATCCCCCAGATTGAAGACTCATGAAACCCACATGTAGGCTACACAACATATAACTCTCACTTACAGATTATAGCACAATAACACATATCATTATAACTGGCCTAATCCCCATTAGTTGTATCGAGACACTAAGACACTGAAAAATTAAGGGAATAAAACATTCAACATAAAAATATAAATATAAAACATAAAAAAGTATTAAAGTTAGAATGAAATAGGATAAAAACATTAAAAAGAGTTGGGCCTGAAGGTAAGCTTTGGGGAATACCATACATCATCTTGTATTTCCTGGAAGATTGTTCCTGTCCAGTTTAGTTTAGTCACTTGCAACTTCAACCTGCTGTCTCTGTACTGTGTTTATCTCTGAACCCGGACTGATAATCCTCAAAGACACTGTTGTCTTTTATAAAATCATTAGATTGGTTTAAACTAAACTTTTGTGGAAATTTACATAGAAAGGATAAATTGAATACAGGTCTGTAACTGTTATTCAGATCGGCATCAACAAGGATACAGATGCTGGCACTGTCCTGTTAACATCCATGAAGTGATGGTTGATCTAATAGATTCAATCTTATTCATAAAATGAACTGCTAATTCCTCACATGTCGAATTTATTACTGTCCTATGTCTTGCTTCTTTTACTGCTTTATTGTAAATCGCTAGTTGGTCTTTTAAAATATTTGAGTGAATGGTAAAGTCTTTCTCCATCTGATTTCAACCTCCTTATTTCTTCCTTTTTTCATGGTGGGTTTTGTTTTGTGCTAATATGTTTGACCCTGAGAGGAGCAACAGAGTCAAGAGTAGTTCTGAGTTTACAGTCATCAATTTCCCATTAAATCATATAGGGAAGTGTGTCCAAACACTAAAGCCATACAATTCAGGATTATCCTAAAAATATTTTGATGAAAAATGTGTCATCATCCATAACTTTTTTATAAATTTTGCTTCACTTTCTACGTGATAACCGAAGTTATGATAATGAGTTAATTTCTTTTTTTTAAAGACTCAGTTCAATAATTTTACTGAAGACCAAACTTGAAGTGCACAGGTAGTCTCCTATGAAGTGTGATCAAAGAAGAATAAAACTACAATAACCCATCAGCAAAAGGCACACCGGCACCTGTCTGTGGAGCATGTGAAAGTGCTCATGTGTGTGTGTGTGTGTGTGTGTGTGTGTGTGTGTGTGTGTGTGTGTGTGTGTGTGGGCGCTTTTACATTGAGGCCATGTTGGTAGTACAGTAAGAGGAGCAACGAGTTGTCCCTGTGGTGGTGAGGTGTCATCCTACCTTCACTGTAAACACTATCCAGTCAAACCTCAGAGAGAACAGATGGGGAAAACCATGACTCCTTTTGAGTTTATAGGAAAAGAGTGGAGGGGGAGTGGCTACTGTCATCTATAGGAAGAGAAGGCACAGGGGGGCATGACCCGTCAAAAGGGGCAGCGCGGGGGGGATTCCCCTGTTCACAGCAGTTTGGAGTTAAGATGGTTTATTTTGGGTTTGATTTTGGTCTCTGTGATGGACAAGCAGCCTGTTCAGAGTGTACCCCATCTCATGCCAATTGATTGTTGGGAAAGGCTACATATTTCCACACAAAGCTGTCTTTTAGTTACAATGCACTTATTTCACACTGGTTGTAATTTTAATAAGATAAAATTAAATTAACCGTCTCACCTTTTGCCATACTGTATAACATATCAAAAGTAAAAGGGTTTCTTTTTAGCAAACTCACTGCAAGAAATTAAATGAGCTAGTTTCCTCAAATGTCAATTATTTCTGTTTTTCATATCCTGTAGAGATATACCCCAACTATAAACACTTACTCATTTGTAAAATCAAACACAAAGAACCAATAAATGCCTAACATTCCTTCTCATGCTGTATAAACTACAATTAAGTGGAACAGTTGAACACTGTCATTCACCCAAGAATGTGGAAGAAGGAATGCAAGTGTGTTTCTCTGTCTGTGTGTGGCCAGGGACAAGGTGTCTATTTATGTTTAATTTCTGACATATTTTTTTATTATTATTTTAAATTGTATTTGCACATGTGGTTTTAATCACAGAGACCTTGAGAACAGCTCTGGTTACTCTACTGTAAATCAGTTTTCCTGTGTTCTGCAACACAATTCGGCAGAGTGAGGCAGTCTCCGGGGAGGCAAGTCAAGGTCATGAACATGATAACACCTTCCAACTGCAGAACCCAGATGTTCAGGGCAAGATATGGGCTGAGTGAAAATGTAAGCAGGAGGAATGCGCTAACAAGCTTACCGCAGGCTGAACAATTGATTTTTACCTGATGCAGACTAACAAGTCTCTGCGTGATTGATTTTATTTGTCAATTATTTTTATGAATAACATTAAATAGCTAAATATTATATTTGATAGCTTGAATTTGTCCAAGCAGCTCTCATACTTCATCAGGTGACTGGATAAAAACCTAATTCCTAATAACTATTTATGATATGTACACACATATCTGTAGAAAGCATTATATAATTCTATAACACAGAAAATGAGAATCTGTAAATGCTCACTGAAAAGGTAACAAGCGATTAAAGCCCCAGGGCAGGCTCGAACCAGAACATTGCCGGTGCATGATAAACATCTGAGCCAAGTAGGTCACCGGGACACTTTAACTAGAGAGTAAATCCATCAGTCTGCTTACGAGACACAGGAACAGACACACATACTGCATTTTCCAGATCCAGAATATCATGCTGTTGCCATTTGCAAACATATATATTTAATCATGTACACATGACACTCAGCTGCATTGCTGGCAAAATGTGCTTGGCATGATAATGCTTTTCACTGGTAATCATTTATGTGTCAAAAACTGCTTGCATGTTCGTGGCATTTTACATTTTGACTACACTTTAACTCATATTACCAGAGAACGAATAAGATGAGACAGATGCTAGTGCAGGAGCTCACCACCCGCATTGCTGATGAGAAACACCTGAGAGCACAACTGAATGCAAAGGCCAACAGCCGATCTCAGAGGCTTATTCTCACTCCATTAAATGTTGAGTGGAAAGAAAAGTGGCTGTATAGGACATTGATTATCACTCAGGCAGAGCTTGAGAGTGAAACTTCCCATGAAAAGATCAAAGACTGAATTTGCACAGAGGTGGATTGTTATTTCTTTTTTAAAAATCTACAAATAATGTGATCTTGCAGGTACTGAAAGGTACCATTTCAAGGGTTATTAATCTGCAATGTATTTTACAATTATTGTATGAGTA
The DNA here is from genome assembly GCA_037177515.1 of Pseudomugil tenellus. Lineage (NCBI taxonomy): Eukaryota > Metazoa > Chordata > Actinopteri > Atheriniformes > Pseudomugilidae > Pseudomugil > Pseudomugil tenellus. The sequence goes on from JBAMHX010000017.1 coordinate 5,280,433, forward strand.
GGTTAAATTGACTGTATAATGTATTGGATGCTTGACCACCTGTACATTATCACGTTTGGTTCATTTCTTTTGAGGCTTACAAGTTGTGTAGATGTTATTTTAGACTCTTAATGGTAAAGTAACTAAACTGATACGTGATTTATACATTACAATTCAATGCTGGGTCTTTACATGTCACACGTGCATGTCTGCATGACCCACATTTATTTGGTCTGCTCGTAGTGGAAGCCCACATATGAATTGGTGAGACCTTGAACTGTGTTCTGAGTTGATACAAAATTTGTTCATCTATGTTCATGCATGTGCACATACAGATGCACTCATCTTTATGAAATATAATACAAAATAAATACAAATCAAACTAATAACCTTGATACACGCATTTCATTTTGCCACAAAAATCTGTGGTGTTTGTCATTTGAGCTGGAAGAAAATTCTGTTTTAACTCAAGCTGTGATGTTTTACTAAACCTAATCAAACCTCTTCTAATTAAAGTAAGATGTTACTAACTAATATTTTTTTAGCTTCTATGCTTAGCAGTACAAACTTTAAATAAATGTAAAGAGTAACTGAAATAAAAGCTAGAGTTTTCTATATCTGTAGGGAGTATTTGGGAGACAAAACGTGGGAGACAAACGTGGAACTATAGCTTGATAATAAGTAGCTCCAACACTGAACTCCACTGAGCTGCAAATGCAGCGTTTTCTTATCTCTTAAAGTATTTGCAATAGTTTCACAAAAAGCCTGGGAATTTCATCCTCCATACAGTTACTCTTTTATTGTCAACAGAGTAGTAATAATGATAATCATTAATGTTGGTGAGAAATTCAAGTCTCACATTAGAAACCAATACATTGAAGTTTTTTAACAGTTTCAAAACTGACTAAGTTGAATAAGAAAATCCAACTTGCTTGAGATATGTCGGTAGTAAAATAGGTAGTAAAATAATCTTTTATGTCTTCAGTTAAAACTGCAATGGTGAGAGTCCTGTTTCAGAAAGTGGGCAATTAACATTAATAACAAGATATGTTGATTACAATAATATCTAAAAAAAATAAAAAAAAAACAAAAAAAAGGAATATGGCTGTGTCCGAATTTGCACCCTATGCCCTAACACCCTTCATCCATTAAAAAGGGCTACACTACATAGCACACTACATAATGCCCTCAATCTGCCAGCAATTCGGACATGAAGCTCACCACTTTCTCCCTGTCGCACATCATGTGACTACCAGCTGCAACAATGGCAACCACATAGGACTTGAAGGTGACGTTGCAAATCCAATATAATTTCATGTGAAAATGTCTTATTTACTTAAATTGCATTTTATTCTTGCTTTGTATCATTCTTATTCAGTAGAAAAGGGATAAAAGTAAAGTTTTATAGTTTCTTTTCTTTTTTGTTAAACGTTTTTGATGTTCGTATCATTTTCGCCAATGTAACCTCATCCCGCAATGCACTGTGGTCTATATTGACTAGTAGTGACCATTGATGCTCACTACTTTTCAGGATGCATTGTGGGAAATTTTGAGTGCACTACTTTTTTTTCCCAAAGTAGATTCTGACACCCCTACTAAATGGCGTGAGCACTATATAGGGCACTATGAAGTGTGCACATTCAGACACAGCCTTTATGAGGGAAAACAACCCACACTGGAAGTCCTCCTTCACCATTTTTACGTGTCTCACATTGTCACACAGGATTACAACATTTCAACCAGCAGACTTCTCCAGAATCGTCTTGTACAGTTAGAGACAAACTGTTGAATTGGTGCCATTTTTCTTTGGGCAATATCCTTCAGTTTTCACATTGTCTACTGAAAGCTTACTACTCTGCTCAAATGCTTTATCAAGTGTCTACTGCACCATTTTCTCTTCCCTTGTTAGCCAAACAATGTTTTAGCATGGCTATACACTTATCTCAAGTTTTTTTTCTTAATGTCAATAATGTTAACAATTTTAATAAATTTACCTTAAAAAGCACTTAGAGCGCAGACCTCTGCCAAGCTTATTATTTTTCTCACGGAAGATGGCCCTATCTCACAATGATAAGGAATCCTTTAAAAAATTGATGTGATGAGGATTTTGTGAGTGATGAGGATCAGATGGTGATTCTCATCACTGCCAAAATGTATTCACTTCGTCATCTTCCCATTCTGAATATATCCTGAAAATGTCATGAAAATCTATCCATTACTTTTAAAGTTATGTTGTTCACAAACAAACAAACAGACAAACTCTCCCAAAAACATTACCTCAGAGGTAAATACCCGAGTTAGTGCCATGCTGCATTAGCAAATGCAGCTCATTCTGTATCGGACTTGTTGGTACAGTGTTCTGTGATGCTGACACTATTGCTCTTCTGAAAAAAGATAGAAATGTTTAAACAGGACTGATGATAAGATGATAAGAGTGCGTGCAGTTTTGGCATTTGAAGACACATTTGGTTTCTTAAGACAACTTTAAATCTTGATGTGGCTTACTGACTGTTTGTGGGGACCAAATGCAAATCTTATCAAAACACAGCTGTTTCTCTTGCTGCTACTGGTGGTGCCATATTTAATTGCTTTTGTTTAGTTTACGTTTGTTTTGTTTATTTTCATAATTGCATTACAGCAATAGACTTTCATTTGTAACAGTCGTGGTCTATATATCAGACACCATTATTAGAATATCATTTGAATAATTTCTGAAATGGCATAATATATTTTGACTTTTTCTTTTTTCTTTGTTTTTTTCACAGTAAACCTGCTTTTGTCAATCACTTCCATTTCCCATGCATGTATTGTGACCTTGAGAAATTCCTTTTCACTTGTTTTTAGCCATAAAAGACTTGCTTTTTTGCCTCTTTCTACAAAAATGAAAGCTTACCCAAATATACATGGTTTGATAGATTTTCACAAAGTGTGGTGCCTGAGGATTTATCTGTTTATCTGTATGAACAGCTTTTTGTTTGGCTCCATCTGTAATGCTGTTGATCACATGTTGGCACAAGCTCTATTAGTTGATGGGAGATACATGGCCATAGCCCAGCTTGTTTGCATCACTGTATGGATTGTTTGGGTTCAGTTTAATTTATGCTGCAGTCACAGCTGCTTTCGGGATATCTGAAAGGCAAACTGTTTCTTTGTCTGCTCGAAAAGTATCAAACCATTTAGATTTTTTTCTTTCTACTTTATAAAGAGAGCTTTTCTTTTCATTTTAATATAAATGCAGTGGATCTGTCAATGAAGAGAAAACTGTTTATGCAGGAAATAATTAAATAAAGAAGTTTAATTAAATCTGGCCATTGTCAACTCTGATACCAATCTCCCATCCCATAATGAACCAGCTGTTTGAAGTGAGCAAACCACTGCAGGTACTTTTGTTGATTGGTAAAGAAGCTTTCTTCTGCACAGTTAGCTTCTGCTGTGGAAAATCACACAAAGCTAGAGCACAGGGTGTGATCAATGTCTAACTGAAGCCTAATTTTCTGTGCAATAACTGAACATGAACACATTCATTTCTTGATTTCAACACACTTTGCCAAAACCTGCAGATGTAACAGCAGTGTGCCCCTGATCCATCATGCTGTCCTTGGAGACAATCTTGTTTTCTTTTTTATTCTAATTTTATTTCTTTAAAAAAACAGATAATATTGTCTTTATTACAGTACAAACTCTAGTTCAATGAAAAGAAAAAGAAAAGTGTAAAATGCTTTATGGCTAAGTGAAAATGTGCATTAAGACTAATGCATATGTTTTCATTAAAGTGGGATGTAAAATTAAGGGGGAATAATAAGGGGAAGGAGGAATTTATTTACAGTTCCCAAGTAATTATACTCCGTTATTGCCGGTCTACTTGTTTTTCAGGTTCAAACCTTTCTGTCAGGTAAGACATCTAGAAAGAAACTGAAAAATCCATCTAATAAATATTATTATAATATTGCCTAAACCTTCATTTATTAACATTTCTTTTTTTTTCCTTTATCAGAACCTGCGTGTTCATCAACAGTGGCAGAACTGAAGGCTGTGGAAGGCAATTCTAGACCCAGCCCTGTTAGATTTTGAGACACTTGTTCATAGCAGAAAAAAGTCTTGCTCAAGGAATTAAAAACCTTTCAAAAGCAGCACATTCATATGTGTCAAATGAACATTTTTTTCTTCTTCTAGAATGAACTGATTCTTGATTAATACTATTTTTTAACGCATGAAGGAACAATATAAGAGGGGACACAGCAGTTCTTAGAGTTGATCTTTATAAACAACCATAAAATGATTTAAAAAATGTCATTAAAACCATTAAAAACTGCAACAGTGATGTGTGGACAAGGCAGCATCTTCTTTAAGCCACAAGTATGGTTTCTTCTGAACAAGGTGCATATCTGCATGCTCTTCAACTGGCTAATGAGGCTTACTGTCAAAACGCTGAAGATTCTTGAAGAGACTGCCTTCAACTTTTGATTCCTGTCTAATGAGAGTAATTTTATATGAACCACTCACTGTAACAAGGTCAATCCGTCCTAAGGGCAAGTGCTTATGCTGGCCTTGTGATCTACCTGCTCTTTTCAATGACTGAAGACGTGCAGCGATGTGACAAGATAAGAAGAAATATGCACTTTGTTGTTCTGATCAAGGTTGTTTCTAGTAAATAATATAAAACCATAAAATAGTAATAATCTATCATCAGCAAACAGCCCCTCTGTTCCATTTATGATATTGACTCATGTGACATGTTCCTATGTCTGTGGAAAATGCAGACATTTTTTTTTAAAATAATCTATAAAGCACACATTTAACATCTTATCTCTAGGTCTATATACAACACCAACTCATTGTTCAGACATTCTTCCTTCCACTTGCAGCATGCTAGACAGCTTTCATAGTGTAGGGATGGACTGAGTGTGTATAAACATTCCAGGTACACTGGGTATTGTGTTTAGCTATAATGCTGAACAAGCACTCATTGCCTTCTCACAGGTTCATCTTGGAATATCAACCAAAAGCATTTTAAATGCTATCTAATAATAGAAGTCCTAATTAAAGCAATTTATGCATGTTTTGGGCTCTTCTGTGAGATATGCTCAGATGGGAAATGGTTCTTTATGCTGCAGTGAGTGCTTTGAACCCTGTCAGTAATGACAGGAGACAAATGAAGGAGAAAGATGAGAAGGATTGAGGTGGTTGCAAAGGGATAATATGCACTATATTGTGATCCCTCGCAACTTGCAGGCATTCTTTGTTCTTATTTTAGCTGATCTGTGCTTCAGTGCTTCAGTGCTTCAGAGCTAGGGTGAAATAGGGTTTTCCACATGAGCATGAGCACAAAAGGAATCAAAAAGCCCATTGATTAAATTGATTATTAACTGGCTGGTCAGAGAGGAGATGACTCAAAAGTATAAGCTGAAGAGGCACCTTTGAGGTCAAAACTTTGACCTTTACAGCTATCCTCTCTAAATATTAATTCCATCAATTTCTCTCAAGCCCAATCTTTGCCTTTAGAGGTATAGCAGCCACAACAGAACTTCAGCTATTGCTAGCAGCACAGATAGATAAGTTTAAGCCTTGCAAAACAGTTTCACATCACTTTTGTGGTTTCTCTTTAAATGAAGAGCCTGCCTTAGCCTGTCTTAGATTATAAAACATGGATTTTCAGATCCACTGCATATTTCAACTGCAGAACGCTGCCATTATTCTTAAAGCCTCAAGATCTATGGAGACCAGATTTATTTACACAAGCAATCATCTCAAGTGTCTTAGCACAGAGCTTTCACTGGTCACTGACCTCAGAACAGGAAACCAAGACAAAGGAGTACAAACAACCCAGAGAAAACCACAAATTCAGGAAAGCTTCTCAGAATAAACCTTTTTCTCTCCGCATGAGCAGAGCTATTACTTCCCAAGTTAGCACTGTCTTGACAGTGCTTTTTGTCACAAAATTGAGCAACACAGTCAAGTTTTGTCTGTCTAAATAACTAAAATTTGAACAATGGCCCAACCTGTGACGCTTCTTTTCAGAAATGAGGAAAAAAGGTAGGAGAAAGGAGAGATGTAGGGAGTATCCTTCAGGCAAGGAGTCTGCTGCCTCTGTGGGGATGGCAGGCTTTGATCGATCCGCCACAAAATGAAGACTTGTGTACACAAGGCTTATGTGAGTGTGTGCCTGTGAATATGTGTGTCTTTGTGAAGATGAGATGACCTGTGAACTCCAGGGCCACAGGCACTTGTCAAAGCTCCCGGTAACTTAATTCTCCCTAGGTTAGCAACCACACTCACAGGTCCAGAGGAAAGTGGCGAGTAAACAAGGGAAGCAATCATGAATCACAGCTTTCACCAGACAATCTGAAAACACTCATTAAAAACAAGCTTACAGTAACGACATCACATATGCATTTGTGCGCATTCATGCAGAACCAAAACAATTCCACTAACATCTGCAGGGGATTGAGATACAGTCTTAGTTATTCTGCTTCAACTGCTCCTAGTGGGCAAATTTCTTATGTGCAAATGATTGTGTCATACAACATTCATTTAGCATGACCTAATTCTAACAAAGCCTGAGTTCATGGAGGCTTTGAAGGACATTGAAACTTTAAAAAAAAATAAAATTCACTATTCTGAAGAGAAAAAAATCTAATCAAATCCAGTCTAATGGATCCCAGTGACAGGTGGTAAAAATTAGACACATAAACGTTAAAGTCTGAAGTTTCCCTCATAAGTGGTTAAATATAAAAACTGTACGAATGAAGAGGATCTCACATTAACAATACACAAAGACTGGAGATGGAGAAGCTTTCCACACTAGCAGATGCCCAGAGACTTATAATTGCTCTATTCCCATGGGATAGCAGAAGGAATTTTGACAATTTCATCCAATAATAAAAAAAGTCGTGTTCAAAGATGTCCTGTCAGCCAAGTCCTCATTAGTAGTGGGAACCAGCTCATCACTGTCACCATCACAAAGACCACAGGAAGTCTTGTTATCGTAGACTTTGACACAACGAGCCTGCTTCTCCCAATCAGACCGCCATTACTTTGGGTCCAGCAACCGGTGGCAACGGCTGCCCAGCGTTTAAAGTCACAACAGTCAACCTATTTCAGTCATGAGTGTTAGTCCCCAAAACAGCATGAGTAAGTACATGTGAACCCTGACCTGTGTGCATCTGACTCCAGCAGACAAGCCAGATGTCTCACTTAAAGTTTTCCCAGTGGGGATGCTGCTCACACCAGTGATGGAATTAGGCTGTGTTCTTGTGGTCTCTGAGTCCCTGTACTGCCTCACTCTCTGCGATAACGCACGGATGAGAAGGTAAAATAAGCCTCAGAGGACTTTGGTTACTTAATTCTATTGTAATTAGATTAGTTAGCCTATTAGCACAGCTAGAGCAATACTTATGATGATCCTGCATGTTTTAATGCATTTTTTTGGTAGAGGAATGATGCAGTTTAACACAGTTCCATTAGAGTGCATGAAGCTATGTGTGCTGCAGAGAGATTAAATTAACATGGCTGAGCTTTTCCTTGACAGTACAACTAAAATATTAATCTTTCATTCAAATAATAATATGAAACAGTACCAAAGCTGAAAGTGAAACAACCATTTTTACAAAGACTGAGAAAATGGACAACCTCACACTCTTTGCAGTTCATTTTTCAGGTAGTATTTTCAGACCATAAAACATCACATTGTAGACCGGCAGAGCTAGACACAAGATACCACTCTAGGGATGCATAATTAAGATCTGCAGGATGAGGGGGGTGAAAAGTGGTCTTGACACAAGCATATGTTTTTAATAGCCATCTTTTAGATTAGTACATATCATCCAATTACCATTGACAGATTTATTATTCTGACTAAACTATCAATAGGGGAGAGTTTCAGGTTTCTGAAGTCATGTGATAGCACAGCTTAAGAGCTTGATTTCTAAGGTGGGGGTAGAAATGAGTGTGTTTGCATATATTTACAAAAAGGACAAAAAAGAGGGGAAAAAAAGTAATTTAATTAAAATACATTCAAGATTATTTTAAAAGACTAATGCGTATACCTGGCTGCTTTTGGTGTTCAAACCTACCAAACATACTCCACCTCACTTTACAACCTATTCAAACTCAGTCAGTGAGAATTAGCCGAGAGTACAAAACCAACTGCATCAATGACTTGGCCAGAAACAAATTTAGTAGCCAAGAAGAGAAATAAATACTCTAATTATGTTAAATACTAGTAAGGAGTTACTTTTATTTTAATGTTTCATGTTAACACTGAGGGTGAGAATCAGACAAGAAGTAGAGACATTCAACTTTAAACTTTCAGCTCCTGCAGTGGCCTGAGGAAAATTGCCTTAAGGTCAGTTGAGAACCCTGTGGTGCAGTTTTATGACTTTGCTTTTATATACACTATACATTCTGGATTGGTTACAACATTTGTCATATTAAGACCATACAAAGAACATACTGTGTATAATGAAGATTTTTGCACTTTTGATGAGAAAGATTATGAATTAGAATGCTATCTGTTTGGAACTGCCTCTAAAATTGTGATGGGAAGTTGGTAAAATGTTTCTTTGTAACCCCAAGCTCACAATCTTGAGTTTTGTTTGGATGAGGGAAGAGAGGGAAAGCATTTGCCCCCTTGTCTCCGGTTTGGAAAGTGTCACATAAATGAAGCTTTTTATGACATGTCAATATCAAAAGCTGTTGCACTCAAGCTAAAGGTTCTGTTTACCATCATGTATTTGAAGTTTGTGAAGAAAAAAATGGTTCATTTGACACAAGGGAAAATCTTCTTTTGTGTTTTCAAGGTAAAAAAAAGATGCACACAATATAAAGCCATCATTCCATGGCAGACTCCTGTGGAGGCCAAGAATGCCTGAGACATATTGTCAGGTTTATGTCCATTGTTACTGTTACTGACAGCCGTCATTGTCATGGTGCGTCGACAGGAATAGTGGAATAAATGTAAAGAACTCTTCAAAAACATGAGTTAAGAAGTGCTTTCAAAACTACAAATCATCATGTGTAGCTAAATAAAAACAAATAAAGACAGTACAATTCAGATGCATTCTGAACGAGTTGTTATTTAAATGTAAATGCAACATAAACCTGCTGCATTTACGATCAAGTGTTATCCAAACCCTTTTCTCTGTCTAAAATTTCTCCCATAAGATGGTGTTTATTGATTTCTCCTTCCCCAATACGCAGTGACTGCACATCTGAAGTCTCACTATCAAAATATGTTCACATATTCTCCATTTACACACCCCTGCTTTAGTATTTTTTAAAAGTTGTGTTAATAACTGCTTTTAAAAGTACAGTAGGACTGTAACAGCAGGGGATCAACTGCAGATAGATGGCTGACTCTCAGCAACTAGGCAGCGAGCAGCATGGGTCAGGAGCCACACACCGGTTCTGCTGGCTACACTGAGTAAAAGGTGACCGAAATACCCGAATGCTTCTCAGACAAAATCCATCATCCCAGCTCACCTCACCTCCCTCTTTGTTCCATCTTTTTGCAGGTGAAGCTCCGCAGCTAACGTTTGGGGGGGAAACACATAAGTGAACATATGCAAGAAGCAGCTCATACCTGAACAAATTTGTTGCAGAGCCAGTAGAAAATAAATTCCTGTAAAACAGGCAGGCATCTCTGAGAGCAGCTGGGAACGGTTTTAATCCTTTTCTCTTCTTTTTCTTGCAGTTTGTCTATTTCATCTAAAATAATCTGCAACTTCAACAGACGAGTCGACCATCAGGTTGGAGTGAGAGTTCTTCAAGTCCGCGAATTATAGATAATAACTCTTCAGAACTTCTCCTTGGGGTCTGAATATCTCTGAATCAAAGTTCAAATCAGTCGTAGACATCGTTGCGGGTTTCTCCACTCAACAGCACATGCCTCTCCTGCGCTCCCACTGCCGAACGCCTCTCTCTTCCAAACGCTGATAACTTCTCTGAATTCATCGGTGATGAGATGTATTTCCACTTCTGGGAGGGAGCGACGGTAGAAAGGAAGGGAAACGTTCAGCTGTAGCCACTTTAATGGTTTAAATGTGCAGCCTTACCCCGGTTTCGTGGGGCTGGCTCTGGTTGGATGAGGCGCCGTGCGTCTCTGCGCTCAAAGCTGCTTTGGTTTTGCCTTTCCAGTCGGAGGCTTTTCTGTTGTGCTGAAAAGATTCCTGCGGCTCAGGCAACATTTAACCGTACATATTGACCGCGAAAGGCTCCACTAGGCTTTGCTTGAAGTTCATCTTTTTAAAATAAGGCAACATAAACCCAACAAAGCAAAGTAGAACTGTAAAATGTTGCAAACTATGGCACATTCATAGATTCACACTGAAATTGACAAAGTTCCTCTGTAACAAGTAGGCAGACTTTTGTTTAATAAAAATTAATGACCAACAGCCTGTGGCAAAATATGCTTTAGATGCCAATTAAATCACTTGTTGTCATTATTTAGCAATTAAAATGGTTACCTAAAAAATCCCTTATTGAAATTCAGACTTTCAAGCTAAGACTTGCTTAATATTTCAAAGTGTGCCTATAACGTGACCTTGATGAATGATTTATTCTGGGCTTCGCCTGCTATCGAGAGAGAGAGACGTGAACTGCTTCTTTATCAGAGCTACAAATAACGAGTAGGTATGGCACAGAAGGTCTTGTGTTCTTAATGATCTGCAAGACGCTTCAGGAAGACTGTGTAGAGTGAGTCTTATCCAAATATCCCTCTGAGATAATAATATTTGTATTGTCAAGATAACCTTTAGTAACATTTGATTAATTTTAGATTGATAAAGTCCCTTTATGAACTTGGTAAGCTACTTGCTGTGGCATGTCTCTATGTTCTGAAACGTCTTTATTGTCTGAGCGGGTTAGCGCTCCCCCTGCTGGCTTTAAGGTGCAATCACATCCTAGTATGAAATAATTTATCTTTTCCTCAATTATGTGAGGAAAAGATAAAAGATAAATGAGGAAATTATGTGGCCGAAGTAGCAAAACGTTTCTTGAAAAATGTGTTTACATGGGTTCTGATTATGGTTTAACACTCCTTTTAAACATTTGAGGCAGTGGTTTCATGTTTCAATTAACAATGAGATCTTAAAGCCCCAAAATGAAACATGCTAACTCTGGTAGCATAAATGGTAAGGTGATTTTCTTTAGTTTGTTATTCCTTTGTTTTAATCACACCATTCAGTGGTGCAATATAAATAGTTGGAAAGCCTGATTTGTCGCCTTTATAAAGAGGTTTGACTTGTAAGCATACTGCTTCTTTGTATTGAACAACACAGCTAAACACGGTGTTGTTCCCCCCAAAAAATGTCTTCTTGCAGTAGCTATTCTCTTGTGGTTTGTCACACTTGTTTTAATTTGCTTAGTGAACTGTAAGGTTGCACTCTCTTACTTTAATAAGAAATAAAAAACACATAGTGGTCTTTTTTTTTATGATGAATTAGATAACTGGTGTTCTTAGTTTGCTTGTTTTAGTTGTTTTTATTTGTTTGCGCCTTTCTGTCTGTTGACTTTTTTTTACAAATTTGATTTTATTTCAATGGATTTATATATTATTTTTATTGTTCTTTTACATTTTTATTTTACTGTATGGCACTTTGGTCAGCTACATATCTTTTTAGTGCTCTATAAATAAAGATGGTATGACATGGTACATTTTTACTCTATAACTCGTTTACACTGTCAGAGGCCTCAGTGTCATGACGGAGAGCCATGCACAGCCATAACAGCTTGACTGCATTTGGGTCCTTATGCTGGTCCCTACTCTGGGCACATTTCGCAGATAAGGAATGGCTTGGCATCCCACTCCTCAGCCTGTGTGGTTGTGTTGGTCACGCTAACATGCGCAGGATCAAGCTGATCCCACAAGTGTTCATTTGGTTGAGGTCTGGACTCACAACAGGCCATCCCATTCTCTCTACTCCCAAATTCTGGAGATACACTGTGATGGTCCTGGCTCTGTGGAGAAGGGTATCGTCAGCTTGGAGGAAGGAGTTATGTCCCAGATTATGGAGATGTGGGATCATCACTGCCTCCAGAATTTCCTACTGATATGTCTGTCGTGGTGTTAGTCATATATCTCTGATTTATGCACACTTGGCAGCACTTGCATCTCAAACCAAGACTGAATTTCAACAGGAAACCATAGCAGGGGATTTTGGAGAGCACAAACCAAATGTTAGGCTGTGTTATTCCCAAGAAGCACAATCCACCTCTGATATACCTTGTGATTAATACAACACCGATTGGTATTAGAAAGGTGAAATAATCGACCAAACAAAGATTTCTTACATTTCTTTCTCAAGTTTACATCCTGAATTTCCACAAAAACATGTTTAATTATGCTTTTGACATTTCCTTACATATCAAGTTCAAGTTAATATCAGGGGAAAAATCATACAACAGTTCTAGATTTGGACACATCCAACCTTGCCATCCATGCCACAGAGGAAGAACTGGTGTTTCTGGAATCTATACACATTTACATCAAGCAAGTTTACTTTCTTTGCAATTTCAACTATTTCACCATGAGATCTTTCTTGCCGTAATTGCGCTTGATTTTTATTTTTACTTTTTTTTTCAAGCATTTAAAAGAAGAAAAGAAAACCTTTCACTTTCCTCTTTGTTTTTGTACTTTCTTGTCTGATTTTCTACACCCACCTCATCACGTTTCCAGCAGCATAATGTTAACACAATATATCAGCAGTTGCTCCATATTTCACACTGTTTCCCCAAAATTTTTATTCATTTCTTCTCATTATTCATTCAGGTTAATTTTATTCTTGTGACATCCCTTTCACAGTTTGACTGAGAAACAGCAAGAGTACAATTATAATAGAGAGAACAATGAAATCTTGGTTTAAGAATGACGGCATAATTAGTCTCATTTTAGGGTATTTAGAGGAGCTGCCTTCTACCAGAATTGGTTTTAAGCGCAAACAAAAGAACAAGGATGCACATATGGAGAGCTTTCGTCAGGCATTTGTTCCTTCAACACAATAGCAGGTGCAGCATATACATTAAAAGCAAAATCTGGTGGTGCTTTTCTTCAGTTTGTTTGTTTAAAAAAAATCTCCAAATAATATTTCCAGGAACAGATGGTGAAAAAACAGACACAAAAGAAATGCACATATTCATGGCAACACAGAAAATAAAATGGCAAAGATTGCAGGAGATGGTGCCAAGCACTGGGGGCTATTTATATTTATTTATTTATTTCATTTCAGGGTAGCTATTCAGTTGGTTCAGAGCCACGGGTGAAACGTCTTCAAAAAGAGCAAAATCAAATCTAAAAAAAAAAAAAAAAATTATAAAAAGTAATAATTTGGAATCTCCTTAGAGCAAAAAAAAAAAAAACCTGGCCTCGGCTGGTCTAATAGTCACTGATGACAGTGCTACCCATGAAAAATACAAAGCTGTTACCAGAATAATCTCTTTATGTCTGACCGGGCTGCTGAAGGAGAGAACTGCTTGAATCATGTAGATAGCTTAGCATGAAACACATCACTGATATTAATTACACCATTTACGTTATTTCCTCCACTTTCTGCACCAGTTCTCCTCTCTCAACATACCATCTAACAACTCCTTGGCTTATTTCATTTCTTGTTAGCACCTTGGCTCATTTGTCAGCACCTTCCCCAGTGTATTCTCCAGGTCACAGAAAATAATGCAGCGAATTGCAAGACAATCTCTTCTAACAGAAAGGGAAACTGGTGCAATAGCTATTCTTTCTGATTTTATCAGTCTCCCTCCAAACTGGCACGTCAGCAGCAACCTGGATGTCATATCAGTTATTAAGACTTGGACATGCTCTCAGTGTGATGTTTTCCTGGGCTGGGCTACATAGATTTCAAATGTAAAGAAAAGGCTTTTTGCCTGGAGAGAAAAATGGAAAGATAGAAAACATATTTATTTGGTATTTCCTCTGTTTAGAGGTCAGAACAAACTGAAATGGACAGCAGAGCTGCAGCAGATTTGCTCCACCCTGCTGCATCGTGTGTCACAGCCCTTACCATAAAATGTCAAAGCAAAGGGAGAAAGGATTGAATTGTGTGGCTTTGGACACAGCACTTACAGCTCAGAGCAGCTGAACAGGCATTATGTGGTCTTACAGTCTTTGTCAGCATCAGGAATAAAGAATTCTCCCTGGGTTCAATGCCGTATCCTTCAAAGGACAAATACAGAATCAGCACACCCACCAGCACCTTAACAGTGACAGCTGGCTTTGTCACGGTTTATTTCAGACTTTACTTTGAGACAAACAATGTAGACTTGAATGAAAATCAGCAACAAGTTCTGCTAGGAACTTGTTGCTGGAACGTAGCCTGTAGTGTATACACTCGCTAGCTGCTCTGTTAGTTACACCTCTTCAGCTACTTGAGAGACAATCTACTCAAGATGATGGAAATAATCAAGATGATCTGATATTGTTCAAACTGAGAAACAGGGCTGGAATTCCCCCCCCCCCCCCCCAGTCATAAGGGTAATGAAAAGAAAGGAATGGTCAGACTGGTTCTCACTGAAATCCTATGCAGATGAGCATTTTTGCACAATCTGGAGAATCTGGAATGAAATGGGTCAAAGGAAAATATTCCTGCAAACCACGCAGCATTTAATGATCATCTTCTGGTCTGATGAATTTCCTCTGCATCATTCAGATTCAGAAATAGTCAACATTAAAGCATGGAGCTATCACACCACATACCGACATCCAGGCTGCTGGTATAACTGGTTTTAGTTTTTTCTGGACTCGTTGTGATGTGATTAGTTTTATCTGAGCCTCATTTAAACACCACAGTGTTTCAATGATTACATCTTAGCATTATTGCATCTCAGACAATTTAAGATCACTGTTTTCTCCTGTTTGCTTTTAGCATGACAATGCTACATTGCTCCTTTTCACAAAACTCAGTTACTATCAGCATATAGTTTTCTTGAATGTAAAAATGAACTGTTTAATGGTCTCCACAGTTTTTAGATCTAGATGTAATGGAAGTGATGTAGTGGATTCATTTTTTCATCATTAAGCTGCTGTTCATGAATTTGAGAAAGCGTCAAGTCACATAGTATAGAGTTAAATTAGTAGCCCCCATCTTTGCAGGATATTTTCAGCACTTCTATGCCATGTAATGTTAGGACACTTCTGAAGATTTGAACCTGATTTTTTGAAGAAGGTTGTGATTGAACTTATCACTGAGAGTGTTGTCTTCACAAAGCACAAATCAAGAACACTTAATTTGGATTCAATAGATCAATGACTGTTTTTTTTCATGCTCCATGCTTCATGTTAACAACGGCATGCTTTCCCTTACCTTTATAAACAAGGCTGTTGTCTTGACCGGGATCAGTTTCGGAGGAAGTTGGTTGGGTGACAACCTCCCGGCTCCTTCTGTGTATGACTGCATCTGTTTCTTTGGCGACAAGATTAAGAATAAAACACTTCATCTAAAAGAAAATATAAGATAATACAGTCTATATTGTGTTTTAGATAGCTTATTTGGTGGTGTAAGTTTGAATTGAAAAAATAGGGCTGAAAATTTACCCTGAGATGGAGAATCTCTACAACTTTGTTTTCTAAAGAAGTCCCAACAGTTAGAGTTTTAGCCAAATAATGCAGCTAAAGAAAGAAGGGGCACTATGTATGAACATATCAGTGTTGCATCCTGCAAAAGTGAATAGAAATACACTGAACAAGTTTTCATCAAAATGAGCCAAATAGCTATGTCCTGGTTTATTCAACTTTTCAGGCGTGATTTCTACCACTAGAGGGCGCAATTGCTTTACATTGTGTCTGGGGTATAAAAGCTAAAGTGAGGTGGAATAAAAGTGTGAAACAACCTTTTTCATTTATTTAGTTTAATTGATTTATTATTTTAGCTTGTAGGGATAAAGGCTTTTGAAAATGCTCTAAACATGTGAACACAAGAATTCCAAAGGTGCTTAAACAACTAAAACTTGGTTATTAACTAGTATCATCAAATCCTGAATAGACACAACTCACAAGCACTTACTGCGTTGGTACCAAAGCTTCAATTCGGAACGGTTGACTAGATCAGTTACTGAAGGACTTTTGCCTTTACCGGCCTTTAGGAACTGCTAAGGTCAAGTAGCTTTCTTTTATGTGCTTACAAAAGCTTGGAATGAGACGCCACAGCACACCAGAACTTGTAACATAGCAAAGACTATTCAAAAGAACGTTTGCTCACCATCTACTGGACAGGTGCTGGTGCTACCACTGAGGAGGCCTAATAGCATCTCCTAAAGCTGCTTTTCTCGATTTGTGATTGGATGATTGTACTGTTTTCTTTCAATTTGTGATATGTGTCTGGTTTGTTCTGGAGAGCATGAATCTGCTGAAAACAGTTATTTAACAGAGTCATGCCCCATTGTTTTTAATCTTTTCCTGTTTAATAAATACATTGAAACTAAATAAATTCAATAGAAACTATATTCTTACACAAAGATATATTTATCTGACCTTTAATAAGGTATTCAGAAAGTTGAATATTGCAAAGTTTTTAAAGTACTGATTTGTTTGATGCAGTTTTATGCTGAACTGCTCATCATTTAGTTTGACAGAAAATGTGTTTTTAATGTACTTCAGGAATACAATATTTTGGGGTGAAACATTCCTCAGTATGTCCTGTTTGTCCTTATTTCAGCCACAAAAGGACAGCATGGCCGAAGCTACAATGTGCTAAGGTTTATCTAAGTTTTCACCTGATGAAGTGTCGATGCTATGCCCCTGCTTCAGCTGACTGACACAGAGCAAGCAGATGAGACAGAACAGTTGAACACCCAGCATCGTCCCTTCTGGAGAGCCCTGGTAAATCTGGAAAGGACGGCAACAGAAACTGTTACTAATGTTGTTTTCATTACGCAGATATTTCTCTGTATGATTATTGAACATTCGTGCAGTACAATATTTGTGTTTAATAGTTTTAGGATTTTTCAATAGTAAAATCTCAATAATAACAATAAAAAATAATATAGAAGAGCATTAAGCACAGTGTGTGTCTAATTTATTTTCAACTACCATGGTAACAAATATCTACATTCATGATCTTTTTTTTAATTACACAAGAAAAGACAGAGAAAAGCAGACAGATGGACATTCCTCTGAAATCCATCCAGCACTCAGCCAAACTCTGGGTCTGTCTTTTTCAACATGATCCCCACAGCAAGAAAGATCACTGTGTTGTTTTTCCTGTCATGCACCAACAGCCTAATGAGCATCTACGCTTTCAAACTGGGTGCATGTGTCTCTTTATTTGCTTTGCGCAAGACTGTCCTTTACTACGTTTCAGCATAAAGTGCTCTACAGAAACATACATGCTCAAACACAATTCACGTTTCATAGCGCATGCTCACGCTTTACCTGCTCCATCTTCCATCCAAAACCCCCTGAACAAACAGGCTACACATTTTGCGCACGCATACAAGCACAACATGAAATAAACTCTTGCTCTCAAGTGGTTATGGTGATGAGACACAATGACAGCGCCAGGAAAGAAAAAAAAGGAAGTCAGTTCTACTGATCAGCCATCTGTGGTACAAACAGCTTTGCAGCTCATCCGAGCTGTCTGATGGACAGCCAGATTTCTGGGATGTCTTGGCATCCTGTGGCCACTGACTCCATGCAACACTTTAATTGTTCATAAAAATTCGCAGCAACAGCCAACTTGGTAATTATGCCAAAATTGAGCAAAGAGAGAAGTGATCATGCTCTGTGCAGAGTGATGGAAATATAAGATACTTTCTTAATTCTGCAGGAGTTTCGGTTCTGCACATATTTGGTTTAGTTGCTGACAATTTAAATTATAATTAAGATGAATATTTAGAAACTCACAAGTTAGCAGAAATTATTAACAATACTGAAAGCCAAGACAGACGCCATGGAGCAACTGCTTTGTTGCATATTTCCTGAGGGTTTAGAACTAATAAAGTAAATTAAGATTAATTGTTTTAATCCACTTGCCTGTTTAAAATATCTAAACAGGAGAGAAAAATGAATGTCTGTAAATGTATATAGCATGGATAGTGAGTTTGCACTCCACGGTATTAAATCAAACAATGTGTTTTGATCTTCAGATTATTAAGTAATGTAATATGTTGGAGTTTTGCTTGTTTTGTTTATTTTTGGGAAGTCTACAGCTGTTGCATTGGATTGAATTCTATAAATTTATGTACAAGAAATCGAGGATCTGACCTGATTATAACAATGTTGACATTTTATTTACAAAACCAGCTCATTAAATTTAAATATCTTCAATGATATTGACATATCATCATTTCTACAAGTTTAAGACTGTTTTAAATGGATATGTTATGGATATATTGTATCTTAGCTTAGTTACCTTACCCTTATTTAATATCCTGCTGAAAGATCTGAACGTCCTTTAATTCTGCATGTTTCTAAGCTGATGTCATTCTGACCTTGGGAAACTATCTGTCTGAGTTGTGTCCTTCCTGGCGTGGAAATGTTTAGATGTGACATGGTCCCTATCTGTTTGTAACAGAGCAGTGTCTCCACATTCTGTGACACACACAACCAGAGTTTTTAAATGAAGGTGTCTCCAAGTAACTGGGCAAAATTACTTTCGGACATCTGTGTGAACATCTTGGGTTATAACCTTGTAGCTTGTCTAACAAGTCTTTCATGTATTGTCTTACTCCATGTTTTAATGTTTAACTTTGTTCAAATTATTTTATTCTTTATTTAATAAATTTACACTCTTCTCAATCAAGAAAACAGACTCCTCATCCTTGACAGGAAAACCCCCATTACAGATATCCATTAAGTTAAGTGAGTCCCTAGCCTTACTCAAGCATCATTATAAACTGCCTATCTCAACACATATACTTAATCGCTTAAATTGAACCAAAAAGGAGCAGATAATATTCAAGTTTAGTTAAAAGTGAAGCTCCCTAAACAGTTTATCTCATTACTGACTTAAAACATGCTGAGCACTGTTTATTTCTTTAGAAGTTGAGCAACACATTAAAATTATTATAAAGTACAATTCCAATGCACATTATCATAAAAACATGTTCACTTTAATCATCTTCTCATAGATTATTTGTATATTAAGGGATAGTCTATATTGAGAGATGAATGTTTTTGTCGACAGCTTCATCACTTCAATTAGAAATGTCTAATTTGATAACTATTCTGAGTTTATGAGGGAAAACATATCAAAGATACTTTAGGATGAGCATGTAGTCAGTGATTACAGATTACAGAGCAGATTACAGAGAAATCACAAACAAACATTTATTATTCATGCAACAAAGATTACTAAATTTACTCCTATCATTAAACATTTTTCTTATTTACTCCATGCATTAAATTCTAGCCAATTCCAAGCTACAGCCTTCAATTGTCGATGTCACTACGAAGCCTTTCATTTAAAAAAATGTTAGAAAATTCTGCGATCAAAGGGTGACAAGTAAAACTAAAAAGAATCATCCGCCATTGTAACCCAATCCAAAGAACATGCCTCAACTTTATCCCAACATATGACTTGACGTATTAAAGACAAATATTTGTGGGTTCAATTTAAATGTGATGTTCATCGTGAAGGAAAATAATATATCCTTAGCATTTCTCTATGGTAACTGCTTCAGGAACTCATGTGAAAAAGTAAATGAATGAAGGTCAAATGGAAAAAATCTAAATTCCTTCTTACGTTTGTTGCTAAAAATAATTATTTCACTGTTATTTTATGCTTATATTGTATATTCCATTAACTTTAACAGTTCACAATAATCAGTCCATTTGGGAGGAATTCTTTTTCTTTGTCACATATATAATATTTTAGTAGCTTACTCTCAATATTTTCATAATAATGTTACATGTAAGACAAAACTCACCTCTACTTTAATTAGTATTTAAATTTAAGATCCAGTAAAATCCTTGGCTTTAAAATGAATCCAGGGCAAAATAATTATCTTAATGGTACATGCAGTTTAAACTTATTAGTAAACAACCTGTAGATATATCCTTGTTAGCACATCTTAACATTTAGCTTTTAGTGTCTCTGTGGCTAAAACAGTTGTCCAATACCTATAGTTACGTTCACTCTACATTGTGCCTCCTTTCTTCTTGATTCATGGAATCTTGCAAGTCAGTGCCAGGTTTGCAAATTTGCATGAACAAGTCAAAACTATCCTGTTGGGATTGATACAAATGTTCCAGAGATCTAGTAAATATGCTGATTTTTCAAATGCTGAGATGGAGACAATATATTCTATAGTAATGTAATACTGAATATGAATACCATTCAGATTGCAATCTGCTCTTATAAACATATTACTGAGACAGTGAGCACACAATATTGCATTTTGCAGAACAGGGAATATTAAATGTGTATGGTAATGATAACATTGCACTCTTTTGTTTTATCCATCATTAACTTTTGCAGAGGACAGACAAAAGAATGGCATAAAGTGGATGTAGAAGGATGAGAAAATACAAAAAAAACCATTTGAAGACTTGCTAGTAAAAAGAAAGATTATTGTTCTGTCTGAAACAGAAGAAAAATATATACATAATTCACTCCAAGCACTCCAATGCTTACAAAGTTGATCAGACTGAAAAGCTCAGCAGTAAAGTATTTGTGAAATCTGTTTACACAGGTTCTGCGCTGAAAGATTCTGCGCTTCAAATGAGATGAAACTACTGATGTCCCCTCCTCTCTTCTGTCTGCTGGGGAATAATCACAGCTTACCATCGAACACATTGTCAATAACTGCAGAGACTTGCCAGATCGCAGAAAGCAGTGGACTGTAAACAGAATCAGCTTTCAACAGCCTCCCTCACTTAACACACTAGCAATCTTTTCACCTTCCTAAATTTAATTGCATGTACTCATAGTGACAAATGTGTGCAATGCAATAGGTCACCCAATGCACTGTGTCAAAAGTGCAAGGGAGATGGACTAATAGACAGTGCACATGCCAGAAATATATTTACCACTGACACACAGTAAATTTCCTCACAAAGATAGAACTTGTCAATGTACCTGTGGCATTTCCAGAAATGTAATATTATTGTATCCAGGAATTTCATGCTGGTGTGTTAAGGCCAAATATATCTGAATCAGAGTATTTCTACAGTACAACTACATCATGCATGACTAGATCCATAGTGAAGAGCTCCATGGAGCTATCTGAACACAGGGGGCACAGTCAGGAAGCATGATTCACTGACAATTTTGGAGTCTAAATCAAGACCACAGTGGGAGGTATGTGATGGGAAAGACTCGCGCTACCAAGACAGACAGGCTCAGATATTTGATGTACACAAACTACACAACCCACCAGCATACATTACTGTCACTCAGGTAAAGTCATACATCACATACTTATACATTACACCACGCTCACTGCTTTATCGTGGAAAAGGTAAGGAGATCTGAGGAGTTCTTATCAACACATGGCAGGTTTCGTTGACATACAGTCGTGTCTGTTGGGGAAATAGATGGGGAGACAAATGCAGGTTTTCATTGCTGCCACTATAATGCATTAAGGGAGCTATCAGAGCAAGACAAAGGATATTAAAAATATGAAAGGAAATGTCAGGAGCTCTGTAAGGGTTCAGTGTGACAAGGCACAGTAGCTGACTGGGCACCGTCAGGCTGATAAACTACCAAGAGGGATAAAAGATGATCGCAAGGATCTGCCACAAAGAGCAGTGTCCAGTGGTGTCACCATATATATGACCCTAATATGATGAAACCAAGATTATGGGCAGTTAAACATGTATTTGTGTATGAGAAAGAGAGTGAGAGATCCTTTCAGTGACTTTAAGATATAGATCATTTAGCCAGACAACTTCCTATTCACAATGAGATTTTTTTTTTTTTTTTTTTGTAAAATTACCATAGAACAAAACAAGGAGTTTTAATCATTGTTGCTTCTGCACTGGGGTAACATTGAATTGTTACTTTTCAATTAATTTTCAGGAAAGATTTTGGAGAAATATGAAAAAAAACACTATATACACCAGCTGTAATATCCCCACTCTCTATAAAATGTCTTATACCCATTTGAATTTATTCAAAATATGTTTCTTTTGCATTATACAGTATATACAGTACTATGATTATTTAGAAATGTACATCAAAAGTGCAAAACCTGTGATTCAGCCAGGAACAAGTCAGTACATCACACAATGTATTGTGTAAAACTCTCCATCCATTACAGTTCTAATCAATATAGACACACATAGATACATAAAAATAGTTATTTTGCATTAAAAATAACTTCCAGCACCAATGCACGAGAATAGCAGTTACCTTTTTCAAATTACAATCAATCACCAAGGAAAAGCTAAAAACCCTCCTGCCAGCTATGCCAAAACTGTAGGATTTCAGTCAAATTGCACCACACCTCACTGATATGAATGAACACAACTTTACAACTTACCCCTCCAGGTTATTTCTCCTGCATTACTATTTCATTGGAAAAGACAAATATCTGCCTCTGTGTGCTTTAGAGGTATCCAACAATGACCGCAGAAAGAGAAGGAAAAAAGAAGAGGTTTCAGACCCGTAAAAGCAAAAAAAGAAAAGGAAAAAATAGAGTGGGGTGGGGGTCACAAGAAAGAGCCTATGCTGGAAGAAGAACCTAAATAATCCATCTGTGATCCAGGAGGCGCTATCAGATGGGATGCATACAAATCACAAACCTTTCTCTGCAGCACAGGAGGTTCAATATCCTCAGGGTCCTAAAGCTACACTCAGACAACTTACAAACTGAAGATTACACATCTTAACCTTACAGGCACTGGGAAATACTGATATTTATCCAATTAATGGAATAGTTAGTATTAAAAAAAATTAATCTTTCTTATAATAATATTTATAATTGCAAATGCTTTCATAAAGTGCAAAGGAAAGGCTTATTGTTAATAGTGAAATTAGCATATACAGTATATTTGTTTGATGTTTGTAGTGTGTATATATAATATATTTATATATATTCACCCTTTCTCCGGTGAAACATATTGCTATACCCGCAGCAATGCATTGTCGTTGCAATATGGGGAAACATGCTGCTATTCTGGTTCCCAATCAGAAAAGTATCCCACAGGGATGAACGCTTACCTGCAGCAAAGCCTACCTGACACTCTCATTATTATAGTTAAACTGAAATGGCTTTTATCCATTTTTTTCTATTCTGCTCATTTTTATTCTGGTTTTGTGCAGCAGTGCAGTTGGAACCCTACTGTGCATGGGCTAGAGGGCAGGGAAACACCCAATTCATCATAGAAATAGTGAAGGCCAACACATTTAAACAAGCAAAAATTGTAGGAACCTTCGCATAATATGTATCTGTGCCTTTACATTAAGTCTCATACTTTACATTCCTCTGTATTTTGTGTACATTTGTTTTCATATCTAATTAATAGAGTTTATTTTTTCTAGGTTTGTTTTTTATATAATAATTAATTTTATTCTTCTAAATTGTAAACTATGATGACTGATGAGTTCATCATCAGTTTTGTTTGGCTTTTGGCAATTCTTACTGAGAAATGATGGGATAACTAGAGTGCGACATCATAGTGTGTGACCCAAAACAATTTTCTTTTCAACCGCACTCTTATCATCTTTGCTCTTATCGAGATCCTTTATCGAAGTTGCAGTGAGGTTTTGAATTAACCTCAAGTCAATATCATGGTCATCGATCACGCTGACAGGAGCAGACTCACGAGTGTGACATTGGAAAGATAATCATCTCTAGAGGAAACATGGTCTCCTCTTACCAGAATGTTGCTTCGATGATTAGAAGGATGAAATCACTTATAGCAAGGAACCTGAGAGAGACAAAAGACTGGCAGCATGTGGCAGCCATTCATCAGAAAATGAATTTTTTATTTTAGACAGTTTTTTTATGGTTTTGCCAAGAAGTAAATGGACATTATATTTTTTTAAAAAGGCAAAAATAGTCAAAATACCATGCAATTCGCTGATGTTTCTATTAAATGGTGTTTAATAGGGCTGGGTAATTAATCAAAACTTTTATCAGAACCAATATTTAGAATCAATATTTGATGTAATCTTGCTTATGTCATTTGTTTAAAATGTTGGGAAATTTAAATGGATCTTAAATAATTGATAAAATAATAATTAAATGGCCATATAAATTAAAAGAATGTGTCTTTAATTTAGAATTTTTGCAACAAAAATGTCAATTAGCTGTAAGGAATAAAAACTAAAAATAAATTATTCTTAAGCCAATATGTTAAATTTATTGTGATATTGATTTGAGGTAATTTCTCCCAGCCCTCGTATTTAGCATGACAGCATTATTTGTAGGGTTTCATATGCTCCAGAAGATTTGTCACATATTTTCAAAGCCCTTCTCCTTCATTTCACTTCCTAATCAATTGTAAAACTTTACAGTTTACTGTTGTTTGCTGTCAAGGATATCAGTTGCATTTATCTTTTAATTATCTGTAAAACTATTTCCTCATCCATCCATACAGCATGATCTCTACATGAATTAAACTGCCACATGACTTTGTACGTCACGTCTGGTGAAGGTATCCGATCTGTGTGAGGTCCTGCATTTGTCCATTACATCACACTACATTATTGGCTTAAACAATAAACAATTTTGGTTGGTTCATCCAGTCAGTGAGTAAAAGGATATTTTGATGTCAAATATTATTGATTTACTGCAAACCATGATTGTATCTAAACTCTGTACTTGTCTAAGCAGATTTTAAATGCTTAACCTGAAACAGTTAAACTATAATATGCATATGTCTTTACAGAGACAATGTTTGTCCTCCAACATTGAAGCCACACTACTCAACTGACAGATTTTCTCAATCAGGCACCTCCAAATGACAACCAAAATGGAATCCATCTTGTATCCTACCTGTGATCTGAGTTCCCTCTAGCCTGTGAAAGTCGGTTCAATGTTGATTCTTGTCTTTTCTCTTGCTCTGTACCAATCTGTTTCCTCTCTTTCTC
>JBAMHX010000017.1:5308536-5320048 GCA_037177515.1 Pseudomugil tenellus
AAAGAAAGAAAGAAAGAAAGAAAGAAAGAAAGAAAGAAAGAAAGAAAGAAAGAAAGAAAGAAAGAAAGAAAGAAATGAGAAACATGAGGTGGTTGGATGCTATAGGTTAAAGTCAAGGGCAGAGCTTTAGGTATTAAGGGATAAAGCAGCAATAGAGACACTGAATGAAAGTATAATGTGGGAAATACTTTTTCTGCACTTAAATGTATGCACTCTTCTTTTTTCAAACTCACATTCTTGCTAATACTTTTTTGAAACATACTTAGCACACACACACACACATGCACCGAAAGAAAAAGAGATGTAAAGATTTTTTTTCGAGGAGGAAGAGAAATCCTCAGGCTGAGTTCACAGCTGATGAGGAGTTAAAAGGAATGGGTATGATGTATAATGTATGGTTTCAGGATTTTCTTGGGTCACATGGAGAAATGTATGAATACGGCTCAAGCATTTCTTGTTAAGATCAATCATTGCTTTGTGGTGGTCCTCACAAACCTGAGAAGTAATGTGAAAGTGCATGTGAACCTTCACAAAGACCTGCAATGGAGCAAAATGCAATGCAAGCAGTTTTAATTTTGGTTAATCGCAAGAGGTGGATCATGACAAAAATGATCAATTTTCTGTGAGCTTCAATACATGCAAAAAAAACCTTTACAAAGATGCCTCCGAAGTGTTGCTAAAGCTCTAAAATATGTTTGTTTGCTTATTGTGTATCCCTACTAGATACAAAACAGCCTGTATCAAAAGCATCAAGAATCAATGTGTCACTGACTGAATGCAAAACCAATTCCAATATGGCTAGCTTTATCTGCAATGCTAAATGTTGCCATGTGAAATGTATATAAAAAGTGACTTACAAATAAAGCTAATTTGTCTGGATTAACACTGCCTCCAACTGGCATTGCTGTAGCACTACTTGTATTGGAGCTTCTGAAGCCTCATCAGATCTCCAACTCTGTACGCTATTTCTATGATATGCTACATGAAAATGTTACTTTTGATGTATATTTTATTATATAACACTGTTATATCAATGAGAAAATGCATTATTACTTCATTACAACTGCAGTAAACTTACTGTTCTACATAATTTCACATTTCATTTTACAAACTTAATCAGAAGACTAAATTTTACATTGAGCAGGTCAAAATATTTACATGCTTAACAAATGTTTCACGGGATGTATCTATTTCTACATCAGATGTTTGTTTATTACAGTTACTAGAATGTTTAAGCTCAAACACCAAACTTTAACAGAAATTACCAATGTGTGCACATGAACCTAGCAATGGTAGGGAAATTTGACAATGTACTAATACTACTACTAATAATAATAACTAAAGAAGTCCAAGTAAATGTTGCAATAACATGAAATTTAAAGATATAAACATAAAAAAACTGATTGGTCACCTTAACGACAAGATATAACCTAACAGCAAACAGCTAAATGTTAGCTGTTTTCATCACAGAAAGTTGTACTAAAGTCACCTAAAATATATTTCTGTTTGTATTCACTCCGCTTTTGAGGTACTTGGATTGATGCATTCTCCCACAATCAAGAAGAAACCACTTTAATGTACAATTACGGTGTGATACACTTTACACTGTCAGAAACCTCAACATGTGAAAGTCCCATTAGTACCCCCAGCTGCTTGACACCTTGTACTGACAAGTCGTGTCACATTTTGCTGTTGGATAGGACCATTTCTTGGTCAGTCATTGAACTTCAACCATAAGAACCAACTGCAAGCTGATCCAACAGGTGATTAATTGGGTGGAGGGCTGGCTGCTCCAGCAGGCTGTCGAATTTTTTTAAGGAAAAAAGCTTGCACATCTTCTGTTAATAATAGGGTGCTGAGCTCATAGTTGCATGGTGTTGAAAAGAATATAATGGCGCGCACACCGTCCAGGGCTCGAACAAACAACTTTATTGCAACGTGTCTTACAAAACATCATATTGTCTTTACCCTCAAAATATTGGAGATTGAGGAATTTGTGATGATCCTGGCAAGGGGGCAATGTCATAATGGAGGGACATTACCCATACATTTAGCTGTGTTGCTTTACAAATTTTACATTTTGGTAAAGGTGACCAATCAAAATTTTTAATTATGTTAAAAAAAGGTTAAAAAATAAATAAATGTAGGCTAATGGGGCGAGTCAGCCAAACACAAAATTACCTTTGTGTTTTGCATTCTCAGTGTGATGGTATTGCAACATGTGGGCTGTTATCAGTAAACATTACTAATATATATACTAAATAACAATTGATAACAATTTATTAATTTCATTTATTAATAATATTATTTTCTTAATCTTGTCAAACATTTCTTAAATCTCTAGATGATAGCCTGTTTATATCAGAGTTGGTATGTTCTTTATCAAATTTGAAGTCGTAGCTGTCTGCTACAACCTGTTATAAAATGAAGACACAAAGGAATTAGCCTGCAATTCTTCTTCGCGGCGTTTTTTCAGCAAAGCTTGCTGCTTCCAAACATCAGCGGTACGCTAAACCAGATGCGCCATGTGTAGTTGATAGGGAGAACGACGTGACGTCATTACGTACGGTGGGACGTCCCGGAGAGGATAAACAAAAAAAGGAAGGAAGCCTTTGGCAACACAATCGCGGCAAAATCGGTTCAAAATTTTAGCTGGCGAGCTATACGTATCCACTACATGCACCTTTGTGTTACTTAGATATTTACATTTAGGTGTTCGCAATCATGGACGACTCATTACTGTTTCGTATGAGTGCGTTTTCCGAGCAAGGAGGGAGAAAATACATGGAGGATGTTATCGAGATAAGAATCGAGTACGAGCCCACGACGTCGGCAGACGAAGATTACCAAAAGTCGCAGAGATATGGAGGACTGGGGAAAGCAGAGAGTGAAGCCATTGAACAGATTGTAAATAAGACACACAGGTATGACGAATCGGGTCCTGCTACCGCTGTGTGGGTAGAGAGTTTATCAGATGAGGACAAGGGCAGCATCAGCGCCCGGGTATCAAACCAAACAGACCGAGAGCATGTAGTTGACACTCGAAAGTCTGTGGCGTTTTTCGCTGTTTTTGATGGCCATGGTGGTCGAGAAGCGGCACATTTCGCAAGTGAGCATCTATGGGATTTACTGAAAAGACAGCGAGGATTCTGGTCAAAGGATCACGGGGAAGTGTGTGCTGCTCTACGGAAAGGCTTCATCGCCTGTCACCATGCGATGTGGAAAGAGCTACGTAAGTCATCGGAATAAGCACTCTTTTCTTTCTCCCTCACATGAAATCGTTGTCAGTATTTACCCGCATCCGCTGCTTCACGAGTCTTGGCACGGTTGGGGTAAGCTGTGTCACATGTGGCAGCATTTTGCTCAGCTGATATTGTGATGGATACTCCTGTCTGTCCTCTTACATTCCCATCACAAGCTAAAGCAATGAGATGACTCCATATTCAGAGTTCAGCTAGTCCATACTGTTATTATTATCATGGTGGAAAGGAATGCACATTAAATCAAACGATCAATTGCGCAGATGCGAACAGCACCGAAAACATTAATGCATCAGTAAAAAGCAGAATATTTGCACAAAGTGGTCTTTTTTAAATAATTTGTTTTATTATTTTTTAGTCTAATACTGTTGAAGAAAAGTGAAAAAGATGGTTTAAACTTCAGGAAGTACTTTTTGAAGAGTTATTTCGGGGACATGGGTAATGAATGTGTCACCCCATTTTGTGTATTGGAGAAATATTGTCTAATTTGAACTTTCTGTTTCAAATTTAGAAGTGCTTTTTGAAAACAAGCAGCCAATGATATATTTTTTTCATCTCCAGTTGTTTGATTAGATTGTTTTGAATTATTTGCCTTTAAATCACCAGTGCATTAACACTTATTCATGACTGAATATAAAGAAATCTTGCTTTTCTTATCAAATCTCAAATTTTATCCGTGTATTTTCTGCATTCTTGGTTGTGACTTAACTTAGTCATTCCATCTGGTGGTTTTATGAATTTTACATATTCTTCTTAAAATGTAAACAGTTTGAAGAGACAAATATATCCCTCGCATGCAGTTGGTGAAATGATGCTCTTCAAATCCTGCATTTTGATTGTTGTACTGCTGATGTATTAGACCGTATACAACAGTATGTTCTGCATTAACTTGCATTCGGGCATCAGAGAATGACCCAGATTACTCAGGTCACACTATCTGTTAGGATTACGTTCTGTATCATCATCACTTCACTTTAACACCAGCCACAGTTAAACAAAGTGCTGTATATCTAATGTAGATCAAATTAAAGCATTAAAATGCATTAAAACTATTCATTTAAATGAATAGCATATGATAAAAGTAAAATAGAAAGAACTATAATCAATGCAATTAAAAATAGTATAAAAAATAAATTAAAACTCCGATAAGATCAAGTCTGTGATCTGATGAATGGTTAAAGGTAGGCCATTAAGAAAGAACCCGTCTCCTCTGAGCTTTTACAATATTAATAACTTGTTGATTACAGTCTCATCCATTTCTGTTTTCATCTCTGAATTTTGTCATCTGTCATAGCGGAGTGGCCCAAGACTATCACTGGCCTGCCAAGTACATCAGGCACCACAGCCAGCGTTGTTGTGATTCGTGGAATTCACATGTACGTCGCTCATGTCGGGGATTCGGCAGTTGTGGTTGGAGTTAAAGAGAATGACTCTGATATCACACTCCAGGCGCTTGAAATAACACAAGACCACAAACCAGAACTTCCTAAAGAAAAAGAAAGGATTGAACGACTGGGGGGAAGGTGAGTGCTGAGCGGAGCCGATTAGCTTTATTCACATCATGTAGCGAAACTTTGTGCACTATATCCGTGTGGTGTGGCTGAATCTTCAGTAATGCTGTAAAATATTGTTCCAACTTTGTTGTGTTTTTCTGTATAGTGTAATGAAGAAATCTGGGGTGAATCGGGTTGTGTGGAAGAGGCCCAGGCTGACACATAATGGCCCTGTGAGGAGGAGTACGGTTATAGATCAGATCCCGTTCCTGGCTGTAGCCCGATCACTCGGTAAAGAATCAGCCCTTTTTTTCACCCTTCCATCCACGATGTTCGACTTAATATAAAATGAACTGATTGTAGATGTTTTAATACTTGTGGACAGGTGATCTATGGAGCTACGATTTCTACAGTGGAGAGTTTGTGGTTTCTCCCGAACCCGATACCACCGTGATGACCCTCGATCCTAAACGGCATCGCTATATCATTCTTGGTAGCGATGGATTGTGGAACATGATGCCACCCAAGAATGCTGTCAATATGTGTTACAGCCATGATAAAATGGTGGTATGTAACAGTGTAGCTAATTCATGGCATATTTATATTGCATCTAATGTGAATGAAAATTTTCATAGTATAGATGAATAAATGTCTGTGGTATTTTTAACAGTAGGATCATTTTTATCATGATTTTCGCAAGTGATGGAGTGTAAATAGCTGGCAGTACCAACTAAAATGAAAGCTTCTTTCTCCTAATGTTTGGGATATCTCAAGGGACCAAAGGGAATGTCTTGTGCCCGAAGGCTGGGATGCACAGCACTGCTGTTTTGGAAAGAGCGCATGCTCCGTGCAGACAACACAACAGTCATTGTCCTGGCGATGCAGGAGCATGGAGGGCCACCCATCCCTATGCACCGAGATGAGATTGTTGTTGACATGGCGACTGGAATTGACCAAATTCCATATCCTGGAACTCCTTATAACACGTGCGAGGTCCAGAAGGTCAGAGCCATAGTTTCGTTGCCGTTTTTGCTTTTCTAATGTAGGGCAAACCTATGTGTTTGTTTGTCTTTGTTTTTCACTCTTTAGTCCATTTTATTGTCATTTTGTTACTTTCACCAGTTAAACATAATAGTAGAATCTAAGCTGTGTGATCAAAGCTCACAGCAGCATTTCCAGTCAGGGAACCATTGTATCACCAAATCACTCTTTGTTTTCGGGGTCAACAGGCGGAGCATGAGGATGGCATTTTTTATGAAGAGGATGTGATATATGGAGAAGAACATGAGGGATGGACATGCCTGGAGTGGTAGTGAGGTGACTGCTAACTAAATAAAATGTATCAAATTGTCATCAAAATTACCAGCCAATCATTTTTCTATAAGATCACAATGCTGGCTGGTCTTGTTGAATCTGGAATTAAATTTGACCTGATTTAAATAAAATAACTACAAAATGTCTTTACGTGCTCTGCAGTCTCATCTGCTTGGCAACTAAAACGTTTGCTTTACTTCTGCAATGGAACAGTTGCACATTTCTTTCCCAGTGTAGCTCAGTAGTTGTCATTCATGCATCAAAGTGAATTAATTAGTTCTAAAAATACTACAGAATGATAAGATGTTCATCATCATTCTGGCACCTTGAACCTCCTCATTTGGATTCTAAGTCAACATCGTAGGTGTCAGTAGACTAAACAGCATATTTACATGCAGCTGGAAAGAAAAGAAACATTGCGTTAGTCTGACGAGAAGATTTTTAATGCAAGTTAAAATGTTAGTCCAGCCCAAATCATATGCAAAGTTTTCAAAACTGGAATAGCACATCAAAATAATGATGGAGGAGGTACAATAATTCCACCATATGCAGTATTTACTCCACTTGATTCAAACGGATCTAGCACCCCAGTCGTACTAGTTAGGTCCATATTTTTGCATTTTTTTTTTGTAAAAGCAGTGAAGCGTTAGTACATGCTAATACAAGCAAATTCTCACATCTAGCTTGCTTTTTATTGTTTATATACTTAGAAATTCGGACAGAGAAGCAACACATTAAATCCTTTAACTTGCAGGTGCTTTAAATATTTCTACACTAATAAAATCTATTTTTTTGCAAGTGCAGTATCATCTGAGAAAGGCTTAATTCTAATAGCTTAAAGACAAAATTCTGCACATTGAATTCAATATTCATTTATTTTTGCACATGCAGTAATATGCAACAGAAATAGTTTTACGACTTCTGCAGGAGATGCAAATTTTTCAACATCCTTCTATATTTCAGGACACAAACGTTAGTCCAACTGAATGATTTAGCAAAGCTTAAATTTAAGTTTTAAACGTTGTGTAATCACCCAAATAGCTATTTATACTGTTATTATTATATTATTATAACATTATTAGCTATTTACTCTTCACTGATGCGAAACAGAGGATTTCCTGGTATTATTTAAATATTGACATAATTTAAGTGACACAAGTAAATTGTAATTTATCTTTGCTTAAGTTTAAATTACTTTATTTTCAAAGTTAAACTCAGACACCTACATTCCCAAAAATATTTAGTTAATATTTGAGAAAAAAATATTATCCTGTTTTCAAAAGGATTTGGTAACTATAGGAGATACTTTGATTTTAATGTTATTTAAATCTCTTTATATAATAGAAATAACAATAATATCAATTAAAAAACAAATGTTATTTTTTTCGGATTTTTATATGTTTCAAATTTTGAAATAGATGCTCAGTTTGAATTTGAATTAATCTAAAAAGTTGGGACATATTTACCTGAATCTTAGGTGATGTTTTTAACAAAACCCTTTAATACATTTTGTGACAGAGAAGTTTAGCTTCTGGACTTAAAAACACATTTCAACTTGCATTTATGTCAGCCTTGTTCACAGGTGGCCATTATTTTTGGAAGCTTGGGCTACGCTTACTCCTATTAAGTGGCAACTGCCATAAGGCCCAAAAGTCCTAGCCATTCAGTATTGAGCCTCCTCAGTTACCCAGAGAATTTTTCCAGTTTGCAATTTGTGTAAAAATGTCAATAAAAGCAAGGTAGGGAAAATGTAAAAATATTAACTGTAACTTTGGTGGCAATTGGTTGAGTACTTCTGCATATTAGTGCAGGTGACACCTGCATGTAGATTTCCTTCCACACCACATGCACATTAACTTGGTTCCCATTGCATAAAAGTTGCATACATTACAAGAAAACACTTTTTACAAAATAAATTATTAAAGGATTATTAAAGTATTTTTCACTCCAAGAAACAGAAAAAAAACCAATGAAGCCACATAGTTGTCTGCTGGTTGACTGCATCATCCAGTGAAGGAATGCAAGTTGGTCATTACAACATCGGTCCTGTTTGAAATCCTTTTTTTTTTTTTTAAACTGGCTTCAAATCTAACTAATGCATTTGCTTAAAGTATTTTGCTTTAATATAAATTAACAGTGTTCTACTTTCGGTGAGGATTAGATTGTTTTCAATTCAAAGCATTTTCATTTTGATTTTGTGCAACTGTTTTGAAAGCATATCAAATAAATAAATAAGTACAGTGAATAAATACTCACTAAAATGGATATTCATCTTCCTTCAGTGATCCAATCCCAGAAGTGAAGTGAATATCTGTATTTTGTCTTTACTTTTTCTAAAACAAACATTATTCCTTAACCAAACAGTGCCCGTGAAGTTAGATTTATAATTCAATCTTATTTTATTTTCAACTTGTGTTATTAGTGTTGTCTTTGTCCATATATAACCATTTTCATCATTTCATTTTGGGATAAAAGTTTGTTTTAATTCTTTTTTTTTTTTTGGTATCGGTGATAATTAAATGTGTACTTTCTAAGTTTATTAATTGCATACCTGGAAAATACTTCATCCATAAAGATGAAACGTGTCCTTGATTTTTTTTTTTTTTTTTTTTTTTCTGTATTTCAGCTGAGCGATCCACTTGATGCTCCATCCCCATTCACAGAAAGTTCCAGGACCCTGGAGCAGGCATTTGGGCTATATGAGGCAACATTTTGTGCCACCACACAACTCTTACCTGATGCCGAGTCTGTGAAGACCACACTCCCCCCGTCAGATGGTTCAGTGAATGTTTTCGAAAAGCAAGATCCCACCACCCAGATGGACAGTGCTGCTTCCGCGGCTCCATTAAAAAGGCTGCGCCGCTCCTCTCACAGGCCCCCTGAACTCAAAGGTCCTTATTGTCGGTTTGTCCAACCTCCAAGCAAAAGTTTGCCTCAGAAGACGCTTTGCAGCAAAACAGAGAGCGAACAACCGCTCCAGTCACACGATGAAACTACAGGAACGAGTCCCTCTGAGGAAGATGGGCTTCTACCACAGCGCCACAGCTCTGCCCTGTGTGTGTACTAAATCTCATCTCGTTCCCATCATCACAGTAATAATCTGCCCGTCTCCGTTATGCTTTTGTTTCAGGTGTGTCACAGGCCTGATGTAACGATATACTTTTTATACACAGTTGTGATTTTTTTTTGTAAATATCCGAGAATTAGAGATTGTAAATGTATTGTTATTTTACTCTTCTTTTGATCCCTCTTTAAATATTAGTGGAAATGAAAATGTAAAATTCTTAAATTTACTTAGTCTACTCTATTTTCATATTTTCAAGTATGTACAGTAAATCCAAAGGCATATTTTTAAGCGGATACATCACTGTTATCTGACATAACTTTGTTTCAGTTGATTTGGGACCTGGGTGATCTTCCCATTTAGATTTTTATTAAATGAAAAAAAATGTAGATATATTTTCGTTGTCGGGTGATATGATCAACCAAATTTCCTTTGATGCGGGTTTATTCATCGGATACGGTTTTTGGACATTTGCGGTTGTGGCGCTTATAGCTGTCCTCCAGTTGCACAGACCACCCTTTGCAGTGGTAAATTCTGTGGGTTGCAAGTCCAGGGGTGAGGTGATTATGCTGGTACTGATTTACAGTGTATAGTTTTTATATGTAATTATTATACATCAAGATGAGCACTGCTGTCTCTAAAATGATGGATCATTTGTTAAGAAAAAGGTAACTACTACCAAATCATAAAAATGCATTATATAAATTATCTTGTGCTAACCATCCATTAACATAGATGTGTATTTTTTCAGCATTTTTATAGTGTTCCATTCCAAGCGCCTTCATTTAGCTAGTTTTCATCAAGTCAATCAAATGGCTGTTTTGATGTTCCAAAACTGTGGACCTCATTAGAAGTATGATTGCTGAAAAGATAGTGGCAGGAATGGAAGCTACTGGCTTTATCTGGTGTCAGTGCACTATTAAAGCTAAAATCAGCTCCTGTTCACAATGCACTACAATTTTAGCACGTCCTCCTTTGTTGTTTCCTTTGTGTGTTTTTCATCCCTTACCTGTGTTTTAATCAGCACAGAATACACTTTATTGTATGCAAGTGCCATTGTTGTAAAAAATATTTAACTTTATGTTTTAACTTGTGTTAATACGGCAGCTCAGTTTCTTTATTGGCTATTTTATTTTATTGTCTTGTTGGCCCTTTTTTTTAACATAAAATGTTATGAACACCTCAGCACAGTTGAGTCTGAACTAAATGTATATCTATAATTGGGACATAAAAAAGATTATAATTAGTCATCTCTAAGTAGATATGGCTTCAGCCCAACCATAACCATTTAGCATGCACCTTCCTTTGTGATATTTTACCCATTTTGTTGCTGAAAACTGAACTTGCCCCATGTGCTCAATGTTCTTAAATTATTTAAAGGCGTTTTTTGTATAGTCTGTCAATATGCAATAGACGTTTGTACAGTACAATATTATGCAAAGTATCTGGGTTTTACAAAAGTCTGGCATGCTCAGATTTACTCTATTTTGTGAATTGTCTCCAGGTAATGGATGTTGTTGGGCATGTGGTGTGTTTTGACAGTAACCTTGGTCAGACTCTATATCTACTGCAGCCAATTTTCATGGCTTACTGTGTAAGTAAAATACTTTGAAAAGTGACTGGATATATGATGTCTGTGTTGTAATAAACTCTGTTTGTAAATGTGTGTTTTATTCTGTGGTATTATGCAGAAATATACAGAGTTTATTGGACCTTTTATTTTGAAAATATTAATGAGAAATGTTCGGGAACATTTGTTTATATATCTGAAACAGTGTCAGAGTGAAGGTGAAGAAATTCTATTGCAACAAGCAATTTTTATTAACTGTTTAGCCTTCAGGTGATGTGATTCTCACCTGTAACCATGTCTTCATAGTACAGCTCAACCTTTTTTTTGTAATGACAAGGCATAACCATCTATCCTTGGCAGCACATTCTGTGACAAAATAAATGAAGGGTATTGCCTCAGATGGAACTCAAACTTTAAACTCTTGCATAACTTTCCAGATTGTAACATAGCCTTCCACCCCTTCTTTTTTGATTAGTATTGTGCAATATATCTTTAGTGGCCCTTTTTGCAGCTCAAAGTGTTTCCTTTTAAAAATTTTCAGTTATTATTGATAATCTGCAACACCGTCTTGTGTTGATCATGGTACACATTTCTGCATATTGAATATTATATCAGTAATTAATCACATGCCTGTTTTTGAAGAGTGAGAATTGATCACTTTTGCAAACATATGTATTTTGCTTTCATAAACTTGCTTAAAGACTGGTGGAGGCTGCATATGCAGTCATGAAATTTTCCAGAAGATGGCAGCAAAGGGATTAGCATTTAAAGCATTATAGTTAATTCCCTTTTGCCAGTTTTTCTACCTTTA
>JBAMHX010000017.1:5382019-5392510 GCA_037177515.1 Pseudomugil tenellus
TCTTTTTTGCAAACAAATGAACACAATTTTGCAGAACTCTGTCACATTAACACAGAAAGTAAACTTAGGGCAGAACACTTGACAATCACAGAAATTCAGCAGATTCTGTCAAAAAATAAATAGAACTGATATACAAGTCTGAAGGGCTTTTTGGGAGAACACGATGGATGGAAAGATGGATGGCTAGGAAAATGAATAAAGACCACAAATTGCTATCTCATCGTTAACTCTTTTCTTACTCATGTTCAGGATCTATTTTCTTCCATACACTTATGTCATGGGCTATGTTAGCATGCACCGCAACATTCAAATATGAAACTTCTGAAACCTTACTCAAAATTAAACTTCGGGGATTAAAAAAATTTTAGATTACTGTAAGTTTGAGAGCAACACAGAGATGTACCTGCATAGCAGTGTTAATTTCACTTCACCTGACAGATTATTATTATTATTAAAATCAGCACCAATTAAATCAGGAAATGCGCAATAAAATTATGACATGTATCCACCTTAGTTGTGTGATGATACAGCCGGATGTTTCAGGGCATTTTGGGGCACACACTGTTGCTTCACGGCATGAGTCTGCTTGTTATGAGAAGTCGTTAAGAGGAACTTTGTCCTTTTATTTTTGCTTGCTTTCATAAATCTCTTTCCTTGTTTTTCTCACAAGTGTTAAAAACACCAGCTCAGGTAGAGTTCATTGTTCAACAGCAAGGTTCAGGTATAAATACATTGTTGTAGACTCAACATGCATATATTGCAGAGGATTTGCAGTCTGACGGGTGATTGTTTCACATGTCAGTCCTGGTGAGCAGTTGCATTGACTACCTTGTATTGTGCTTTCTGATTCTTTTTCCTATCAGGATTATTTGTATCAGTACTACAAAGAGTCTCATCTACTAATCTTAACACGTCATAAGGACAATAGCGATAGCCACAGCACAAGCCCTGTATCAAGTGCTGCTTCCTGCACACCCTAGATGGCTGTTCCCTACATCTCCTTTCTTTCCAGTCAGGAATACATATGAGAAATCTTCCGGTGTTGATCCGTGAAAACAGTTTAAGACTCTGGATAAGCAAAAAGCGTGAAAATTGCAAAAGTTGATGTAACATGGGCACAAGCCATTAAATTGTAAATGGAAATATGTTTAAAATATGCTATGAGCTTCTCATGCAAACATCATAATCAGTGTATATCCTTATTTAGATTAAGATGGATAGCTGGAATATTGCAGCGCTCATAGCCCTGCTCTGCTCCATTTTTTGCGATGTCTTACAAAGAGCGCCGTAATAAAGATATTACATAGCATTTAAGCTCAAACTATGAAGATCATAATCATCAATAATGCTTTCTCAGCTGTTATTAAAAGTCACGTTATTTAAAGTAAATATAAAGATTTATTATTTTGTCCTGATATCCCAAGAGTTAAAGGTTAAAATAATTCATTATGAAAGAGAGGCTATTAAGAAACCAAGAAAGGAACA
Source organism: Pseudomugil tenellus (assembly GCA_037177515.1). Classification (NCBI taxonomy): domain Eukaryota; kingdom Metazoa; phylum Chordata; class Actinopteri; order Atheriniformes; family Pseudomugilidae; genus Pseudomugil; species Pseudomugil tenellus. The sequence goes on from JBAMHX010000017.1 coordinate 5,383,505, forward strand.
GTGAAGCTGTAAAATCATGCAGTTAAAGGCGGGATCAAAACCAAAATTGATGCAGTGTGTTTTACACTGTGGGTCAGGACTGAGCCGGTTCCATATCAGTGTAATTACATTTTGGGATGGCAAAGAGATCAGGGGACCTTGTGGGAAGCCAGTCCACATCTCTGGTAGTGATGAGTGGCGAGGCTTAATTGAGTGGTAACCTCTAAGGTTCTGGCATGTTTTTCAGGGTGTGCAGGCAGAGAAAAAGCTGAGTGAGCCTGCTTATGCAGTCATCCATCATAGTTGCTGCCAAGATTACAGATTTTTTTTTTTTCGAATCGTGGCTGATTGTGCATTCAGAAGAAAGTAAGGAAATCCAATAATGACAGAGGAAAAAGGAATTGATCCAGTTACCGTTGTGTTAATATTAGCAAAATTCAAACAATTCTTTATCCAATCACTGTCTTAATATCTTTCCTTCTCTTTGTATGAAGCTCTAAAGGGATCCTGGCAGAGCGGCTTCTTTGACTATGGCTCTTTCATGGAGATTATGCAACCATGGGCTCAGAGTGTGGTTGTAGGCCGAGCCAGGTAAAGTATTACAAATAAAACATCTAAGCAGGTCATACATTCATAAAAAACTTAATGAAATAAATTCCAGTTTTCAAAATGTCATAAAAATATGTCCTGTAGAAGATTTCAGTACTAAATGACCTCCTTTTACAGACTTGGTGGGATACCTACTGGAGTGGTTGCTGTGGAAACCAGGTCAGTGGAGCTGTCAATCCCAGCTGACCCAGCTAATTTGGACTCTGAGGCGAAGGTAAGAGCAACTCACTATGAAGAGGCAAATAAAACATTCTTGAACATCAAGGTATCAATGCTGAGTTTCTTATTTGGGAATTTAGATAATCCAGCAGGCGGGACAGGTGTGGTTCCCCGATTCTGCTTTCAAAACAGCCCAGGCCATTAAGGACCTAAACCGAGAGGGCTTACCTCTTATTGTATTTGCCAACTGGAGGGGCTTTTCTGGAGGAATGAAAGGTGCTTATTTTTCCCTCACCTATCAGTCTATATGGAATTGAATCCATCATCTATCTAATTTGAAAATGTTCATTTTCTTTAGATATGTACGACCAAGTGCTGAAGTTTGGAGCCTACATTGTGGATGGGCTGAGGGAGTACCAGCAACCGGTCCTGGTTTATGTTCCCCCACATGCAGAACTGAGAGGAGGTTCATGGGTCGTCATAGATCCCACCATCAACCCACGTCACATGGAGATGTATGCTGACAAGGACAGCCGGTGAGTTAAAGAGAGCAAAGGATCAGTAAATTGAATTAGCATTAATTCCACTTTTTTGACTTGAATCATTTCTGTACTCAGAGGTGGTGTGTTGGAGCCTGAAGGAACAGTGGAGATCAAGTTTAGGGCAAAAGACCTCGTGAAGACCATGAAAAGAGTAGATCCAATCTATATGAGCTTGTCAGAAAAACTGGGTGAGTCCTTCCCATCAATTCTAACCATTTCTCTTTAGAGTTGTCTTTGTCCTCTGCAGTCTCATCCTCATTTTAGCGGGCAATACATCAGGTGTCCCTTCACTGTCCTCCTTTGTGTGGTGGTGATTGTGTCATCCTCACTGAATTCCCACCAGAGATGTGCCAATCACAGTCTGCTCAGATCAATCACCAGTTCTCCTATGAACACTATCGATTTTCCGTTTGGTCCAGTGCTACATTGTATTGGCGCTTTGGGCAAAAAGCGGTGGAATAGAGGTTTACTGTGGAAGTCTGGAGAGCCTACAGATTGGAATTGACAGAAATCAGCATGGGGTTCGGGTTGAACAAAATGCTGTTTATTTTCAGCCACATTCTTTGGTAGAACTTGAGTTAGTAGTACTGTTGTTAGGAGTAGGGTGAGCATATTATAGGAATGCTGAGATGCTTTTTCTCTTTTCCTTGTGTCTTCCGTATTTATTAGAACTAAATATATTTTCTTCATAGTGCATTTCACTTGTTATCAACTATGACTGCAACTTTCCTGTGTGTGACACTGGTATTCTAAGTGTTTGTTTAAAATTCCAACAGCAACCCCGGAGCTTAGCCCCACTGAAAAAAAAGAGCTGGAGACCAAGCTTAAGGAGCAATATGAGTTTCTGCTGCCTATCTACCATCAGGTGGCTGTACAGTTTGCAGATCTCCATGACACTCCAGGTCGCATGCAAGAGAAGGGCGTCATCACGGTGAGGCACAGCGATGGCTTGGATAGCCCCTACACCGACCTTGGTTATGTATTGCTTCGGTAAAAATGTGCAGCATGTGAATAACCCGAAAAGCCCATAGGGCAATATCAGTCAAGCTGCTCCTCCACCTGCTTAGTGAGTAATGTTTGGTCTCAGCAGGCTGCAAGACTTGTCCTCATAATTATCTTCTGATGACCCTGGTCAATCACCTTAGCAACTACAGAGCGGCCTCAGGCAGACCCCATCGCCTGCTGCACCTTCACAGCCTCATCTTTCACACACACATGTACACTTTGCTCACATGACTGGAAGGATGTTTTATAGATGAATAGCAGTGTGTTTTTTTTTCCTTCACAGTATGAACTTAAGATTATCTGTTATTGACTCCATGTTCATCTCAAATACACCACTAGAGAAATCTGCAGTAGATGCTTCTAAACACATTTTGTACATGTTACATGTAGCCACTCAAATTCCAAACATTATCCTTTAACAGTGTTTAAAATTAGGGAAGAATGTGGTGAATATAACTCTATCGGCTTGCATTTTACCTCATTCAGGATATTCTGGAATGGCAAACTTCCCGTCAGTTCTTCTACTGGCGTCTGCGGCGTCTGCTCCTGGAGGACACGGTGAAGAGGAAGATCCAAGCAGCAAACAGTGAGCTGACAGATGGCCAGATCCAAGCGATGCTCCGCCGCTGGTTTGTTGAGGCCGAGGGGGCTGTTAAGGTAACGCCCTCTGCACTACCTTGGATTTTGTTCTCGAGTTTCTCAATATTAACAAACCATGGATAATAAGTGTTGTGCTAAAAACTCAAATGAAAAAACAGCTGTATCCTGTTGAATTTGGCATGTCACTGCATATTTCCTTGACAACTTAGTAACACAGGATTAAAAAGTGGTTAACAACTACTTATTCTGCTAGTTCATATGTTTTGAATTGATTTGACATGGTTTTGTACTATAGTATCTTTCATATTTGGTCTAATATTGGTTTAGTTGCTCTATTTAAAAAATGAATTGTAAGCTGACACAACAACTGTGGTGGCATCTATTAACTTGCTCAATTGCAGATGAGTTAACATTTTTTATTTAAATATTAGATTTTTAAAATGCTGCTCACCAGCCAGTCCAGATTTATCTCTATGTTAGCTGACCAGATTGTTTTGTGCTGTCCATCTATGCCATTTAGTTGCTTCTCTTGTGAGTCTCTCATTCTGCGAATACACTCCAACTCCATCGCCTTGGATGGCATCTTGTGACAGATGCCCTTGATGCTATCCAGGCTCGGAGAGCTTGGTTGAGCAGCACATGAACCAGCTGTCCACCAGCTGTAGCTGATGCACGATGAGAGAGTCAGTGGACAGGCAAGTGAATCACTTCCAGGTCAGCCATAGCAGTGACCTAATCAGCCTGCAAGCAGGGAAGCACCACATAAGATTGACCCTGGCTAGCTGGTCAGCGCCAAATAAAAGATCAGGGGTTCAGTCTTGTGTTCAGAGGATCAGCCTTTGGGGTAACATGAGGTAGTTCAGTGTTTGAGATCTTCTTAACTCATACATTACCCCCATCAGGACCAGCTTTCTTAAGCCACAATTAATCACAGCCCTGGCACGTGCAGATACGAGAGCAACACACTGTTTCTTAATTAAAAGCAAACAGATTAAAAATGATTAATAAGGGCATTAAATGTTCTTGTGGACCTCAAGCAGGATTCTTAAAAAAAAGGCAAAAGCCCATTAAACGCCTCTACCCCCAAATCTTTGCTAAGCCCTCAAGCCTGGCTTTGTTTGGGATCAGAAATGCCAGCATTCATGAATACTAATTTTCTTGTCAGGTCCACTCAACAAGATGTCAAGTTTTCCTATTTTTTTTATCTATCTATATATGTTTAATCTGCTGTCTTCCCCCCCGCCAAAAAAAAAAATCATAGTGTCAGTTAAAACTCCTATTAAAGTGAAAGGCTTTATTCATCCATAAATCCTGTTTTTTGCACTTTTTTTTAACAAACTCTGCCCTGTTCAGGCATATTTATGGGATAACAATGAGGATGTAGTTGTATGGCTGGAGAAACAACTGGCAGAAGAAGAGGGCGCCAGATCTGTCATCGATGAGAACATCAAGTACATCCGCCGAGATCACCTGCTCAAGCAGATTCGCAGGTAATGATTTTACAAATTGCTGTTAACTGCTGTAATGGAAAAAATGAGGTAATGTTTTTTTTTTTTTTTAACCCTGTCTACTTCCAGCCTTGTTCAAGCTAACCCAGAGGTTGCTATGGATTCTATAGTGCACATGACCCAGCACATTTCGCCTACACAGCGAGCTGAAGTGGTGCGTATCTTGTCCACTATGGAGACATCAGCCTCCTCTTAAAAGTAGCCTGGTTTCTCTCGATTCCATGGCTGCATCCCAGCTCAGACCACAACCAGAACCAAAGGGGCCCGGCTCAGACAGCTGGGCTCCTTTCTGGGACCTGAGCTGCAAACAGAGACCGGAGGAGCCAACGGCATGGCTCTTGGTGTCTGCCAGGTTACTGATGAATCGTTGGCAATGATTCTTTCCAAGCAAGAAATTAGTTTTTTATTATTAGTTATAACCTTTTATAACTTGCCTTCCATGTGTGCTTTTGCTTTCTGAAATCCACTTATTTTGTTTTAACAAGCTTTTTCTGAAGACTGTAAAACAATAATCTAGAAACTAGTATTTAACATTTTTGTAGTTTATATTGTTGCTTAAAAGGAGGTTCATACTTTCTCAATAATCAGTCAAATTGCACTGGAGTTCATACAATAATATATTATGACTACTACAGGTTCTGCTAAAATGCACCTTGGTTTGTGACATATGCTTGTAAAGATTTACAAGTGTTTTGAAGACCAACTCAACAATGACAACACATTGCTTTGTGGCGTTTAGCCAGAAAGGGGGTTTTATTTCCCAAGAAGCACTTAGTTACTGAACAAAGAAGGGGAACGCTATAACAGATTTGGACAGGGAAGCCCAGCAGGGAGCCGGGACAAGGTCCCTTTTAGACCCCGACTGTTTCACAGTTACCCTGCAGTGAGCAGTGGGCAGCTCACCTCACAACAAAACCACAGCTGTCCCTTCTGTTCTCACCCACACATGCTGCTCTACAGACACTTTAGTGCTTACTGTTCTCTCACATTGCACCTAGAGTCAAACCTGTTTTTACTACTGCAGCTGGTTTGCTGCGTGTACGCACAAAGTGAAACGAACAGTAATGCACACAGAGTGGAGAACAACTTTGATAAGAATTGATAAGTCAATGCTTTAGAATAATAATCTAATTTAGAAAAATCGGGTCATTTTTGACAGTTATTATGTTGTTACTAGAATCATCATAATGACTTTAGATGTGTAACCAAAGAAAGATATAAATTTATTACAGTTAGCCCAATCAGTAAATATCAAAGGCTACTGTTCACTTGACTTGCATAGCGCATGTTGGATATTGTCTCATCTTAACAGTGCTCCACAAAAATGTTTATTTATAGTTTGTCTGTAATGTATATGGATTGTTAGTTATGGATGATATTAATTCTTGAAAACACTTTCAGTCATGCTACTTGTTTACTTGAATTTGTTACTAAAGATTAGCAAACAATGGGAAATATGTCAAGAGAAGAGTACGTATTTGCACAAACCGCACCATATTGTTGAGTCCTGTAGATGAGTGTTGTTTGTTTTGTTGACATCCCAGTAGCTTCACGGTCAGCTTTGTGCCTTTAACGTGCCCATACTGACATGCTGACCAGTTGCTTTATGATTAATAAGTTGTTTCTGTACAAAACTGAGAAAGTGATGAACTCTAAATGTGTCTGCAGATTTAATAAAGCTCACAGACTTGGCTCAAAGTGTGTTTGTTCCAAAGCTTTTAAATATCCGAGTTGTACTAAAGCTATTTTTATTCTAAACTCTAGCTTCTAAGAATTTGCTCTAATTTAATTTGTCAATTATTTTAATATATTGATGATTCATCTGACAGATAATAACTTCTTAGGAAGCCCCATTAATTCCAGCAGTCAGAACAAAGTATCACTCTGGAGAGACGTTTTCTGATTACTAGAAAATGATAGTCTGCCCATTCCTCAATCCACAGATTATTAAAGGGACGTTTACTTTCTGGGTTTTAAACTTCAACAGTATTAAAGAGGATGAAGTAGATCAAACAAATATTGAAAGATCTATCTATGTCCATTTTTTTCCTTCTGATTCTTTCATATCATCCCCTTGGCTCTGTCAACTCTATTACCATCCTACCAACAAATATGTAAGACAAATTGAGTTGCATGCACCCAATACCCACCACAATTATAGAAGGCCCAATAAGAAAATGAGTCATTTGGAAGTATAATTGGAAATGTGCCTTACTTGGTCTCTCTGGTCTCCCAGAGGGTTTTGCTCATTTGTGGTGGCATGCTAGGCTGGCTAATTCTGCTTTTAATCACTGACAAACTGCAGATTCAGGTTTCCCTTCACTCACTGGATTGGAGGGAAGGGGCTGGTAAAACATGCAGAAAACTGCTTAATTTTGTCTGTAGTTAACCACATGAACCTTGCATGCAGAAAATTTTTAGCTTTTTTATTTGAGGCGAATGCTTGTTGGGCACATCAACAGTCTTGTTTTACAAACCTTTAAGGTTACAATAGGATCTACCTCAAATGGGTCACATATGAAATTTATGCAGCGTGACTGCCGGTTTCAGGCAAAACTATAACAAAAAGAAAGATGGAAGAGGAAGAAATCTTAATGAAAAGAATGGGAGAAAATCCGTGCCTGTGATGAGGCTGAAATAGAGGCGTTAATATAACATGGAGGGGAGACAAAATCTTGCATCTGAGGCAACCATAATTCCACATTCATGCGTCTCAATGACTTGACAGCACTTGAGAGACAAAGCCTGTGACCCAGTTGCAGGATTCCAATTAGCAGGGTGTATGCAACAGTTGAGATGAAAAGAGAACAGGGTCTTTACAGAGCCCCAGGGCTGTCTGATTACTGCCTGAAAACATGAGTCTTTTGCCTGTGACAAAGAGTGAAGCGACACAGAGGGAGTGCCAGGCCTCAGCTGCTCTTCCTCTCTACAGGCTGAGGATTTTGAAGTGCTCATCTCATCTATGTCTGCCTGCCAGGCCTTTTACATTTCAGCCATACTTCAAGTGCATAGCAGCAGCCCAGTCACACCAAGATACTTCTCAGATGTGTCCAATGAGTTCAGTAACTGGTAAATTTTCTAGCCAGACTGGGGTAGAAGTGTGTGCTGTCTGGATTAAAAGCGTCAATTACCTCAAGGCATATGCAGAATGCCTGTTGTTTTACATCAACATTTGTGTGACCACATGGCTGCTTTCAAATTAATTTTGTTTTGTTTTTTTTTTTTTTTTACTGTTGAATAGAATAAAATATACTGAGAATGCAGAATTATGAAACTATAACTCATGAATCTGTGAATTAAGTTGTATTAATATAATGATGCCTTTCTTTTTTGCTTAATTTCAGGAAAAATTTTAAGGTTTGTTTCATTACTTTTGAAATCACTTGTTTTATGGAGCCCATTGTAAACAGTGTTTTACAGAGTGCAAATTCAAAACCAGTAAAAAAAAACAATCAAAAGAATAGCATGTTACAAACAACACCCCCACCCCACTACTGCTTCAACCGATTAAAGGATTGTAATGTGAAGAAAAAAGGAGGCCTTGAGCTCATTGATCCATCTTGCAGCGTCGTTTAATGGATTATATTCTGAATAATCGTCACTATAAAAGGCTGAAGAACTGAGGAAAAATAATCATATTTGGAACTAATAAAGAGTCAAAAGTTTGTAATGATGATAAATGAGATATTAGGGATAAAGTGAAAAAAAAATCCTATGGCTCTTTGTAGGACTTCGTAGGATTAGGATAGAAAAAATAAAGAAATATACTAGTTTTTGAAGCAATAAAATGATGAAATGTTGATTAGAACTAGACAAGATATATAATAGAAATATATGTTTAATGCAGAAGCCAGATAAAATTGTAAATATTCATAGTTTATGGAGAGATAAACACATTATTTGAATTAAATTGACAGCCAAACCTTGTCTTGACTTTGCTTTATATATGTGAATGTGTGTATATGTGTATATAAATATAAATATATATATATATATATATATATATATATATATTCACATGCTGCATTTAAGTTGATCATTTGAATTTTACCCTTCTGAATCAAATCATTAAATTGGAAATTGTGTTAAAATGATAAAAAAAAATGCATAGAAGGTTTTCGAATTGATTATAAACATAAGATGAAAAACCTTGCTGACTGGATGTGGGTGCTCTTGAAAGAAGCCTCATTTTTGCTTATAATGAACAGTGGCTGAACAGTAATATCACAAAAGGCAAAGTGAGTTTAGATCCAAATTTGAAATAAATGATTTATTGTGCTGAGGAGGCTCTCCCTAGGGACAGAAAAGCAGCCAGTCACCCAGTTACAAGGGTCAAAGATTACAACACCCTGTGATCATCACCACATAATGCTCACATTTTTATTCTGCCAGAGCTGGGTAAATATTGGCTGAACACGAGGGTGCCAGAGAAAAAGCTCATTCACAAGCAAAAACCAAAACCTCCTGCGGACAGGACAAAAAAAAAAAACGCATCAGGGAAAGGTTGGCGTAGCCATCTTTGAAATCTGTCTGGACCTAATCCTCTTTCCAAAAAGAACAGAAAAAGTTTATTTATACACACATATACAGTATGTTATATATAT
>JBAMHX010000017.1:5399590-5412880 GCA_037177515.1 Pseudomugil tenellus
ACATTCAATAAGCTTTTGGATCTTCTAATCCATGCTCTTCCTTATTGCATATGGATCTGGGAGCAGATCGAAGGAGGAAACAAGAAAAAAAAGAAAAAAGGTCCTGTCTGTGTGTGTGTGTGTGTGTGTGTGTGTGTGTGTGTGTATAAGCTGCATTCTTTCTGAATAATAATGAATATAAGCAGTGGATATATCCGATGAAGTGCAATAAAAACACACTTCAGTTTAAGCATCATTGCATGGATGCTAATGTCAGCCTAAAATGATTAGAAAAATTGGGTCTGTCTCAAGAAAAAAAATGCTGTGTTCCGAATCATAAATATCATAAATTTATCATAAATACATTTATTTATCATAAATAAGTATCATAAATGTGCATCTATAGATAGAAAACAGTGTAGATTTTGGCTGTGCAGCAAGCGAAGCTGCAGGAACCAAAAGGTTTGAAGAGCTGAATGCTGGAGGGGTAACATAACTACAATTGCAGCATTTGAGCTTTGCGTTTTTTTAGTAACAGTTTATTGTCATAAATTTTCTGGATTTTCCTTTAATGAGTACATAGTACAAACTAACACAATGAGTGACCACAGCTACAAAAATTTGGTTTATCTGCATCAGTTTATCTGAATGACACAGTTTTACTGAATTTCCACCCCCTTAAACACAGGAGCTTTGCGTAAACGATTGACCATTCTGTACAGTATTGTCCAATATTATTTTTACAGTGGGATTCCTGTTGAAGTCCATTTTTATTGTATATAGAAAATAATCAGATTTATAAAGATACTGTTTTGAAGGCAAACGTGTAGGAAAGAGTGGGACAAAACTAAAAATAATCTTTTCCACAGTCCTGAGAGACATACTGTATCACAGTCATAATCTGTTATCATCTGATAAATTCTATATTATAAATGAGTGAATAGATGGCAAGGGTTATAAGTCAGTGTACGCATAACATTAAAAAATACTACAAGCGCTTTCAAGTTTTAATAATAATAAAAAAACTTACATTGAGGAAAGTGCAATGAAATTCTTTTTTGCACCAAAAACGAAATCAAATACTTTTTTAATCAACTTATTACACAGTGCACTAAAACATAAATCATAAATTAATTTAATCAACATTCAAAGTGTCCCACTTTTGCCTTAAAAATAAGAAAGATCTCTGCTTGCTTATTTTTTTTATCTTTTTGCTATTGCCCATTTCTTTCAGTTGCTTTGAAGAACAATTCAATGTTGTGATCTGTCTGCGTCTCTGAGTGATTTAATGTTTAATCAACTCTCTAACTAAGCAAAAACAAAAGAGAACTCCTTAACTTTCTTCAAAAACAGTTCTCCAAGATTCTTGCTGCATATCCAGCCTTATTTTTATTCCTGAATGGATCTGGGGCTATAGTATGACACCTCATGGATAAAGAAAACTTTCTGAAAGGATTGAAATTTTCGAACAAGTATGGTGTGAGGCATGGACTATTTATAAACACTGGGACACATGTTCTGCATGAATTGAAAATGTATTGTGTTTATTGCTCCATCAGTGAGGCTCAGCATTAAACAAACCCAGTCAAATTCAAATGATTTATCAAAGATGTTCTCTTGAATCAGTTTAAATAAATAAATAAATAAATAAATAAATAAATAAATAAATAAATAAATAAATAAATAAATAAACAGTTAACCTTCATAATCCAAGTTGTGCTTTGTAGTTTGTGTTTAGCTGGATTACCAGGCCGTGCCTTCACTCATTTCTGAGGATGGCTGTGACAGCTGGTTGGTATATCCGTTGTCACTGAGAGACACTGTGGTGAAGGGCGTGCTGGGGCCACAAATTTCACTGGAGATGCTATGAATTGAACCTGGTCCATTGGGTTCTGGGCTGGGTGAGTCCACTGGATGGTGGGATACTGTGTCAGAGAAACACTGCACCTCTCCAGCACAGTGGTGGCCTGCATGATGGTGGTCTATGGTTCCTAATGGTGTTCCAGCAGGGACTGTTGTGGGCACAAAGCCCAGGTCTGCTGGAGTCTGAGCCTGGGATGATGGAGGACCTTGGAAGTATTCGTAAGTCCCCCCTGGCCCATAGTATTCACTGGGATAATCTGTAGCAATATAAAAATAGGATTCATGCATGAATTTAACCAGATTAATAAGAAGAATAAACAATAAGAGCAAAAATGACTGTCTTTCTTTTTCATTCTTTATCTTGACAATGTAATGATATTGGCAGAATCCATGATTAATAAATCAACTGTATAACAACCCTTTTGGCAAAAAGATACTGATTCAAACTATTAAATCTACATGATCTGACATAATATATCTCACCGCCATAATATGAGAAGTGTCCAAGTTCTCCTGGCTCTAATCTCTCTCCCAGGGTTCTCATCCTCCTTGGACTTCGGAAAAACACGTGTCTCCGCGCGCTCAAGGCGCTCAGCTGCTTCATACGTCTTTCTTTGGACCTTCGATTTTGGAACCAGACCTTTAGGAGAACGCAGTGAATAAAAGGAAATAAAAGAACGATGATTAAAAATGCCAAAATTGATAAGACGGTCAGAAGAATCTTGTAGGACCATCTCAAAGCGATTTTTTTTCACCACGAGAAAATCCAACACATTTGGATTCAAACAGAAATGAGGATAAAGAGAGAAAAACTCTCTCTCTCACACACACACGCACACACATACATAACGGAAAAAAACATTTTGCTGGCAAACGTCTTTTAAAAATAAAACATAAAAATAAAGCAAAGCATCTTTCAATCAGTCGTCTTATCAAGGGAGCTTTTAAAACATGCTCAAGGACATCAGTGCTAAATGAATCCCGCTTTTAACGTTTTTAGTGACGCAATGGGAGGAAAGATTAGGGAAAGATCCAGAATTTGATCAGGGTACTTCGTCCGAACTGAGAAAATGAGACAAAATTAAAGTCAACAGAGCGGATAATTCTCTGTGGATATTTTCTATTTGTTTTTTACCAAGGGAGTTAAACACAAACTACAACTGCTAATATTTCCCTTCTTCTTTCTGTGTAACTTGAGTCCATTAGAAAAGATAATGGACTGGAAATGTGATTTTCCCATAAAGAAAATTAATCTCCTTATTTATTTCATTGTAATTTCACCACCTCCCATTCATTTTCTATTTATTTATTACCTGGATTACTCTCATGTTGAGACCAGTCTCTCGTGACAGCTGTTCTCTGATGTGTCTGGTGGGCTTCGGAGTGGCGGCGAAAGCGGCTTTCAGCGTCTCCAGCTGTTTGGCTTTGATGGTGGTCCGAGGGCCACGTCGCTTCCCGACGGTGCTCTGCTCGTCGTTCTCGTTGATGGACGCATCTTTGTCGGATAAATGTCCACTCTCCGAGTCCTTGCCGTCGTCCTGCGGGTCCTGGGAGTCCGGAGACAGACTAGGGTCGCTGCACGTTGTTACTGTTGTGAGAATGAAATAATTTTAGCTCTATGAATGATGACACAATGTTCCAGACAGAAAAAAAATAGAAAGGAAAAAAATACAAAGTGAGAGGGATCAAACAAGAAAAATAATTTATAAATAAGAATAAAATATTTAATGTATATTTAATGTCTTTTGAGGAAGACGCTTGAATTTAATGTTGCCCACCTGAAAGGAGAATTGTGTCTTTCCCGTTGTTGCTTTGATAGTCCTCCTTGCAAACAAACTTGAACTCGTCCAGGATGTACAGCTCCTCCCCGGTGGACAGCTGTTTGTTACACATCATGCAGGTGAAACAGTTCAGGTGAAACACTTTGCTTTTGGCTCTACGGACAAGATCACTGGGTAAAATGCCCTGCGAGCAGCCCCCACACTTGGTTCCAAATCTCCTGTTGAAGAAGGAGAAACATGGGAGAGTTTCAGTTAAAATGGAACAAATCACGGATCAGGACTCTTCACACTTTGGATGATTTTCCAACTCTGCTTTTAAAAAATGACAAACCTAATTATTCTAAATGTTTATTATGGCGTAATATGTAAAGATCCAAAGGATGTAAAAGACAGAATGCTCACAGGGTAAACAAATCTAATATGGATCTTTAGCAGAATCAGTAGCTTATTTTACATCAATTTTATTTTATGTAGGCCCATACACACATATCTTATATTTTAAACTGATATATAAATGTAAAAAAAAAAATTTAAACTTGAATATTGACAACAGTTGCGAGTCTATTTTTTATTATTTTTGCAATGAAAACAAACCACAAATCTTTTGGTTGCTTACCTGAAGAAGTCGTTCTTACAATACAGTCTCCCATCTCGCGAGAAGCACTTTTCTGTTAAGCTACATTTGCATTCACAGCACTGGACACATTTGATGTGCCATGGTCTGTCCAAAACTTTCAGTAAGAACCTATCGAGAATAGGTTTCTCACAGCTAGTACACTGAAGCATTGTCTGGACTTTCTCCCAGTCCAGTTTGCGAGGAATTAAGTCTTTGTGTGTGTGTGTTTTCTCCACCAATGTCCAGGTCACCTCAATTCGGACTCGCTGGAGTGTTGTGATATGATCCAGATCCACCGCATCCAAATTCTTCTCAGATTATTTACACTACATCACCACCATCCGTGTGGAGTCTTCTTTTCCACAAGGCAACAATCCACATTAGTTCAGCAGCTCCAAAGGACAGATTAATTGTATAGAAAAAACTACCAGACAGCATTTCTCCACCAAAATATCTGAATAGACATCAGCGGTTCCGTTTAAATGATCCGAGATTTGCTGTTTCAGGAGGGTAACTACAGAGGAGTTGCAAAAAGCTACCTGTGTGTGGCTTTTAAATGAATTTTCGACATATCCTCATTGCCATTTAGAATGAAGAGAAATGACGATGAAATGCACCTCTGCCTGGTTATTTCTGCTCCGCTTGTTCTCCGATGAGAGGAAGGCTGAAATGAGCGCACCTTGGAAAACACAGCCTATGCTTATTAAGAAACATGTGACGTCACAGCCGCGACAAGCCAATCATCAGTCTTTATTTCACTCCTGCACATGCACTTCAGTAGTATGGTAATTAATGATATACCTACACTATTTTTACTGAAAAATAAATATAAATAACTACAATAAAAAAAAATACCATTTCAAATTATGAAAGTAATTGTTGCGGCTATGCTGCATGAAATCTGAGCTGAATTTGTAAGAAATGACACCAAGCCAGCAATGACAATGCTTTAGGAGTTCGTGCGAACAAAAACATGTTTTAGAAAACTTCATTTTCAGGAAAATCCCCGACAGTCATGGTGATGTCATGAACTTCTACCGGAAAGGCCCCAGTGTAAGTAAGATTGAATCGGTGGCAGGTGACAAATTATCAGCAGGTCTGTCCCTTCAGCAGAGCGAGAGGACTTTTCACATAGATTAATGTTATGGCCCAGCATAATTCCTCATTTTATTGAAAGGACAAGGATCACTAATGGCTATAATCTGTGGCGATAGGCTGTCTTTTATAGATGTTATCAGAGCATGTTGGTGCGCTGGGAACGGAGATAACGGATATCCCCACACAGGCTCTTAGCTCTGTTAGTCTCTGATAGCTAAGGTCCTGACACTGTGCCTAAATTATAGACTTAAAAAATAAATATTTCTTAAACAAAAACAAGAAAAAAGACTATTATTTTGGTTTTGCAATCCCGTTTTTCTTTTCTTGTTTCTTTCTTTTCTATATAAGTATAGGCTAAATAGGGACCTCTATAATCACAAATATAAGGATTAAAAAGGAGATTATGTAGAAGCACAAGTTGTTTTTACTTCAAAATGCTTCTTTTAAGTTTTACTTTTAAAACAGAATTCAATTCAATTGACTTGGCTGGCTTAAGACAATCCTTTTTTTCTTTTGATTTTCTTTATTTATTTATCTTTCTTATAAACATAAAAGTCTGAAAACTTTAAAGCAATACACAATTAAAGCAAAAAAAAAAAAAAAAATTGATGTAAGACACCATATATAATAGAAACCTGCCAGAAAAAATAAAAATAAACTAGATGTTTTCTATTACGTACTATATTGTTTCATTTTGTCCTCATTGGGCACCAATGTTATATGTCAAATTTGAATCATGATAACGTATTAAACAATATGCTTTGCAGCCACAATTTGAAACATCCCTAAATGTCACTTTAATGTGCTGCACAAAGGCACGTCTCTTTAACAAAAATCAGTTGTACATATTTGTTTGGAAAGATCTAAATTTACTGTCGTGAATGTTTCAATATGTATTCACTAAATAATTAATCATTTAAATTTTGACAAATGTTTTTTGTTCAAACTGGGCTTGACATTTTTTACTGCAATGCGATACCGAACCAACTATTCGTGAATTTTAGTCTTTTTTTGTACACTTCTTGTTTGCAAAACCCAGACGAAACATGAATCCAAACCTTTGGCTTGAGACAATAATAATTAGAATAAAAACATCTCTTCCCCTGTTGTTTTTATCAACTTAAGCTCAATGATCTGACAAGAACAGCTTGTGACAATGAAAAAGCCAGAGGGGAAAGCTGTTACCTCTAAGGTATATGTAGAAGCTGTATAGGAATCTCCTTTGTGATTTTTATTTTTCTTTGGGAGGTGCTGATTAGAAGCTTGGCCTGTTGGCCCCCAGCCCCATGCTCCCACACAAGAGGTCTCTGTGTGTAGCTCTGAAATCTGGCAGGGTGAACACTGTTTATTTTGGAATGAAAAAAGCGTGTCATTAGTGTTTGTTAATTGCAGCTAATTGGCCCTAACGAGATGAACAAGGCCACCCACTGGGAGCAGTCATACAAATAGTTTGTAGAAAACAAAATTAATTACTAGATGGTAATTAAAGTCAATTAAAACAGATTAGGAAGTAGTATGGGGAAGTTACAGACTGTGGGAAAACACCTGGCAGCACAAAATATGGCATGACAAGTATTGTGGGTCTGCCAGGATACACAGCTCTTCGTTGGGAAATGGGATGACTTCGCATCTTAAGATGTTGTATGTTTAGCATTGTTCTAACAAGTGGCATAAAATAAACTAATAATGTTGACCTATAAAGCAAGTCTCATAAATAAGAAAAACCTAAGTTTTTCTGCTTTCACCAATATTTGATAAAAATATAATTAAAAATATTTTTATTTGATTCAGTTCACATGTTTTTTACATAGAGTAAAAAACTGACTTGTCAGCCAGTTGCAAAGAATTACAAAGATACATTTAGGAGGAATTTTTCTTTCTTTTTTATTTTAGAAATTTTTGATAATTATTGTCCATTGACTATCATGATTATATTTTCATGTTAGATATGATTGTGCAGTGCTTAACACATCAAACACATAGAAAACTAATATTAAGAATTTATGAAAACTATAAAAAAAATAAACCTTTTAAAAGCGAATATGGAAAATACAGATTGTGGTTGCTTAGGAGCAAAAACTAGAATTATCTGTTAATTTTTTTTTTCAATGTATTAACCTCTTAAAGAGATTTGATGTCTAATTTACTCTTATTGATATATGAAAAACACTTCAGTAGGACAGTATAGTTAGAGAAAATCATTAAAACTATTTCACATAGTTTGCAGATAAACTGAGCTTCACAATTTTACTAATTAAAGGTGATTTTGCTGCACAGTGGTTGTATCTGACTATAGTACTCTTTAGCTATTAAACCAAAAAAAGGCTATCACAGTGAGTACGGATTATGTGGTGAAACACTGCTCTCTGTAACCAGTTTTATATAACGTTTATCATCTATCTTCTGGCACACAAGTACTCCATTTGTATCTTCTCTGCTCTGAGCCAACTGACCTCAATGTCTTGATACTTTTTTAAGCTGAAAAAAACTGATTGATGTGGCATTTACAACATAATGCACACAGCTCTTTGAACACCTTTAATTAAGCTGCTATTTGAGTTGTATTTTAGAGAAATAGAAAAAAAAAGAATATAGTTGTACTCTATATGTGATGTTAAACAACTCTTTCTATGAAATGAAAAATAAAATGCACAACAACAGAGATGTGGCTGCTGAACATAGAAACATGCATCATATTCATCATGCTGAACTGACTCATCATTCAGTAATTCTATCCAATATGGACATGCTTTTATCAGCCTAGTTTCTTCCTCATTATAGCTGCAATATCAATGCAAAGTAGGAATAAGTCCCCAAAAGTGCAGCCATGAACCTTAAATTTTATATTGAGTTAATATGAAGACCCGTCTGCAATCACAACTGTCATCACTAGATAAAGAAATCAATTCAGCTGCTGATGGGCATTTTCTCTGAAAATAGATGTCACGATGAAAAAGACATTAAGAAATGGCAATGCGACAGTGGTGTTGAATGCAGAGAGTGGTGGAGCTACTGCAGAATTACATTGTTTGCATGCTTGTGTTCCACTGCGATATAGAGGAAAACCTGCTCCGTATCAGGGAGGGGAAAGTGATTGGCCTAAGGGGCAGCTCGTAGAGAGGACCCGGGGGACAGGGTGCCCACGGCTCTAGTGATGATGGTGATTGATGCAGGCACAATTCAGACAGCCCAGACGCTGCAGCAAATTAAAAGGCTATTTTGTAAAGTTGTAAAAGAGCAGGATGGCACAGGGGAATGATGAGTCTCCAAGCCCCCCCCCCCTCCATGACTCTTCTGTCATACCATCAGCTTCTGTTTAGTTTCCTTGGTGTCATCGGTCCCCCAGGGAGGAGGGCTATCACAAGGCTTTTGCTCTCACTCGTACTGGATATATTGCTAATGCTGCATGAGCACATATGGAAGGGTATGACTGTATGTGATCAGGGCAAAGGACCATTGAAACTAATGTTCTCATTTTAAGTGTAAATAGTTTATGGTGTTTGATATTCTGCTTATTTTCTCCACTTCTTCATTTGTTAAATTCATTTTCTGAAGCGCCATGTGAATGTGTTTTTCAAATGTGGTAAAAAGAGGACGATTAAACCAACATTTAAGCTTAGTCATCATATAAAAGACAATTAAATAACAATATCAGTGGACATCACAGACACTAATTCAGTATAAATGTTAAGTTATTATGACAGGGAAATTATATATTGACTCTTCCCCGGCCTTATTTCCCTATTTGTACATGATTTACAAACCATTCTTTCAAAGTTTGAATCAAATTAACCTGCTTGACCTCAGGATGCACTCATCGCTGGGTGTTTGTCCTGCCTGGGAGCGGCGTGTGTGTGGGGAAAGCAGATAGATGTACAGACTGTGTCAGGCTATGGGCTGAGCAGCCTTCGGGGAGGACGGCTCACATGCCTGAGGTCAAACCGGTGTCAAGTGGGGAGTGAGGCCAGCTGAGCTGCCTGGTCCAAGCATTGTGCTCGTCAATGCAGCTGCTGTCAGTTATCGTGAGCGTGGGGGTGCAGGCTGCTATGGTAGAAAGGAGTGTGCCACTGTGTAAGTTTAGGGGAAGGGAATGGGCTGGTTTTTTTTTTTTTGGGGGGGGGGGGTAATATGGATTGACATGAGGAAAAGAGTCACTTAGTGTCTCTGATAAGTATTCTGCTCTGTCAAAGATATTCAAGATAATCATATAGATGAAAATGAAACTCATTTATCATTTCTTTACTAAAAATAACCGTTCTGAAAGACAATACTTTGAGTTTTGCTGTTTGTTCTCTAGTCATTATAATCTCCTATGTCAGTGCTGTGATCTCAGTGAGGAATAATATCTTTCTAGCTGCAGTGTGGAGACTTGATTTCCAGCCAGAGCAGCACTGGGAAAGATATAATCAGCCCTTCTGCAGTGAGGTCACGACTCTCACTGGAATGGGTTGACCGACCTATAACAGCTTATCACCTGCTCCTATGTTGCCCATCCCAGCAGCTGAATACAGACAACAAGAACCGGGGAGCCCACTGTATAAATCGATCAGTGTTCACACAGATATGTCCCGCTAAGGGGACACCAAGGATGGGTACTGTGTGCACTGTCAAGTCAATAGGAAAATATTAGCTAAACAGCTTAAAAGAGAGGGAGAAAACACAAACACTGCATGCATGAAAGGATGGATCTTGTGTCAGACACCCCAGTCTGTTTCCCTCAGTGCATCTGTCAGTCCCTGATCTCCGCGTTGTATGCAAGCAGGGGAGTCATAGATACTGCATTAGAATAAGAGGGGACTGCAGGAGTGCCTCAGAGGCCTGGTGCAGCCGCCCACCCTTGTCTTCTCAGCTGGGCTTTCTCATGCTCACCCTTTTCATTCCTGCAGCTCTGCGCTACTGGGCTTGTCCCAATGCACTAAACAGATGGGCTTCTCACAAAGGGCCGTGCTTCTCCGCAAGCTGGTGTACTACATGGCTGATTACACCTAAATACCAAACCCAGCATTGATACAGTGTCTCATGGTCACATTATGCAATGGGTGTGGACAATTGAAAGAAATCAAAAGACAGTTTAGGTGGAAACCTCCACGTATTGTCTGCTGATACGGACATGTTGTTTGCAATCTGCAGAGAAGAATAATTTATCATGTGTTTGTTCATCCACATATGATTGATGTGATCAGATTTTTACTTCACAATCTCTTATAGCAAACTTATCTCAAGAAAATCTTTTGTGAAAAATCACATTTCTGTTGTATAAGTTTGAAGAATACTGACTGAGACAACGTAAAATTAAGTACAATGGCAGGAAGAAGAATCACAAAAAATATGGAGAGACATTGAAATGGCAAAAAGAAGAGCAAAGTACAGAGAACATTTTCTAATGGTGGAAAGATATGGGTCAGTCCTCTATATTCAGTCAAATCCTAATCTATCATCAGTCACTCATTATCACATTACCCTAAGTGACATCACCACTACTGTAATTCTCTTTGGCACTAATTATTGAGCAGTACTATGCTTAAGTATTGCATGGATAAAATGATAATAGAATCATAAAATAAAATGAGTGTGACTTAACTTCTAGCTGAAAATGTATTTGTTTTAAAAATTCTCTTGATCTGTAAAGAAAGAACTGTATGAATAAAGACACAGGGCACAGCCATAGACATACACACAGGTGCTTGATTTCATGCAGGGGCTATGTGCAAGCAAGTTTTTCCTCTGTGTGAGGTGCGTATGTGTTTGTCTGTTTGTGTATGGACATCTATTTCTCATCTGATGCTGTACAGAGGAGATAGGGAGGAACAGAGAGATGGAAAAGACTACACGCCTGTAGCCAGGCCATACACAATTTTCAGTGACTTTTTATATATATATAAATCGAGGCTTCTTATCAGCAGCTGTGTCCTTTCCTTCCTCTCAGATTGCCCTCCCATCCCTGTCTGGCCTCCCAGATATGCTAATCACTATGTAAGAATATCCGGTTGGATAATTACCATGCATTACCCTGTGCTCATCTCCGGATTAATTCCTCATGTGCATAATCGCATTTGGACTTCTTTTCCAACGCAATGTTAAAGGTGAAATGTGGGTAAATACAATTTACTCTGGTTGAACATTGTTGTGTGGAATGTGTTGGCAGCTCTTACCTCCAGGACATTGTCTGCAGACTAAGATGGCTGAATGAGGAGGATTATCTCCTCAGTCATAAACTGTCTGGGCTGCTGGATCTTAGAGAGTTGTAATACCACCACCTAAGGCTGTTTTCAATCGTTGATATCCTTGTATTACCCGTTGTGTTTTGTTGGTTTTATATTCATTTGTGGCCTAATGATTGTATTGATCTCTTACATTGTAACAGCACAAAATCTCTTATTATAACATGAGTTAAACTTTATTTTTGTTGTGTTCACTAGCAAACATGTTAGAATAGTTAGTTTGATCTTTTCATTTTTTGTTCATAAGAAATTTTGAAAACAGATTTATATTTTCCAACATCATAGAAACAAATTCAACATGAGTTACAGCATTTGAATGTTGTGTGGTTGCTTGGCTGATCAGTGAATTCTAGTCACGTGGTAATGCAACGGCAACTATCCCTGTAGTTGTATAACCCTGTATAACCCCTCCCATATGTTTATATCTCATTTGAATATATTGAGTGGGCCATCTGTAATCCATTTATCTACATCAAAAAGCAGTTAGATTTGCCCTCTCCTCCCACTGGCCCTGCTTCGATCTCAGTCAATACGTGCAAATTAAGACAGGTTTATTGGGAAGACTGAGGAAAAGCAATGCATTTGAATACAGCAATCATGCAACATGAGTGTTGGGATATTATAGGGATAAATCATGTGATTCAGAGGGAAAGAGTTCAGGATAGGTAGTGATTCTGCTAAATCATTGCTTCTGAAGAGATTTGTGAATTTTGAATATCCCAGTCTCATAAAGTTTTAGCACAAGGCTGCATTAATCTTTAATTACGACTCATAATAAAATTTGTAAATGAATTTTCGATCATCTTCTTTCAACATTCAGAAACATTTTTGGACATCTTTAACTCTGTCTTCCACCTGTGTTGGTTCAGCTTGCTCACTTCTGCAACAGGCCCCATAAACATCCACCTGCCATAGAAGTAGGAAGCGATTTTAATGTTATCCCCTGTGACAACTGATGTCTACGTCTCCGTCTGCAGACCTCAGAGTAAAGGCCAGTTGTGCCAGTGGCACACATGACCCTCCTGAGCAAACCATAAAAGCACTATTACAAGAGTAATGACCAAATTTAACAGTTTTCTTCAGCACACCTGGGTTCCAGACGAGGTCTGTATATTTCCTCTGACAGTCCCAACATCTTGCTGCAGCCAAGCGGAACGTAACTGGCAAGGTCAATATCCCTGGAGAGCAAGGGAGGAGTAGTTTAAGGATGTGGTGCATTAGCGGGTTCTTATTTGTGGCCGTATAAAAGCTTAGGCCTCAGAATGGAGGACAGGTAAAAGAGCTCTCTGTTAGATAGCAGAGAGTACATTTGTTGCCACCTTAATAAACCAATTACAATTTTTCAGTGCTTCTTTTTTCCCAGCATACTCTTGGGTTTCAAACAGCTTTAATATAATAAAATACACCTTTTCTCAGATTAACTCATTAGTAACATGATCAGGACATGAAGAGATGCTGAATTAGTGATGTATTAACGACAGATTAAAAGAAATAGTACTTCAGACAACAGTATATGATGATTATTTGGGTGACACTCGATCCCTGTTTGGGCTGACAAAGTGCTACAGAGGGGCGAGAGTCGGGGGGAGAGCACAGAGAGAAGTGCTAATGGACTGACATTGTAGAACAGCTGATCACATCTCTTAGTGTCAGCCCTATTCAGTGCTTCATGCCCCGTGAATATAACATATGCTCATGTAAAACACAGCTCTGGTACCCTCAGGAATATATA
>JBAMHX010000017.1:5413128-5432173 GCA_037177515.1 Pseudomugil tenellus
ATATATTCAAACCAACAACAGTCTTCAGGCTAAATCCAAAACTGGGATCTGCTCCTTAAACCTTTCTGGGAGCATGAGAAAACACACAGAGTTGATGTTTAACGTCCCAGAAAATTCTGTCGATATTTTGCATGTACACTAAAATAACACTTTCACTATTTTACTGAAAATAATGTCAGATTTTAACATTGGGAAATATAAAAGTTTTCATTCTTGATTTCAACTACATGTTTTACTATATTTTGGTCTGTTTTCTCTTTATTTATCTATCAAATATCAAATTTGCAGAAGCACTTTATGATAGCTGAGCTCAGATTTTATTTTCATAGAGTGAATTTTCAGATTTTTTATAATCCATAGAGGATTATTACTGAATTAATTTTTTTATCAAACTGGTAGAAAAGAAAAAACAGTCTGCAACGAAAGAAGGATGGTATAATTCGTCATAGTGGATTCACATGTATATCCAAGGTTTACCCTCTTATATGCAGATGTAGCACATGTGTCAATAATGCTATTTAAAGGCAATTGATCTGTTGGAAGTTCCAGATACTCGGGAGACATGAGTGAGAATTAAAAGGAGAGAAGGTAAGATGGAGTGAGAATCACCTCCTCACATCTGACCCCAGATCTGTGAACAGTTCCTCACAATACCATGCTGCAGCATTGCTCTACTCTCTAGAGTCCCTTAGAAATAAGAGAAGCTTGCCACTCTGTTGTATCCCTCTATCATGAGTAGGGTTGATCCATTTGGGTTGGCACTTTCTCCAAAACTAACAATGCCCAAAGATTGCAGATGCCTTGTTGTCCCATTCAAGCAAGTGGCAAGAGATCAAGCAGCCCTCAGAATTTCTCCAGAATGCCTTTGGATTTCCCCAGTATGCATTAGGAATAAAAGCAACATGCTTTGCTGTTTTAGTTTTTTTTTTTGTTGTGTTGCTGTTTGTTTGACTCTCATTTTTTTAAAGAGGAGAGAAGATCAATGACCATCAGATGTTGCAGGAGACACATTCATGTCTGTGTGACACTTATCCCCTCAGTGGAGAAGAAACAATAACAGAATAAATCCATTTCAGGGTCACAACAGTTTTGAAAAGAAAACCTTTTTTAAGGTGTTTGAGTTGGATGCTCTATGTTGTGTTGTGTATTGATTTTGTATTCTTATGTCTCTTTAAGAGCTCAGCCTTTTTCACACGGAGAGGAGGCAAATCACTCATTCGTGGTATCTCAGCTTTGCCTCTGAGGAAACTTTACCTTGAGACTCCTACTATGAGTTGTATCTAACATTTTTTTTAAATGGTGGATTTTATCTTGAAAAGCTTATAAAACTGACAGAATCTGAAGTGAATCACTGTAGGATCACAGGATTGAAAAGCTGTTTTGACCTCCAAATCAAATGGCCTGTTTTTATATATAATTTGTTTTTCCAGAGTCACTTATGACAAATCTGTGTGCCAAAGATGAAATGTCAGCCCAGCAGAAAATCAATTTCCCTCTTGTAGCAGACACAGCAACATCGTGACATTTTTACAATTTCTGGCCAAAAAAAAAAAAAAAAAAAAAAAGAGTCATCACCTGGATTCAACAAAGCAAACAGGTACGGGCCTCCTGTTGGATAATTACTGCATGAGCGACTATGGGTTGACACACAATGCGGAAGGAACTCAAAGAATTGGGAACGAACAGCTGTGTAGCATTAAGAAAAATCACTAATCAGTGTAAAAAAAAAAAGGCCTCAAGTTGCTGGGAAGCATAATGATTGGACTCTCGAGCAATGGAAGAAGGTCATGTGGTCTGAGTCCAGACTGACCCTGTTCCAGAATGATGCGTGCATCAGGGAAAGAAGAAAAGAAGATGAAAGGATGGAGTAATCAAGCCTAGTGTTTACTGTACAAACCTGTGGAGCAGTATGATGATCTGGGGTTGCTGCCGTTGGTCAGGTTTCTTGTGAAAGACTGGTTCAGGGAGCATGAGACATTTTCACACATGGATTGTCCATGTGTGAAAATGTCTCACACATGGACAGAGTCCACAGAGTTCAAACCTGAACCCAACTGAGAATATTTGAGATGTGCTGGAGAAGGTTTTGTGCAGTGGTCATCACTGATGGCAATGATGATGGCGCAGCACCCATCACCAATCTTGGTGAAAACTTAATGAAACACTGGATGGAAATACATTTTGTGACATTTCAGATGCTTATTGAAACAATGCCATGGCAAATACATGCCGTAATCAAAGCTAAAGGCAGTCCAACAAAATATTAGTGTATGTATTAATGCTTTATGCCAGGTAGTGTACATCGTTAATGCTGCAGCACCAGTAGGGAAACAGGAAGTTACCTTTGTAGATGCTGAAGTTAGACCTACTTTTAAACAACAAGCAGTAGATTTTGGGAATCCAAATCTTCATTGTGACATTTTCAAATGAAATACACCTGAAGGCATAAAAGTTTTTAAGACAGGAGGAGTGTGTTTAGTTATAGCAAGTGTTATTTGTTAAAACTCTTTTCTTTAACAAGCCACAAATAGCCCCATAAAGAGCTAAGGGGTAAGGTTGGATGGCACATTACTCACAGCGCATCAGACATTCATAACAGATGTTTAGGATGACAATATAAAAACTGATACAGATGGAAAACCTTCTTCAAAAGCATATTTTTGCTCATGGCTTATTACACATAAACATAATAAGTTTCCAAGACATTTGGTCACTTCCAGGTTGGGATTAAGGAATAATAAAAGCCACTAAGGACAAAAATACATTATTTTACAGTCACTTCTGTGGATCTTTGCATGTAGCATCTTCTTACATGCACAAAGTACCCAGAGGTTGGATATTTTTAAATGCAATTATACCGTAGCTTGCTCCTGCCTAACATCTGGGATGGAGAGATGTCCCTTCTGAGTAGGAGTATTGCTACAAATACTGCAGACCCTTCCGCAGTATTTTTATCGCTTCATCTTCTGTCTCTGAAAACATTAATTTTCCAAAAATATTCTAAAAACAGGTCTCTCTTTATTTTTTCATGTGTTCTCTACACATTTTTATAGATATTGCATTATTTATACAATCAATACATTTAATCAGAGGCCTGTCTTATTATCCTAAAACTTTACAATCCCCATAACTACACACAGCTTTCTGCAAGCTATCATAAACCAAAACGCTTTTACTGGCTTGCTGATTATTCTTATCTGTTCCATATAAAAAAATATGACACTAATCAATTTAGTGTAGTTAAACAAACAATCTCAATGTTAAGTGGAGCTAAAACGGCTTGTACACTTTCAGGAAAGATTTAATTTGTCAAAGTATAGGTTTTTTCTGTAATTGCATTATATTTTTCTCCTAACCTTTCAAGTGGGCATGTTGTTTCCTTGAGAGGTGACAAGCATCGACTTCAAGTGAAGAATAAATCAACCTGTGGAGAATGTGGAGCATTAATGAGCTGAGGGACGTAGTACAGAAAGATGGAAAATGAGAACTGGGACCATCTGTCAGTAGTTGTGATGAATGGAAATGGACCTTTCTTCTTCTTTTCCTGTAGTCCAGCATTTTCCACCACTTTGGATGACATTTTTCTCATCAGTCATGTTTTGCACATTTGTTGCAAATAACTCCATCAGACTTTGCCAGCACCTGTCTGTCCAACAAAGAGAAAGTATGATATTTCACAGACAGCTGAATGACAAGGACGAGAAAACCAACCAGTAGCGGAAGTGGGAGAGAAAAAAAAGATAGGAGGAAAAGAGTGAAGCATAAAAAAGCCAGCGACTGCTTTGAACATAAATTCCCCTGGGAAAAGCTGTATCAGACAGTCTGGGGCTAATTCATGTCAGAGTGTGTATGCTATCTCCTTGTGAGGCCAGCAAAAGGCAGTTAAAATTCAAGTGGAATAGAAGTTTGTTGCCCAAGTGGACAAACCCAATATCAGCGAACAGAAAAGGAATTATGCTGATGTGATGCACATTGGGATACAGCTGATGCTGAGACTGACACAGGTCTTATTTCTGCCTTAACAATTGTAGTAAATCTTTTCTCGTCATCTTTGGCTGAAAGAAACAAATGTCAGATTGTTGATTTCAAACATTAAATCCCAGTTTTACCTGTTGTTCAAAAGGAACAAGTGTGTTACCCGTCCATCATCCCAATTTTTAAATTCAAGATCAGTTTTTATTTAGAATTTGTCTGTTGACAACACACAATAAAAACGGTAGATAATCAAAGGGGATAAACATGAGAGTTGGATAAAGTGCAGTCATTATTGTTGGCCGCAGCAGGCCGGAAAAAAAAGAGCAGATGGGGACGTCGGGGCTCCGTGTCGAGTGCGTAATGTGCCCTTGGGCTGGGGGAAGCAATGTCTAAATTAATATGATTTATCCACCTTTGATATGTAAGAGGATTATACCTTATACTCAAACACATGGTTGTGAATGGACTCAGATGAAAAGTGACACAAAAAAGAATAGAATTAGAGGCTCCTGAAGGACTTCTTCATTCATTGTTAACTTCTAGCCTAATCCCTATTAGGATGTACAGGTCTAAGGGAGCTGGCCGTGGCTAAGGGGACATGTGCCCCCATTGTGAGTCTGATGGTTAATTGTGCTGTCATGGCAGGAGGAGGAGAAAGCAAATGGAAAGAGAATGAGGGATCAAGAAAATGCATAAAGCCCCCCTGCTTTTATGGGTGTTAGTCAGGCAGAGCTTTGATCCTCCAAGGCGCTAGAGTGTGGATGACGGAGCACAATCATTGGCTCCCTGGATGTGCATAAAAGATACATCACATATGTGTACACACTAGTCAATATCAAGAATATTTTTAAATTCAGTAAAATCCTGGTTTAAAAGGCAAAACATATAGAAATTGAACACTATGTGCTGAAAAATAGAAATAAAGAAAATAGACAATTCAAGAAAAAGTTATCACCACTTTCTTGGAGGCTAACCATTTCCATAATCCGCTGCGTAAAATATTGCGGAAGTTGGTTTTCCTCTTCCATCTACATTAGCAATAATGATTAACTAGCACAGTTTTAAAACATAATACTGCTTCAAAAAAATCTTAAAAATAACATGTCCGTTAGTCGAATAATGGTCAAATCATGAACTAACCTGCAGATATAATCAGAGTACATACAAAGCTCTTTGTGTTGCACTTCAATAGTGCCGGTGGAAGCAGGTGTCTCATCAGCTGCATTGTGGTATCTAGTTAGCCTTCACAGTACAGATATAATTCTGCATCTGGATGCAGCTCTGTCAGTTAATGATCAATGAAATAATAAGAGCAGGCGAAGACCCTCTTGGGTGGGTGTTTAAACTTCAGCGCTGTGAGTCATTGTTTTAAAATCACCTAATCTCTAAGCATCATCTTGCGAGTGACTTTATGGTCGTAACATGCTCCATTTGTAAAATCTTTAAGTCTCTGTGAGCTGTGTATGTATCCAACAAATGCAAATGTCATCCCCAAAGATATTTGTGTGAATATATCAAATGAAATCGCACTTCTAAAAATGACTGTTATGCATGCTAGTTAGGAAAAACCAGAAGTGAGGAACCAAACTTCCTGTGGGAGCAGGTTTCATGGCGACACCCAGTGTCATAACAGCAAAATGGTGGATTTAAAAACACAGAACTGAAATTTAGCTGTGCTTCTCTTGGCAGATTAAATGTCTTAAGTTTACCCTCAGGGCTGAATTATTTTAATATAATCCATGTTGTGTTTAATTTAAACAAGTGCCACTGCTGATGGCAAGAGAATTATTTATGTATTTAAAGAGGATATTGTTCTTACCTAAAATATGCAACAAAAAAAGAACAAACAAACAAATAAAACGACAAGTATTATCTTTAATGTAACTTCTACTGCATGACAGTCCTTTAGGGGTTAACCAATACCTGCATGGTTGAATTTAGCAAGCAACACAACATTTAGAAATATTTCTATTCTTTTTCCAAACTGCAGACAGTGAGAAAAAATACACATCGAACACTAATGCGCAGTTACAAGATGTCTTTTTGTTGATTGCTTAATTTCTACATCAGTGCAGGTGTTGCCCATTTTTTATTCATTCATTCATTCATTTCTATGCTGCTTAATCCAATTCAGGGTCACAGAGAGGCTGGAGCATATTTTTCAAATGTTTGTCATTTCACTGTGAACAAACACCTTGTGATATTATTCCAGGAAAATATTTATTCTCCTTTTTATCTGTGAATTTGGCTATCATGCTTGCATATCATGTGAGGACATAATCACTACTGTTCTCCTAAATACCACCATCGCTATCATCATGAACTTCCATCTAATGTCAAAGTGCACTGGTCTGACCCCAGCATGCTAAGAGAGATGTAGTAGCAATGTTAGCATGTAAATTACGAGTTGCTTAATTCAAGTGCCATTGAGAGACACCTAATCTATCCGAAACATGCCTAACAGAACAGCTGAGAGCATGTAGGAGTGGTATTCACAGCACAGGGGTCAACATCAGTGCTAATTCAAAGAGGAGCAAATGCAGAAAGAGAAAGTAACTCCTGCTATCATTTTGAAATTCTGCTTTCCGCATTTTTCAGAAAGTATCATTTCACATCACTCCCAGAATATATATTTTTATATTTCTTTTTGCTCTCATAATGCATCTTTTAAATCGATCAATGCAGAGGCAAGCAACAGTTATTTGAATTTGAAGTAGGGCACTATTATTTTAATGACTGTTTTCCTCAATTAAAACTTCAAACTAATCATATGCACATATTACTAATTGTTTTCAAGTAAAGTTGATAAACATGGTATTCAGACCTTCAGCTTCAGGTCCTATACACAGATGCAGCAATAGCTAATGTGCAGAGGTGGGTTATTATATTTAAACTTAAAATTCTCAGAAATTCAACAACTTTTTCACTAGTATTTTCATAACATTTGAGCAGAGTTAATATTTTAAAAAGTTGTCAATTGGAGTCAACAGTACCACTGATGTCTGTTTCATCATTTAAAAACCATTTTACACAGGTAGGAAACAACTGGAACACTGTAGCAGTAGGTCAGCAGGAAGAATTTTGGACAGAGAGAGAAACAAACTGCAAGATTTTACTGAAATTAATAAAGAGACAAAAATGCCATAGAGGCCTGATGTTACCACAAAAGTGAAAGCAATAATCTTGCAGAAAATGGTGAGCAGATACCAGTAGATGAGGCAGTGTGATCGTTGTCAGCTGTGTTGAAACCTGCAGCCAGAAACCAGAAGCTCCACCTGCAAAAGGAGACACACACACATGCACCACTGCCAGGTTTAGCAGGGCCACGACATAGATGAATTAGAGATTGAGATTAGTTCCTTCAAAATGAATATAGAATTTCAATTATGTGGGCTGCTGAATGATTACGTTTTTACCTGTGAAGATTAAAGGCCTATGTTTTAAAGGCTTGTTGGATCTCTCATAGAGTACAACATTTAAAATAGAAAGCAAACAGGGTAAAACATTCATTCATTTATTCATTTTATATATTGCTTAGTGCAATTAAGGGTCACGGGGCTGCTTGATCTCAATCATTAAGTGAGACGCAAGTAGTCCCTGTTTGGTTTGCCAGTTCATCACAGGGCAAAGAGTAACACAGCAAAATTAAAATTGAATTTGTTTATAATATCTGCATTGTGCAAATATACAGAATAATACTATGTTAACAAGAATTTCTTGGTTATAATCAAGCTTGCCGCTCAGAGTCATGCTTGTGTTTTTTTTTTTACTCATTATTTGTGGCAGACTGGACCCTGTAAATATAAAAATCAAGTTAAAACTATTTCTTAGAAATTGCCTGAGTTGAAATCTAAATATAAGCTGTAAATGGTGACTTGTAGTTGTTTCAGAACTTGAAACTCTGATATTTTCATTAAACAAGAAAACTAAGACTTTAATGATTCTACATTTACAAAGCTGTCAGCACTCTTGAAATAATCAGTTTGTGTGTTTCTGGTTCTTTTTTCCCCTTACTGTCTAAAGCTTTTGTCAGACGAGAATCGTTTCTCCTGCTTGCTGTTTACACACTCAATACTGGGGTCACTATGCTTTAAGCCAAGTTGAGTAACAATTCAGCCACAGCCTTTGTTCGGCAACCATTACAAGTTGTAATGAGAGATATTGTTGCTGCCATTTAATATACTGTATGTCTAAAAAAAATAAGTGGCATAATTGTAGTGGTTAGAGCAAATTATGACACTTGCAGTTGTGGGTAAACGCTCTGTAAACTACCATTTGAAGAGGCTTTCTGCACAGTACAGTGAGCAGGTGGAGAGGCAACAAGCTTTAGACTGCAATCTGCCATAATAACCCCTCCATTTAAGATACGACACCCCCCTTCCCCCATTGCCCATTCTTCTAAGTGATTGAAGTACTTTGACAGCTTCAGTCTATTTATCTTCTTATATCAGGGACATTATTTATGTCAAACTTTGCTGGGTGGGGTTAAAATGCCTTTTAAACAGTTTTAGAGAACAGTTTTCAACATGAAACAATGCAAAATCATTATGTAAATTAATTAAAACAATTCGGGTGATTTAAGTCTTATTTTCAAAGTATAAAAATGTCCATCTAGTTACTCAAACTATAATATTTGGGGTAAATTTGACATATGCTGAAAGAATAATGATTAATATTAGAAAGATTAGATATTAGAAAGATTTATGCAATCCTTAGTTCTTGGTGTGTGAACTGTACAAGTTCTTGAGTTATAAGAATTATTTTTCTGTAATTAATAGCAGAGCCTTTTTATTTCAAGAGTTGTCTTTAAATGGTCTCTCATTTTAGGTTTGGTCTAATTAATAAAATTACAGAAGCAATTTGGCTCTGTGTCCTCAGGAAGTAAAAAGTGTGTAATGTGACTGTGAACATAGGGAAAAAACAAACAAACAAAAAAACAAAAAACAAAACAAACAAACAAACAAAATTATTGCACCTAGCACTGCAGGCAACACCTGTGCCCAACTACACTACAGCAGTCAGACTGCACTTATCTATGATGTCCTCTACTGTTTGATTAAGTGCTTGTGTTGTTCTTATTCTCAGAATTAAGTCGCTTTGGAGAAAAGTGTCTGATTAATGATTGTAATGTAATGTAATGTAATGTGACTGTCTTGCAGATTAGCAGACATTTCTCTAAACACTCGTCCATTTGGATAGTGGACAGCATGGCTTTCTGAGGTTATGAACTCCGGCTAGACCTGACATAGTGATATTCATTACTCTGATGATGATAACTGATGTGGTAATCATCCACTTATGTCAGCCATGGAAGTCATCTTCTTAATCATTGCATGTCTAAATGCTCCTGCTTTCATTGGTGGACTTTTAATAATACTCTGAAGGACACTGTCAAATTACCTAGCAGTTCAATAGTAGTAGTTTTCATCTTATTATTTATATACCTAAGCAGTGTATAATATATGAGAATATGTCAGATGTGTTTTTGTTTATGTAAAAAGTATCCTGGCATGCACTGGATCAGTCTGTGTTTGTGTGGCACATGCTACCCACCAGCTTCTGCATCCATTCATCATACCTGGGCTTTATTTCAACTTCATATTTCTGTTTGTTAAATAGAACAAATTTATTTAAACATAAACAAGTGTTCAGGGGTTAAAACCAAAAATAGTTCTGCCTAATGTAAAGGAAGTGTGGACTGGCTTTCATTCCAGTACAGGGGCCACTGCTCCACTTTATGGTGCCCGCTTATTTTTAAAAATCTAATAACTATTGCAAAAAAACATTCACTGTGCTTGGGATTAATTTTTCAAAAAAAGAAAATTATTTTACAATTCAGTGCTAACAAAAAAGCATAGCATAAAATTATGTTGGATACAAAAAAAATGTCATTCTAAACTTTGTAAAATGAGACTTTGTTACAAAAACAACAAAGACTTTCTTACATGACGCAGGCAACAAAAAAAAAAAACAGTTTAAAAGAAAAATTAAGCTAAATTGACAGAAAACATTAGATTTAACCAGTGGTCAAAACCAGTTAACCAGCTTTTCAAATAACTTCATAAACACAATCAGAGACAAAATAATGTGGCAATAAAACAGCTATTTTAATTACTTGGTATCACTTTATCATAACTTTTTAAAGAGCTAGCATGTTCACTGCTAACTGTCTCATTTGGATCAGACTTTCTGGGTTATTCAGAACAGCAGTTTTCTTGCACTGTCTATTTCCTCCCCTCATTTCTGACAGGCAGCCGCATCCACTGGCACAGAGCCAAATTTTCTAGATACGGAGGCTTGATGTGCACCTCTATCAACACTCCTGCCCCCAGAAAACCATATCAGGCCACTGGGAAAATGTCCAGTAGGCCTGTTTGTTTCTGTCCACATGAAATCACATTTTCTTTTGTGACTGTTTCACGTTCAATCTTAAGACACAATGTATACAATAGTCTATGAAGCAGGGATACATAGAAAACCTGCAAGACCCATGTAGGTGCACACTGCTTTGAAGGATCGTTACAATACTAAACATGTTTATATTAAAAAAATAAATTAATAAACTTGAGACAATGCTGAACAATAATGTTTTTAGAAAAAGATAAAGACCTTCCTACAATTTTTGCTATAATCTAAATCATTAAATGTGTTTGATGTGGTCACAATTTAACAGAATTGTCATTTATTTATATGTATTATCATGATCTGGTTGAAGAATCGTCATTGGAATTTAAGCTTCTATTATTGGAGCACAAAATGCCCCATGACCTTGAAACCAAGAAGAGTCTCCTTTACTTGCGATTGTTAGTAGTAAAAAGTTATGATAATATATATACTCCCTGCAGCAAAGGTTTGTTCAAATCACTGGATACACTCCTCTGTTTTAATGACATTCAGAGATAATCTAATAACTATGCTAATTATTAAACAAAATGGAGCATTTTCTTCTGGTTGGGTTATCTTGGAGACTGTCATATCTGGAGCAGTGTGGTGATCTGGGATGTAAAACCAGAGACAAAAAAAGGCACTCAGAGTGAACTCAATGAGGAGCTCATGCCTTATCATTAGAGAAATACAGTCCATTACCCAAAGCTTAGAACACTGCAATTAACCCTGCAATCATTTATTTAGGCTCTATATGTACAGCCTCATAATTAATCCCCTCATATGCAGTTAAGCCAGTGGCTTCATCAACTAAGCCTGTCAAGAAGTTAGTCTGCCTCATCTTATTGACCCCCACCTCTTTCTAGACCTTTCATTTAGTCAGCTGAAATTCATCACCTCTGTAGGAAATCTACCCTGTGAGTGGCTTATTTTGTAAATTGTGTTTAGGACAAAAAAAAATGCAAAAGCAAAACAAACATTAAAAAACTAAAGATAATCCAGAGATTTGCTAATGTCTGCAACCTCTAACATGGTTACAACATTGTGGAAACAAAAATCAATCTTGGCATGATATGTGCAAGACTTATAACCTTGTTATTAATTGGCTTTCATCTTTAGGTACTTCCCTTTGACATTTGGTTGTGGGAGGGCTTTGTTTGTATTTGCAAGGCAGTGCAAAAGACACATTATGTGATGTATTACGGCATGGGTATGAAGTGAGACAAAATTTAGGAGCTCAACTTGCTTTTTCTTGCAGATTGCAGCTGGCAGTTACTGAAAACACTGGGCACATTATGATACACTTGCAGAAGAGCTGACACAATAAATTGTCTCATCTTTATTTTTTTCATAGTGTGTAACTGATACCAAATTCAATTTAGCTTACATTTTTTATGTATGCTTTAGCCCCCTTTTTTAGATGAAATTTTGAAATGTGCTCTCATTTAATTCATTTTTATTATGCCAATTAAAATATGTTTTTTTATCTCTTCTGGCACTCTGGGACTTACTTAATCAGCAGATCAGATAATGTCCTTTAAGTGTTCCAAAAGAAGACAAAGGTTTAGAAAGAATGAGCAAGTGTATGTATTGAGTAATTATGTCATGTTAAACAATGAGTGAAAAGTGATCTGCCAATGAGTTATGTTTACAGCGTGCACCTGAGAGCTGGAATAGAGTGATCTGCAGTAAGTTTCATCATCCTAGTTTTCTTCTTTGATATGAAATCTGCATGTTTTAACACAGAATGGATTAAACAGAATAGAAAATGAATCTGTAATGCAATCTGTACTATTAATTTAGCTGTTGTTATTTTGTTTATAAAGTATAATGAATCAAATAGTGGAAAAAAGAAATTTATACACATACATATAAATGGAGGGAATAACTCTACCAGCTACTATAAAAATAACACAGTCATTAAGGAAGAAAAAGAAAATCAATTACCTGAGTTAATTAATATATACGCAGCCTTTTTAATAGGCCCTGCTTAGTATTTGCCCACTAGGCACATGCAGTACATTTCACGGATGACTTGAGAATATAGTGTGAAAGTGAGAATAGGAATGGTGTCTGCAGGTTGACCCTCTGCAAAACTTTGGGATCATTATGAAATATTACCTACATGATAAGTTATAGAAGTTTTAAATTTAAAGACAGCACTATGTATCAATGATTCGTGCTTCGGAGTTGTTTTTAATTCAGTTTTAGTAGGAAAATATTTTAGCTGTTTTTGATATTTATTATAATGCAGATACAACATAAAATAACTAATTATGGCAAAAATGATAAAAGCATTCCCTGTTTGGTTATTAATCAAGACATTAACAAAGTAGTCTTTAATCCCCTCTGGTTAACATATTAAAAATGCATTAAAGATTTATGTTTAATTAAAAAAAGATTCCATCTGAATTTTTTATGACATATGATGGTGGAAATACTGCTTTTCTTCCAGATATCTTTAAAAAAAACTCTTTACAGATTCCTTTTTTGGTTATTTATTGATGACATAAATAAATGGTTAAATTCTATGTTATGAAATGGTTTCCTTGGTCACTTTCAGTGGACATCTCGTCAAACAAGTGCATAACAGCCTGCTGTGTATGTTAATGGTGTAAATGGTGTAAATGTAGAGCTCTTGACAAATGAACTTGAACTTCAAACCAACAATGAAGTTATTAATGTTTAATTTCCTGCTCAGCTCAGTCAAGTTAAAGTGATTTTGTTCATGTTTTTTATTATCATTTGCTGTAAGACTCCTCTGATGCTTCAGACATCTGTATACCTCAAACAAATGACCAGAGACCTTTATGTTTGCTAATTTGCTACTGTTTTGCATCTCTCAGTGCTTCGTGGATCCAAATTAAGCCTTGTAACATTACACCTTTCTGAGCTTCTCTTAATTGCAAAATCAGTAATGACTTATAATTATTCTGCATTGTACTGTACTGAAATGTAGGAAGGAGAAGTGACCACAGTGACTGAAATCGATATAAGCCACACAGTCTTTAATTCCATAGCAGAAAGGAGATCTATTATGCTGAAATCATGATTTATGTCAGGCTAAGCAAGGGATGGAGGTACCAGCCAATAATGATAAATGCCCCATCCTTGTCCGCCCAGTTTCTACCCCCCATATAGCATCTATTTGACCAGAGCTGAAATCTACTGCGAATGCTTCTCCCTGTCTCATCATCGCATTAGTTCCCATCTACTACAAAACTTTCATACGTATCTGTTTTCGTTTCTCATGTTTGTTGTGTGGAATACAGTATTTTCTGCTGACTTTCCTGTGTGTTTTGTCTATGTGGAGATTGCAGCTGGCCGTGATTGATACCAATGACCCAGCGCTTTAGGAAACACAGACTGAGGCAGTCACCTTTAAGCTGTAGCTGAGCAATCTGTCTTTGTCAGACATCTTCCGTACATGCAACATGGACCAGACAGTAAAGAAGTGGAGAGGAGGAGGGTGAATAACATGACTGTCTGTTGTGTACAGAACATAAAAAAAAAAAAAAATGAAAATTGAAAAGAAACAAATGAGAAATGCATTTTTTAAATTTTTACAGCCTTGTTAAAAGTTATTTAAATCTGGATTTTTTTAAACATTCCTGAAGTTAGTAATAATTTAACTACTTCAATCAGTATTGATTTCTGTCTCTTTGAAAGAGGCTACAAATGACACCATTATTGGTCATCACTGAAAAATCAGTAATGGACTTATCATCAATCCCCAATGACCCAGGGTATTCTGACCTGTGACCTTTGTTTATGTTTACTCCAACAGTCAAGAAAGCTGATAAGTGTTGCAGTGAATGATTGAAGCATGAGTGAATGATTTCCGTTAAGTATTAACCCTGTTCTTGACATCTCCACTAGCATCTACAGAGCCAGATCTCACCACTCTCAGCCTTGTCTCATTAACATAATAACAGAAGCAGGCTCAGTCAAAGAATAAAATCACAGTTGCATGTTAACTTTGTAGTTAACTGCTTACGAATTCAGCAAGTGTCTGTAGAGGCTGAATCATTGGATCTTTTTCACTGTATGGTAGCAGGAGGGCACAAGGCACCTAGTGTGTAATTGATGGAGACAGATAGCAGTCAGATGTGATTAGTTCCAGCTTAGTAAGCAGTCCATTGCTGGCATAGTTGACGGAAAAGAACAGAGAGGTGCAAAGACAGCAGTAAAAAGAATCTACTCTAGCTGTTTTGCAATGGAAGAGTTTGGATATTGAGGACAGTGTCCACACAAGTCTGTATAGAGCTTTCTTAATTATAAGATTAAAAATAATATTCAGACTATTTTTGGATAACTCAAATTTGTGTTTTGTATAATTTAGTGATCCAGCAGAATAGCAGAATATTTCATTCTGAGCCTTTTGACTTTTGCTGTTTTACTCCATTGACCAACACATGCAACATTTTGTTGACATTGGTGATAAGAATTTTAGACAGTGTTCATACAGAAATCCATCCGAATGCCTTGTTTTATCACAATGTTTTCAAAATACACAAAAGCTAATTCAATCATTTAATCATTTTGTATATTTACATAAAATGTGCTGTTGATAGCAAAACATATTTCTCAGTGTGCTTAATATGCTGAGCTGCATGGATGCTCTCCCGTTCGGGTTGTGTGTTTGCCATGTGGAGCACAAACACCTCTCTTCTTTTAATCTTCTGGCAAACAAGATTGTCAGCTGCATATTAACATATTGAATAGATAGGTTATGATAAAGGAAAATAAGTATGTACTGTGTTGCAGGGAAAAAAACAAACATGTGATTTAGCAGCTACTCTTCTTTAAGGATAGAAAGTGGCCATCCTAATATTCCTTTTCATTGGAGAGGACAGAACAAAGACAGTGGAGCTGGTGCACAAATAGCTAACAAAATGTTTCTGCTGTAGGAACATGATCTAAATACTAATCAAACATCATTTACAGCTGGCTTTATTTGAGACTCCTGAGAGACTGTCCTGTCCCGCTTCTTTGCCATGGTAACCAGGGATTCATTTCAGAGGTGTCATGCTGCATTATCATCTCACCAGCTCATCCACTCCCCTCCGCCCTCTGGCTCAGATGCTTTTGTGCCCTCTCTGTTCAGAACCCTCAATCTCAAACCTGCCTTGCATCCTGAAAGGAAAACATTTCCAATCTTGATCTCGCTCAGATAACACTGTGATTTCTGTACCTCTTATGCATGCAGACACCAGCTCGTGCATCCTACTGGATGCAGATGGAAAAAAAATATCACTCTTGCTTGGGCATATATAACCCCATATTGAAATGGACCATGTTTTACCACCAGCACCTTTTAACAGGTTTTATATCTGCATGTGCTCATGTGAAACAGCTTTTTTGTCCTATTTAACAACTGCCTGTCTCTCCTAAAATAAACTGGGTTTTCCAATAATAGTCATCATAGTCTTTTAAGCATCACAATGTATTTACTGTGTTATACATTATATTACTGTATTTTAAATCTATCTTCTCTGCACGTCTTACATAAACCACCAGGAGATGCAAGAAAGCTAAAAATCAATGCATAAGTTTGTCTCACTTGCTTATTTTTGCAATTGTTTTGTAATCACCAAGTTTTTATTACTTCCAGTTTTCATGGAGGGCAAGACCTGCCTTTACTCCATCTTGGTGGTCAAATCTCCAGCAGCATCCTTTGGAAACACAAAGTGGAGTTGCAAAGATCTGATAAAAACAAACATATGAACAACAACTAACCATGTATAGATATTTCTATGCTACACGCAGACAAGCAGGGTGTCTTGAAAATTTCCATTTTAAGAAAAAAATTTAGACTTTTTTCAAATTTAAAACTTCGTTGTTGAATTTGTTATTGTACCTCTTTACATGATAAATGTATGTCATTAGTGAAGTGAGAGGCTGGACATGGCATCCCATTCAGAAATGTTTATGTTTACATGAGTCTCAGTGATTTGTTGCACCAGAAAAGCTCAGATGTCCTGCAAATGCTGGAGAGGGAGATCTGGCATCTTGCCACTGGAAGCACTAACAGAGGCGTGCCAAGGGTTTACCCTTTGTTTTGTGCAAAATGGCTTCCTGAGGCTGTAGTTATTAACAAAGACGGTGAGTTCTGTTTGTGTGACATGACATGGCTGCCTGCCTGCCTGCCTTTCACGGGACAGTATAAAAAAAGGGGGAAGTAAAGAACTGGGCATATTTCATTACATTAAAACTAGCACTAAAAGATTAAAAGGCAAGATTAAGTTTTTGTAGAATAAAGTTAGAAGCAACTAGACAAGTAAAAAATGCAAAAAAAAAAAAGTATGTATGTATGTTAATAAAGATACTATGAAAAGAATTTACTAACACATAGACACTCGCTCTTTACAGGGAACATAGGTCACACCTGAGTGTTGAAATGTTGGTGCACCAATTTTTATTTCTCCTGCACCTGATGCAATCTTAAACTTGCCCTGGTTCCATTATTGGCTTGCTGTTCTCCTTCTACTCACTCATAATGGCTTATTAATCAGATTAAAATATAAATAAATCAAGCCCCAGGGAGGGAGAGCTGTCTGTCAATCTCAGCTAAAAACACAGTGGTAAAAAAAGAAAAAAGAAAGAATGAAAGAAGCCTCAGGGTGAAGCATCAAAGCCGTGATAAATCTGATTAAGCTACAAATGTAAAACAGCAACCAACAGAGAGGAAAATTCTACTTTTTTCTTGAATCAAAAGCCATGAAAGAACCTTGACTAATCTGCTATGCCCTGAGTCTGGGGAGGGGAAATAGTTATTAATGTTATAATCATAGTTTTGGAGCATTTGGACCCTCGCAGCAGGTAAAAAAACGAATACAACAAATTGAACCAACTTTAAAATGTGTGCATTTACCACTACAATCTCTCTGTCCTCTTTCTAGGAATATATTTACTCATATGCATTACTGGACATGCAGCACATACTCCCTAATTTCCCCCATAACATACTATATGGTAGACAGTGTTTGAATGGGTCAATACATTAAACTACATTTACTCCTCAGCCCTATGGTGAGTGGTGGACTGTTTGCCCCGGAGCTGCCATCACAGACAGGGAGGTCTAACAGCCTGCTGTATTAGTGGGTTAATTGCAATGTGCTGGTCTCTACTGGATTATGAGAAGGGCATTTTCGTTTAATTGTGAACCATCCGCAGCCTGCCACTAGAGCACTGTGGGAGTATTAAACACTAAAGACGGTTTTCATGATAAACTTGATGCACAACTGACTCCTTTAACAGCTGAATTGGTCGTGCACTGCCATCCACTGGCCTCATATAAAACTAACTTCTTTTTTAAAACAATAGAGACAACACAGAGGCTGCAAACTGTTAAATATTCATCAAGACACACTATTAAACACTTCATTATTGACAATAATCTTGGTTTTACATTAATGCAATATATTAATACACACTTTCAGAGCATTCACATCAATTATAGTAATGTTGATAAGAAAATATCAGCAGAACTTTACCAGTAAGCCACAACTTAATTATTGTAAACAATGTCCAAGGTACATAACTATGCAGTTAACGTAAGTCCTCACATTTTTTATCCTTTTAGTTTTATTGCAAAGTGCCACTGCGGTGTATAAAATAGGTTACTTCTGTAAAAGGAGGGAAAAAAGGTTACTTCTGTAAAGTCTCCTAGAAGCTGATGTTGTTTTCCCTTTCCAATGTGACTTTATCCTAAAATACACATGCGCACACACACCTCCATGCACACACAAATGCATTAAACTGCAGCAATTAAAAGAGAATTTTTGTGAAGCATCTACTTTTATCTTTGTAGGTTTACTATATTCCTTGATGTTCTGCAGATCTGTGACAGTGGACATGGGACTGCTCCATCAGTGATAAGCATGAAAATTACAGAGAACAAGTTAATACATGAGTAGATCCCCAGTTACAGGCCCCCTCTCAGGCTGCACAGCAAATTTGCATTTTAATGGCTCAAGCTGCTTGGTGTCCCTTACATCAGAGTGAAAGCTCAGCTGAAATTATGGGTGGCTGCTTCCAAATGGTCCACAGAGACAAACCAGCTCTCACATAAACACAGGCCCAAAAACAAAACAAACAAACAAAAAAGACATGTTCATAATATCCTCTGGCTCAATGCACCTAATATAAAACATTTTTTTTTTATAAATCACCATAATGCAAATTATTCCAGAGGAGTAAACTCTTGGAGCCATCTAATGACATAAAGTGTTGTGCTCTGTCCCTAAAGAAGGCTTGATGTTGTTTCTGTCAATAGACTGAGAAGGATTTTGTTAAACTGTATATAAATTAGGTTTTGCATAGCTGCTTTGTTTGTTTTTTTAAATGTAGGACATTTCTCTCTTTCAATATTTCTTTGTAAAAATCAGCTTGATGCCTGTCTCAGAGCTACATTATCCTGCTCATACCTCACCACAGATACCTTGTCTCTATCTTTATCACTCCATGATGGTGAAGGATATGGATTGTTATGAGGCATTAAATTATATGCACTATTAATTACAGCTGCATTAGAGTAGTCCAATGCATTGATGTAGATTTAGGGAGGGACGTAGGGGACATGTCATGCCCCTGAAAGGGGAGAAGAGAAAAAACAAAAAAAAAAAAAAAAAAAAACAAAAACAACCACACAAACCCCCACACCCTCCCCCCCCCCCCACCAACA
>JBAMHX010000017.1:5432929-5444986 GCA_037177515.1 Pseudomugil tenellus
GGCAGGAAAAGGGGGAAGGGCAGTTGGGAGGACAAGTGGAATGGAAGGGGGCTTTTTGGAAAAAGGTTTTTTGGCCCCCCCCCCCCCCCCCAAAAAAAAAAAAAAAAAAAAAAAAAAAAAAACAAAATTAAAACTACGGTCCAAACCAAAACAAAGGATAGAGAGTATGAACGTTGCCCTACTTGCATGACAGAAGTCCTGTGTTGCAATGCTGCCATCTAGTGGTAAGAAACTAAACTGCATGTACTTGTTTAAACAATATTGAACTGGCATAAAAAAAACGCAGTTGACTTGTTTAAGCAGCTTACAAATATCCAGACAAAAGAAACTCACTCATTAAAGAGTCCGTGGGACCACTTTAAACAACTGTTTGTTTTATTATCATTCAGGGAGTTATAGATGCGTGAAGTGACTTGTTTCCTGGGTGGTTGTTGCAGATGTGATGCTGAAAGGTGTCAAAGTATACAGGAAATGAATTTTATCTATCATTTCAATGCACACCACAACTTTATAACAATCGTCTGTTGTATATTTATATATATTTAACACACTGCATGATTCAAATCACTTTGTAACATAACCAGTGTGATGTTTTGACATATATTGAAATATAGTGTGTCACGAGGTTTCTCAGGCATCATCTCTGCATCTGCTAATGACAACTGCATTTTGGAACAGATGAACATGTTGCTACTGGTCCTTTGAGGCATTTCACAATAGGTTCCACTGTATGAGCATCCTCTGAGGCTATATGCATTTGGAACCACAGATTGGCTGGTGGGAACTTATTTGATAAATATCTATGAGACACTACATGATCAAAACATTCGAACAAGGAGAGGGGGTGGGATGCTGCGTCAAGCCAGGAAATATAAGATGGTGATTGAAACAAAGATTAATTTTTACAAACATTTTCACGTGATTCTTTCAGGGTATAGTCAGTCATGAGGCACTCATATTAGACGGGCAGTTTATTTACAAAGAGCAGTTCCATACACACACAAACAAAAAGGATTGATGGATTATTTTCTAAAGAATGCTGAATGATCAGGGACTTTTCCAACTGGTCATAATATTCTAAACAGAATTTCTTTCAGTCTATGCAGACTGTTTTCTTAGGCCATCAAGAAGTACCTGAAAACATACAATCACCAATGCTCAGCAACATCTTACTTTATAAAAATATCACCACGGTGTTACACAGATTCACAGATTAACCGTGGAAAGAAAAATGTATTTACACTGATACAAACAGAGGAGGAAATGAAAGTCAAATAAAATAGGAGAAAAAGAGGTTGCAGGGAAAGATGAGCAGTGCAGAGAGGGTCCCAAAAGGCAAAGCTTGAGCAGTTCTTTCTTTAAGGTCTTTAAATGGACACCTCTGAACCTTTTTCATATGTTCTGTAAAGACCAAACAAACAATTAGAAACAGCATAATGACTAGTGAGGGTGCTTGAGAGGTGTAAATTTACTTTTTCTGTTTTTTAAA
Source organism: Pseudomugil tenellus (assembly GCA_037177515.1). Classification (NCBI taxonomy): domain Eukaryota; kingdom Metazoa; phylum Chordata; class Actinopteri; order Atheriniformes; family Pseudomugilidae; genus Pseudomugil; species Pseudomugil tenellus. The sequence continues at coordinate 5,434,419 of JBAMHX010000017.1, forward strand.
TGCTTCCAAATGTAAACTAGATTACAGTTCAAACACATGTAATTACCTAAATAATTCATTATAACGATGGGTTTTTGTCAAGTTATGCATGCCAGTAACAATCTTTGCATGCATGTATAATTTGACGCAAACCTATCTTAGCTACAAAAAATAAATAAATAAAAATATACACTTTATGCAAAACATACAACAGTTAACGGACAAATACAGCATAAAAATATGACTACAAAAGAACAACTCATAAGTGAAGTTTGAAAAGGTAGTTTGTTGGTTTTAGTTTTCTTTTTAATTATCTTTGCTAAAACAAACATGTTCCTTTTCCCTTTCATAACATGCTTCATTGCTCTGTCAGCACTACTTATTTGTTCTCAAATAGTGGCTCTGTACCCATATTAATTGTAAATACTGAACTGGTGTTTTAGATAACTGAAGCATATTTGAAGCAGGTTCGGGGACACCTCACCTCAGTGTTTCCGCAGTACAGCCAAAGTGGAAATACTGACACAGCTTAGTATCTACAACGGGCCTGCAAATGCTAAAGGAGCAGAGAAAAGGAGAGAAATTGACAGAGAAAACGTATATGGACATTGTCACCATAAGAACACCTGGCATGACCTTATTGTGTTTTGTGCTACTGTTCATATAATATTTGGGCCTATGACCTCAGAGAAAGTAGGATACAAGAAGCACAGCAAGTTAGAGTAAAACATAGATGTTCTTATTACAATTTAATACCTGAAGACCAATTTATGAAAATGTACATTAACTAACAAGTAGACAGAAACACAAAATGTTAAACATAGAACAAATATGACAGGGGTTGGGACACCATGATGGAAACACTGCAAGTCCAAGGTTTCTGTCTCTGTCCACTAAATGAGTGAGATTTCAGGTCTGCATGCAGAAGACTGATGATAGTGATGGAAGATGAAGTGGAACGCGCCCTCTGCTGGTGAATTGTGACATGACGATGAGATGACAGCCAGATGGGAGTGGATCAGGACAGCACACTGGTGTTCTGTGAATCCACCTCTTGCATGCTCATGACATCTGTACTTACTCCACTCTCATATATAGGGTTGTCAAAAGCTGACTCTTCTGTCATGTTGTCATACGGCGGCGAGGATGTCGGCATTCTGACAGACTTGCCTTGAAGTCTGCTCAAAAAGTGCATAAACATGGAAGATCCTGTAAAGCCTCTTTAGATTGTGAGCAGAAAAGTAAAGTTTAAAGACATTACTTACTTTGCAAAGTAGACATAGATCCCCAAAACAACCACTAAGACGACTGTAGTTGGGATAAAAACAGCAAGAGTAATATTGGTTCCCTCCAAGCTGTAATCCATACTAACACCTGCAAACGGGAGGGGCCAAACACTTTTATTATTTCGGTGACATATAGAAAATAAAGCAAGACTGCTGTCATTTTTTTTTTGTGTGATGTTTTAAAATATGACTCACCATCAAGCCTGCGTCCATTTACAAACTGTGTTGAAGATGCTGAAAAAATATAATTGCAGTTTGGAGAATGAGCTTTATAACACCAAGCACTGTCTTTGCTTCTTGCAAACAACATAACAATCCATCACGCATAATATTCTTCTAGTTACATTTTACTCTCAAGCATGTTTACAATTTCTCTAAAAGCTATGTTTGATTTTAACTTTTCTACTTTGTACCTCTGCAAGCTGGAGGAGTGCTATTCCACTGTGATGGGTGTCCAGGGACACAGTAGATAGCTGCGCCACCCTGGAGCTCATAGCCAGTACGGCAAGAGAAGGTTAAAATCTCCCCTGCTTGGTAGAAGGCCTTTTCAGAGCTCTGCGCACTGGTGAAAGCAGCACCAGGGTTCCTGCATGGCTCATACTTCTCAGCTGACAGGAGAGAAATGTAATATATTGCCTCACATCAGTTTTGAATTTAGAAGGACTGACAACAGGGTGCAATTTAGTGCTCTTACTTAACATAATGTAGGAAAAACATGATTTATAAATAAACAGCGGGCAATAAAACATTTGTTAAAGGGTATAAGTATAAATAAAAGCATTTAAGCATGTTGTGTTATGTGTGTTTCAGGTTTGCTTAACTTACGGACACACTTGGGCAGCCTGTCACTCCATTTGGGCACAGCTGAATCTCGGTTGTAGCAGGTGAGGAGGCTAGTGCCAGACAAGACGTAGCCTTTATTACAGATAAACTGAACAGTTGATCCAACAGCGAAGCGGTTGCCTGCGATCACTTTGCGACTGTGCTCAACATTTCCAGGATCTCGACATGCCAGAACTGGTGGATCACCAAAAAGAAAAAAAAGTAGAATATTAAATGATTTTCTATTATTTCAAAGCCTCTAATGATAGTAGTAAGAGAAAAACAACAGCAACAAAATGTTGAAAAGAAATACTTATGTATATTTACAAAATATTTCCTCTTAAATAACAGTGAGGTAAATCCTTAAAGCCTTAAGGGTGCATCTTAATGTCACAAAAGACTACTCAAAATGTCAAAAAGGGATTTTAATGGAGCATTTAACCAGTTTAGCTGTTAAAAGCTCACATAAGACCTTAAAAAAATTAAAATCCTTAAGCTCGACTATAAATACAGATTTTGTCACAAATTCAAAAGTATGGTCCTTAGAGCTAAACTTAATAATTCATGCTAAGCTTTGTAATCCTCACAAAATTCTGTTTTTTCAGTGAAATGAATAAGAATCTGCCCTAAACATCCTTGGCACACTAAAGATGATTCATGGACAGAATAGCTGTTAGAAAATGTTTAAAAATGTATATTTTTGTCTTTTTACCAGAATCAATTTCAAAACTTAATTTCTTGTTATAAATGACATATCTCTTTCATATGTTATCGGTGCTTATTAAGCCTATATCATAAATATAGTCATAGAGAATTAAACAATCTGAGGCATTTTGATCATGCACACTAGCTGTCAAAGGTTTAGATACATTTTCCCATTGGATTTAATGAAAAGCGTTTGATTGGTAGTGTATGTTTCCTTAAGAAATAGGCTATTCAATGTAGCTTTCAATGCAAACTTTGTATAAGAAGCTTATTTGGCAGACTTATCCCTTATGAGTTTAACATGACTGGTTTTGATACACCGTAAATCTTTAGTCCTACACATATATGTTAAATGAGTAGATATAAACAAATATAAAATTATATGTACAATTTTTTTTACAACAGTGAAACAAATAAAAATGAGATGTTTATTGATATAAAAACTTTTTTTAAAAAATATTTCTTTATGAAGTTGGGTGAATTTACAACACAGGAACCAGAATCAACAGACAACAAATTTACTTACTCATTTTCCCATTTTCAGTAGCAAATATATATTTTTAAAAATGTGATGTAAAATATTATGTGCTATATTAGCAATTCATTCATTTTTTATATTTGTACATTTTTATCCAACATTATTTTCATTAATGCACAATGTTTTGCAACATTAATCTTAAATTATCTGTAGAGCATAATGGGTGACTAATTACTAAACATTTAATGAGGATATGACTAGAAATTATAAGTGAGTTTTTAAATAATATTCAGTATGTTGCACATCTAGTTCAGGATAATAAACTTTATAAGCTACAGCTACTACATTAGCTAAAGTGAATTCATTTTCAAGGTATGCAGCTTTGCAATATAATACCTACTGTAGCAAACCTCATTGCTACCACTAGGACTGTCTGTTCAAAAATCAGGAATTCATTCAATTTAAAGGGGAAAAAATAATTAGTACTTCGTACAGGTAATACTGATTGATGCATCAGATTGATAATGTAATTTGATCAATTGTCCAGCAGGGAGTGCTCTAGTATCAACTTAGTCTGCACAACTTTTTATGTGGTATCACTGAAAAACTAGAGAAACTACCAAGACAAGCTGTCCATTGAGAATAATCATAACATTAAATATTTAAAAGAATTTCAATTTAGAGTTCCACACTGTAAATGTTAGACTAAAGAACAAAGACAAGGTCATTTGCAAATTTTGTACAAAACAGCTATCCAAGTTGACTCATATGCTCAGTTGCAACACTAAAGAAGAAGAGATGTAAAAACTGGGTTTAAAATGTTTAGTCTTATTATTTCAAGGGATTTCAGCATCACTGAAAACAAGTAGAACAGAAGAATAGAAAAATTACAAATACTTTTCAGATATTATTTTTGCATAGCCACCAAAATTGCTGTTATGACAAGTTGGCAAATAGACCTGTTAAAACTTTGTGTCTGAAAAGTTTGCATAATTTGTGTGAAATAATATCTGCAATTCCTAATTGAATTTCCTCCCTGTGAATCCTCCGCATGGTGAGCTCCTACTCTTTTAAAGAATGCTTCTAAAGAAAATATTTAACTTCCTCTCACCTTCTTCACATTTTGGCACATCACCACTCCAGGTGAGATCCCACTGACACATGAGGATCTCTGAACCCACCAGCGTATATCCAGGGTAGCACTGGTAGGTGACGACGGTGCCGTGGATGAGGTCAGGGTGAGAGGTGCTCTTCCAGCCATTGGGAATTTCTGGCAGTTCTGGGCAAGTGTCATTCCTTGGCACCTCTTTTGGCAAAAAAAAAAAAAAAAAAAAACAGTTGCATTGTGTCAGCAGAAGAAAATGGGAAATTATCATGAGCTTGCTCAGACAAGAGCCAGGTACTGGAAGTAAAGAAAAATATTTCCACTATTTACGTTTTCTGTATAACCGAGAAATAATATGATTCTTCTTATAGCATCTAGACTGTAATGTTGTGTTAAGGATTCTCAGGGAAATCCGAGCATTAATATGTAACACCCTCTGTAGGGAATGAATACGTCTGCAGAATTGTGTATTTTTTTGTGCTCTAAACAGCCACAGTTGGAGAAGAAATGTAAATAGAGCCTTGTGATGTGTGCTGGGAGGAACACAGCATGTGGATTGGCATCAGTCAGTCTGTGTCTTCCTAGCGGCAGCATACATGGCCAAAAGCACAAATCATCGGGCAAAACCAGCAGATGTTGATTTGTACCCTATTATTTTGTTTTCTTTGTTTGTTGCAACCTAATCCTGAGCACCTGGGATAAGCCACACGCCTTACAGAGGGACAATAAGAGGAGGAAAGAAAAAGGCAAAGAGACATAAGACAGACTTGTTTGGTTCTGCGTTTTCTTTTTCACACTTGGTACCATTCATTCACCATAACCCATTTCATTCCACTGTAGGTTTACATTGGTTTTACCTGTATATTTACTCTAAAGACAGCATTAGATTGCCGTTATTAGAAAACTATTTTTATCAACAATCATAGCTACATAAACAAAGCTACAGTCTTACCAAAGAAGTGAACAACGAAGCCATTGTTGTAGCCATAGATGTTGGTGGCAGGATCTGACTGAAACTGAACAGTGACATCCGCCATGGAGGTGAAGAGCTTAAAGTGTGGCCGTGTTCCACTGTATTGACCCAGGATGCTGGCTGTCAGGTCATCACCATCGTAGAAGGTCAGCTGATCATTCTTGCCTAAGTTGAGGCTGAAACCAACAAGAAAAAAAATTAGCTTTGGGTTTTTGAGGACTCAGTATTGTCCTCACTGTGTGCGGTGTCTCTCTTAGCTGATGAAAGCAAAAGCTGATGATTTAAGGCAATGTCAGCATTACTTTGAAAAATTTAATTCTGCTTATATTGGATGGAACTGATGTGAAGTAAACACTAAATAATTCATATGTCTCCGAGCCCCGATTGCCCTCATGAATATGTACTAATGTGTATATATGGGCATTTGATCATATGGCAGAAATTCCAAAGGAAATGAATATTTTTAATTATGCTCTACTGTGCAAATATCTAGGACACATGAGAGTTAAAATGAGATCTGTCTAATAGGTCCAAAAGACCAAAATAGATTTATAACTAAAGATCTAATTGATTCATAGTACACGCTTATATTTACAAACACGTATATAAGTATAAAGCTAGGATTTGATTGAATATCTGTTGTCACTGATCAACTTGGGAATACATTAACCTTTTTCTTGTGTGCCCTTGCTTTCTTTATAGAGCAACAGTAAAGCTTGACATTTACACACACACACACGAGATGGAAAATGAAAGAGAAAAAAAGAGTTGTAGTTCCCTGTTGATATGAAAAAGTGAAACTGTTGTAAACATGACTTAACACGGATGTCAAAACAGCACTGTTGATTGGCTAAACAACTGCACTGTGTTTGTTCTACCATTCCCCAAAATTACTGATAACAACATTGTGTACTATTTTAACACATGTCAGAGTTGCAAATAAATTGTGTCTTTCTCCCATTTTTGCTTCTCATAAAACACTGTGCATGATCAAGCTTTTGGTCTAGTGAAAAGGAAAATAAAACTTTTGAGCTAAGTCCCCTGCAGTTGCTTAGGATTCACTAACATTGCATCATATTATGGAAACTAATGAGTAAGGAGCAATTTAAGACATGTCACACCATGTTGCATGCTGGAACTATGGTACAACATTGTTAACAAACTTTCCTATTACCTCAATTTACAAAAGCTGTCTTTTTAGAAAGATCTTGTGACTGAATTGAGGCACATGGCAAAATTCAAGGTCAGCTAATTAACCAGATTTTGATTCACTAAATAAAGTCAACAAATCTTAATAGTTCCAAAACATTTAACAATGTGTTTATTTTACAGATTCACGTGTAGTGAATTGCATTAGTAATTGTATTAATGACAAATATGTGTTTTAATGCAAAAACAATTTTAGGCTGATCCTACAGTTTGAGTTGTAACACTGTCATAAAGTTTGAACTCGGGTTAAAATTATTTTCAGAACAGACATCACATTGTCTAAACATTTCAGGCTGACATTATAAAGTTTTTTCTTTTTTTTCATCAGTCCTTCCATGGAATTTCAAAAACTAAATCAAAACATTAAAATTCACTTTAATTCTAAAAAAAGGTCCTTCAAACCACTTACAATAATTATCAGTAAAGGAAAGTAATTAGGTGAAAGGACAAAGTAAAACAGCATTCATCAGCACCCATTAGTCCCTTTTTCCTATTTTCATGGGACTTTTTCCACGAAGCCTATACGCTGTAACAAGTAACAACCCTTCGCAACAGGAGTATGAACTTCAGATATATTGCAGTACTGAACCGACAAAATAAAATGCAACTTTGCTTATTTTGTTTTTATATTGGCCTTTGTATTTTTCTGTGCAACAATAGATGCATATTAAATACTTCCACAAGACTGTCTTATGTACCAAGACTGAGACAATATGTCTATTCTCATCCATCCATCCATTTTCTTAACCACTTCATCAAATTCATGGTCACGGGTGGCTGGAGCCTATCCCAGCAGTCATTGGGCGAGAGGCAGGGTACACCCTGGACAGTTTGCTGCTATTCTTAGTATGCACAAAATAATTTAAATCTTATATTTGTAACTAAATGCCAGTAATTTGGATTTGGAAGAAATTGCAAGCAGAGAACATTTGAAAGTTTCAAACTAATAAACACAGAGCTTCCTTGTAGCCATTAAAGTCATGCCTGCACACAGTGCAGAGAAGAGTGTGCTGTTGCCAGAAAATTCCTCTGAGGAGCATGCACAAGAATAAATGTAATAAATTTAAATATATTTCTAACTTTCCTTCTGAGAGGTCTGAACAAGACAGAGTTACGGTTGTCCTATCTGTAGACAGTCAGTCTGTTATTTTATATTCTGTGACGTTTTATGCACAGTGAGAGACTTGGTTGCATGAGACTCACACTCTCAGCACATGAGAGTTGGCAGCCCTGGATTCATTTCTCTGCTTAAATGTCACTGAGAGGACACAGAGCATTGTTAGCACCAACTGCTGTGAATCAGACCTACACTTCTGAGCATTCATTTCTCTTCTTCTTGATCAAATGTGGAGCCTGCATGTGCTAAGAATGCAGACTCTGAGAAAGAGGCTGTGCCAAAACATTTTGAGAACATAAAAGCCAACGAAAAAAATTCCCCACTCAGCTGGCTGACTACTATGTTATTTCTTCAGTCAGTCAGTGACAAACACATATATTGTAAGGTTGTGCCTGCAATTCTTGCACAGCACTGCCAAAAGTAATCAAAGTCACACATAAGGTTCAGTAGAGGAAAAGCACATATTTGCAGTGGTGTAGACACAAAGTACAAAAAATAATAGAAATAGATTATCTTATTACATTAATAGCCAGGACAAGATTTTTGCTGCTGTAAGCAATAAATATACAAGAACTGCACTTTGAAGATTAATATCTCTGTCCCTTAGAATACCAGTGGCTGTGGACAAGAGTGACAAGAATGTCAATTCCAGCTGCCATGTCAAAACTTCCCTTTAAAGTCAACTTCACAGTTTATCCTTTCAGATTACCATATAATCTCAGTTTTTGTGAACGGAAAAAATTAGATTGAGTTGTAATGATTTCTTTTCTTATTTTTGTTTGTAGTTGTTGAGATAACATTAAGGATTGAATCCAAATGCAGGATAGAAGAAGGAGAACGCAACAATGAGCAACAAACATGAAACCCAGGGAATCTAAATACAAGCAAACAAAGCGAGATGCAGGCAAAAATGATGAACCAATAGAAACCAGCTGAATAGGAAATTAGCAAAACAGACAACACAAGGGAATCTACAAAATATTACAGGAAACCAAGGCTACACAACACAAAAAAGTTCAAACTGTGACAGTAGTTGTGTGAAAATAGACTGGATATTTACAACCATACACAACTGCATAGTTTAACCTTTTTTTTTTTCTTTTTTTAAAAAAGTTATTTAGAATAAAGGCGGGCAGAATGGTGATCTGTCCACTGTGTCATGCTAAGCAAATTTAGTCTGTCAAGAGGAACTATATGCATATACGTATATACAAAGTTCCTCTTGATAATCTGAATTCTTTATTTATTTTAGTTAAATCTTAGTTCGACGGAGTTTCCATGTATTGTTGGACACAACTGGAGGGGACAGAAAAAAGGATAAGAAAACATGAGAAAAGGAAAAAGAACACAAAAAGAACATAAACAAGAGACAGAAACACGACGCAAAGAAAAAAAAACGCAATCTAACCACCCATACTTTGCCATCCATCACACCTTTACAGAAATTAAGGGGGGGGGGGGGAATCTCATGAGCTCCCGCAGAGTAAACTAATAGGAATAAAATAAAGTAAAGTAAAGTTAGTAAAATGACTGTTACTAAATAATCTAAAAGAGATCTTGGGGACTGTGTCATCATGCAGAACATATGAGGTGAAAAGTGCTTGCAGGAAAGTGAACATGCTCATGCAACCCCCTATACTGAAAAGGTCCCAGGCAGACCAGGACAATCCTGAGACCAGGACACATGGCAGCCAGTTCCAAACAAGGACTCCAGCCACCCCACCCCAGAACCAGCCCGTCGTCCACCAAGGAGGCGGAGCAGGGAGGTCCCAGCCAGAGCCCCCCGCAGCCCGGGGGAGCGGACCCTAGTGGGCTCAGGTCAGTAATCGTGGACCCCGCCAGGCACCCAGGGAGCCCAGGTTAGGCAGATCGCAGGCCCATGGCCCCAAGAGCCCAGAGGCAACCCTACTCACCCCCACAGGCAGAGGAGCCAACCATAGCTCACTCCCACCCCTCCTAACCCCAATCCCCAGGCACAAACATTTCTTCACACTTATACATCCGTACTCACCCACAGTGCCCCCATACATAGTTCCACACGCACCCCTATATACACCGTCACACCCACACATGTACAGTGACCCATCCACACCAACCGGTCCTCCCCTCTCCACCCAACATACCCCATACCCACACCTATCCCCCCATTCTCTCATAGTTTAACCTTCTGAAGTTGCAATAAAACATGGGCATCCATCTGATAGGTCCAAAAAAGAACAAAAAAAATCCAGTTTTTATGTTTCTATTGCCTTATCTCACACACATTCTATTCAAGCTTGTCTCTACCTGCTTGGTAAAAGGTACTTTGCTTTCTTACCTTGTAAATGGTCAAGAATTCTGCAGTCAAATCTCTGTTAATCAACCATATCTACCCACAAATCTGTTTGTTTGAAGTGAATTCAAAACCCTGGTGCAACAGAAAAAGAATGCCAAACGCACAGTGCCTTTGGGCAACTGATACACAGCTTTAACCGGCAGGTCACAAAGATACATCTGGCAATCAAACCACCCCAAATGTTACCCCATCTGTCACTAAAATAATAGTTGTCCCTAAGAGTGTTTTTACTGATCCTGATTTGCAATTAATTAATTAATCAGTAATTATTCTAATGAATATTATTTGCTGTCTCTTGTATTTTATTGAATTAATCTTTTCTTTGCGAAATACAATACTGGGTAATAATCTGATTAAATATTTACTTTTCCAAAGTGTTTGTGTTCATGATGTGCCAGGGTCTATTCTAAGGGAAGTTCCAAAAATCTCTTCTGCATAGCAATTGCAATACCTTTGTTCTGAAAATGAGGAGATGACAATTGTTTTTCTTTCTTTTCTTTTCTTTTCTTTTCTTTTCTTTTCTTTTCTTTTCTTTTCTTTTCTTTTCTTTTCTTTTCTT
>JBAMHX010000017.1:5454898-5470445 GCA_037177515.1 Pseudomugil tenellus
GTGTGTGTGTGTGTGTGTGTTTGTGTTTATATATGTGTATATATATATATATATATATATATATATATATATATGTGTGTGTGTATGTGTGTGTATTTACTTATTTATTTTACTTATTTATTTTTGCATGATAATCTGACAAAACCACAATCCTAAACATTAAAAGTAGAAATCACATATCCAAAGCTTAACAAATACTGACTGAATGCTAGATTCAATTGTAATTACAAAAAGAGGATATAAGAACGACCTAAAAAAGATCTTAAAATAGTCTTGACTTCAAAGGTCATTTAGTTCTCCAATGTTTCCCCATTTCAATCCAGCCTTCTTACAACCACTCAGGTTTTTTTTTAATAAATACTGTAAGTATTCTTGAAAGACAGAGAAACCTTTGCTCAAGGCTTCCAGGATTGCCGTGGCAGAAATGCTGAGGACTTTGACATGCTGGCAGTATTGACACAGCACAAAAACACTGGCAATGTGCAGAAGCTTGGCCTTGAAGAATTTTCATTCCAGCTTAAAATTTGCAAATAAAAATATTTTTTAAATAATCTGAATTATTATTTTGCTAATAATGATAAATATTTAATTCTCTTAATCTTTGAATTTGAATGCCAAGGGGAAAAAACAGCAATAAACTTATAATGGGAGTAAAGGTTTGTAAAACTCCTAGCTTATGTGTTTCTTTTAGACAGACCACTGGATTCTGCCATAATGAAACAGGTCTCTCCTTTGCAGTAAATCAGTGAGCCACAGGGACAAGACACACTGCCCCTGGGTCATCCATTGCATTCATAGTTTATCACTAGCTCCAATGAACCTAGTTATTGCCATTATCATAGCAGCATTTAAATCCCCATTGAGCATACAATGGGGGAGCCAGAGGCAAAATTGTGGAGCCAATTCCTGAAGTATTAAATTACGTGCTGCTTCCATTCCAGTAGATGTGGTGCTGGTCCATAAAGTCTGATTGTTTCGCCATTAGAAATAATAGATCCACAGTGCAGACAGCCAGGAAGATTAGCTGTTGTTACGGTAGAGCCACAGGAAACAGATGTGGGGCTTACGTCTTATGTTATTGCTTTCTTATAGAAAAGCTGATGAGAGAAAACAGTCACAAGTATATTACAGGTGAACAGTCCAATATAGTTGTCAAAGCATGAAATTTTGAATTTTAGAGGCATATATATTCAAAGAAAATGTAAACGTATTTAATTTGGTGTTAAGTGGTGTAGATCACCTTTAATGTACAGGAGGATTACAATAAATTGGAAAATTTTAATTTTATGAGATATATAACAAATAGGCTGTAAATATTTTCTTTTTCAACTATGTCACTAAGTGCTGGTAGAATTAATAGGTGCCCAACTACAAAATAAGTATAAAATCCAGTGTTGGAATGTTTCAGTTTTCAAATATTGTTGTACATTTTTTAAAGGCATTAAAGACATTTCTGTGTCATTGTTCCAGTCAGACACTGATACCATGTTCACACATGATTATAGAATGTATGTTTTCTGACAACAAATACAGGATCATAAATTTGTTTTGGTCCCAAGTATTAATCTCTAAAGAAAAAGCTTTTGAAAACAAGAAACTAACCATTTCTTTTTTAAAAGATTGAAAAGACACCTGCATTCACTTTCTTCCCATTAACGAGGCTTTTCAGCTATATGCATGTTTCATTTGCCTGAGTACTTAAAACTGAAAATGCTGTTCTTCAACCAATAATGAACAAATGATGTTGAGTAGGGCAGAATAGAGGAGCTGAGGGAACTGGTAATAGAGAGCTTAGCCAATGTATTTCGACAAACGAATAAAATGCATTTCACTTTAGGTCTAATAAATGTTGTGGGCTAATGTTGTGTGATTGGATGTTTGTGTGTGTGTAGCCTTAATGAATCCCTTCAGGTAAAGAGATGGAACTGAATCAAATTTGGAAAGGCAAGGGAAGGAAATAATGAAATGTGGTGGTAGAAAACAACAAACTATGAATAGGATATAGTGCAGATAGTTCGTATAACAGCAGTTTATTTTCCGAATAGTTCCCAGTCTGTGTTGCATTGACTTTTAACCTAAAATGTGCTTTCAGAGAGATGGAATTCTGCTCCAAAGACTGGTTATTTCTTGTCAATTATTGTTTGATTTCCAGATGTAGCAGCAGTCCCTTGGTAGGTGTCTTGTGGGAGGATGTGACTGTCATTGTATTTAAACCTCATGTCCAGGCTGTGCATCAAAGCATTGCCTTTTACAGAAAGATCAATAGTGTTGTCTCTGGGAAAGTGATTCAGTTGTACAGAGCTAGACCATAGCTCTGCCCCGATATGGCCTATTGATATTTATGTGGTTGGGTTAAATCCTTGATTTTAATGGTCATTTACTCAATAAGGGCTATTAAAGAGAAATAACTCTGGACTAAAGGCAGAATCCAATCAATGCTACTCGGAAGCTGTGGCAAATGGTGAATCACATCTTTTGGCCATGACCACTTGTCATTGCAGCTTATTAGTTAATGTCAATCAATAATTCTTGTAAATAAACACTGCCATTGCCAATACCATTATTATGTGCTATGTTTCTCACAACATAAATTAAAGTTGTGAATTATGTCATAGTACAGCTTAGAAAGGAAGCAGGCCTTAGTTTTTCCACAATTTATATGTATAAGCGTTAAAATATTACAAAAAGATTTCATATAATTTAATATAATCTGTAACTGAGATAATATAGTCATTTTAATGTGAAAATAAGCAGAAAGATTGTTGGTTCAAATAGTTACATTTTTGGATAATATATAAAGAATAAAAATAGTTTAGACTAAGATAATAAAAATATAATTCATTTATAAGAAAAATCTATTGTAGGTTTAAATATTAAACAGCAATGTATTTATTTTGATTTTTGTTTCTAACAAAACATGCCAATGACATAAAATAAATATCTTTATCATGATAAAAACCAACCAGATTGTTTTCAAACCAATTTTTAATCTTAATTATATTTTTCTGTTCTCTAATGACCTGGAAAAGTTATTTTTAAAGAAAAGAAAAGCAAACAATACCACAAGCTCTAGCCAAAACTAAAAGTGAGATTTCAAAGTGAAGTTTTCCTAACAGCTCATACAAACTCATTCTCATCCTCTCATGCATATTTTCAGTGTAGTTATTATGTGTAGTTAATATGTCATAGTAACATATAGTTATGACAAAGTTTGTATTTCTTAAGTAGAATCCTAATATATGGTTATTTGCTTCAGTCGAATATTATATGATGGAATTTTTGTGCCAAGTAATTGCAAAGTTAGTTGGTTTTCATTTAGCCACTCTAGCTGCATTTAGCTAGAGTAGGTAAACTAACTGGTTTTTAAAAGCATTTCAACATGTGCTTTTAAAACTTATATGAGGAACTGCAGAAGATTAAAAAATGTATTGGGGCAAAGACTTTGTTTTTTGAAACAAAGTTTGAACATTGTATAACCATTAAAGTCCAACAGAGCAAACTGCAAAGAAAATAAATAATAAAAAATCGATCCATATCTCTTCCTTTCCCAATCAATCCTCTACATATCTTTGAGATGCTTGGTTATTTGCACAGCATATTAAACACTGAGTAAGAACATGAGTAATCAAGATAATAAAACGAAAGATTTTCACTACATCTTTCAGTAGGGGGAGAAATGTTAGAGGAAGTGGCTGTTCATGTAGCACAAATGAATGATTTCACCAATAAAATAAAACAAAATGGAAATGCACAGCAAAAGCAGCTTATGACTATGGATTTGGAGAAACACTGATCTTTTGCACATAAAACATGAACACAGATTAAACTTAATGTAACAAACAAAAGTTTTTTTTTTCCACATTTGGATGCTGTGCATATTGCTATTTTTGGGTCATGCTTTTATCAACATATGAAGCAGCGTAAATTCAGAATGTATTAATAACCAGCCACTTGACATATTAAGTATATATATATATATATATATATTTAGTGTTTTCCCCTTAAAAACTCATTTATTCAAGTTTCTTATAAACCGTGACTCTGTTTCTGAGACATTAGGCTTCTTTGGTTGGGAAATGTGAATCTAATGCATAATTATACATCTAGAAACTTAAAAAAGGCAACATGACTTTCGAAAAACTGTTTGCATATTACTGTATTTAGAAAAATTAAAGTACATAAACTGTATGTTCTGGGTCATGGCGGTGTTTTGGACAACATGATTTAGACAACAAGCGTTACAGCTCTAGAAGAGGACATGCAGTGTACATTGTGTAAGTATTAAGGAAAAGATAAGAGTCAGGAAATAAAACTAAAGTGGTAAGCCTCCTTTACTCCACACCAGTATTTTCCACTGTCTTAGCATGAAATGTAAAACACACCTTTAATCATGTTCCAAGTGTCAGGCACAGGGGTGATGTTATGGAGGCATCCATCAGTCTGACATCACACGAAGACCTAATGCTGCAGCAGATATTAATTACTCTGAGCTGAGATGCGTCCCGCCGCAGCTCTGTCTCCCTCTCCACACTTGTCCAGTCACATTACTCACAACCCATTATAAAGGACAAGGTGATATTCTGCTTACGAAGCAAGGGAACACAAATTGAAATATCTTCAGTGTCTCCAAAGTGTCTCTTTCTTTTAAAAAACTAATTGCTTTTTTTTCTCATTATGTAGCTAAATTAGTCCCACCAACCTGAATATGAACCATTTTTTACATGTCAAATTTCTGTCAAATATAACAATATGGAGAGTTGTTTATGTGAAATTGCTTTCAAGTTTATAACAGATGAGTTCTTGGAAATATTTACTAAAAAATAACTGGTAGCTTGCGTGCAAATTTATCTTTATAGTTGAAGATATTGGAGTTTGATTTATTACCCTACAGCTTGGCTTAACGGTGCAGTATGTTGTCACATGTCCTAGTGTATAAGTGGGGGAAATACAAACTGTGTCCTCTGCTATGAGTCTTAATAATCTGTTGGATGTTATTCAGATCAATTTAACAAAAGAGAAAAGGAAGTGCAAGGAAAATTGTGTTTGGTGGATTATTTATTTGTTGTTACAATTACTCTGTGCAATAAATCTGTTGGCAAGCATGTTTGTTCCTCTTTCAAAAGGTGCTACATTAGTAAGAAAAATACATTCGTAGGATAACTAAAGAATTTCCAAATGAGTTGAGGCGCAAAAACCGATTAAGATCATTGACGCCAAAATTGAGCTGAGAGTATCAACGAGAAAGTTCACACTATTCTCTACCAGATGGTGAAATCTTTTTTCTGCAACAAACGACACCTCCCTCGTTAATCACAGCTCAATATTCTATTCTGCCTCAGAAGCCGAAAAATGCCATGCACCCTTTCTCACAAAACCAGACAAATCCACCCAGCCAATTAGCACATTGTAATTTGATGACGTATCAGACATAGCTGCACCTATGTTTGGTTGCTTCGTGCAGCCTAATTTATCAGTATTGATTTTATGACAATTACTTTTTTGCAGTAATCGCGCCGCGATCAGAGATATTATGAAGCTTTCGCGGTGATCTGCAGAGTACTGGTGTCGGTTCCAAATGCATGCCATGATCAGACATATTATTGATGTTATTATTTTATTGATTCTTGTTGACTGTTTATTCTAGATACTGCTGACTTTTGTTACACCGTCCTGATTCTTACCACATTAAACTTATGGTACTCAGAACTACTGAGTCTTTGCATGTCTTTGTTTACTATAATAAATGAATCATTAACAAAAACATTATTTAGCATGTTTAGGGTTTTGAATACCTGTTACCAGATCTCTAACTCAGCATGCTCTGGTGGTGTTATTGGCTTCATGTAAACCTCATTCCCGTTTGCAATATGTAATGAATGGCCTAACAAGTATCTAAAATCATTTTTATAATGAAATTTATTTCTACAGTGATGGAATAAGCATTTATCTGAAGAAACAGATTTGTTTTTACTAAATATTTACATGATTTGGAATTTGTAGGATTTATCTGCTTTTGCAAAAAAAAAAAAACCAAAAAAAAAAAACCACAAAGTTAACCAAATTCCAGTTACATTATAAATGAATTTTTTTTCAAATGGGGACTTTCATTTTGGTTCTTAAGAACAATCCAATTGCAACCCACATCAGCAGAACGGCTCTTTCATGTATAGCTCCACAAGAAATGTTGATTTACCAAAAATGAGAAAAATCGACTTATCTGTTTTTGCATCTGAACTCTCCAAATGCTCCCAGAAGTCCACAGAAGTCAAACAGATCTATTGTTGCTATTGGCTGCCATGACTACCCATCATTGTCAGGCCCATTTGAGCTAGTGTCAGCAATATGTACATTGAAGCCTGGACATGTGGAAGAGTATTATGTTCAGCTATTTGTCCAGATTATGCCATTGAAAGTTGGCTCATAGGAGTACAGAAGACATTAAGAGTGTTGCACTCATTGCTGCATCAATAGAGTTACAGCTTAGGTGGAGGCAGTGAAATGGTGTGGGGTGGTATTTTCTTCACTGGAAAAACAATCTTCATGCAGAGAGATGTCGATATAAGATCTGCAATCAGTGGCTATCACATATCTCCACAGCCCAGGACCAAATTCTATCCTCCAGGGTGACAACCATAACAGTAGGGTTTATCAGAAACTCCTAACTTCAAATCTGGGAACAGAGAAGATATAATGGCTTGAATTTGTGGAATCTGCTTGGGTGTGCTATCCATTGTAGAGTGTAGTTGCATAAGGTCTCTGGAACATCAAGGTCCCTGTTTTTTGTTTTGTTTGTGTGTGTGTGTGTGTGTTTGTGTGTGTGTGTGTGTGTGTGTGTGTGTGTGTGTGTGTGTGTGTGTGTGTGTGTGTGTGTGTGTGTGTATGTGTGTCTATTTTAATCAATAAGTTATTAAATTGTCAATATGTCTTTTGTTTTGTCAGAATTTTGATCATCCAAACCAATCAAGAACAGCAACAAGAGCCTAGAGAAGAATAAACTCTTTTTGGCATTGGAGGCGATGATTTAGCGTGTTTTCCATCAGTAGAACCCACATGCTTAACTCTGATGCTCATCCCACAAAAACCCATCCCACATATTTTTCTTACAAATGTGACACTTTTTTAATGGAAAATAAAAAGTTTCCAGTATTTTTTAAACCAGTGTAAGATTTCTTGTCAAGAAACATTGTTACAAAAAAAATAACAAAAAAAAAAAACCAATCAAACAGATTTTCTTTCATTATGTGTTAAGATTATCGCTATAACTGTATGTCACTTTGCTATTGCCTGACTTATTATTTTCTCTAATAAAATGATGATTTCATAACTGCAGCAAAATCTTTCAAAATTGCCCACCAAGAATATGTCATAAATGTAATAAACTGGGACAAGGACAGTTATCCAATTCAATGTCCAGGTGAAACTCATATTTCACCATAGCTTTACTCAGGTGTGCATGGATTCATTCTCAGTGCCTCAACTATATTGAATAAGAATCTATAAATGATTGAAATGCTGTTTGGGGTTGACAGCTAGACCACTCACCTTTGAACTTAAGTCATATATGCAATTTAGAGTCATGGCTGTGATTTGCTGTCATTCAAAGTTAGCACAGGTAATATATTTTACTCTGACATTTGCTCTGTTAGCTTAACCTCAAAGATTTTCTGAAGAGTATGTAAGAAAATTCTTTCAGGGCTTACTGTTCTGCTTAATAAAACTACAATGAATTGTATTTAGTTATATTCATTATTCTAAGATGCTTTGTATTAGAACAAAGAAGCTTCTCGTGAAATATAAAGTGTCAAAATATTCCAAGTAAAATTGAAATTAGGGGAATTTTTTTGCAATCCGTCAATGACCTTTTATTGTTGTCATTCTGTATGAGCAACGGTGATGTTCATATATCTGACAGAGAGCTGCTTATTAATCTCATATCAGAATGAATGTTTTGATGGCTCTTAATTTTCTAGGTGACCAAAGTGCCCCAATAATGTGGTGGAATGAATGTTTTGTCCATCAGCTTCTACCATCAGCTAAAATCGATGGGTCATGTAATTGTTGGCCGCTTTATGTCATGGCTAAGATAAACAGACATTGTTAGGGGCATGAAAGATCAATGTCATGCACAAGCAAGTGAAGGAGAGGGGCTAGATTATGGTCTTCATACTCATTAACAACATGGTAAATATTTTTTAAACAGGCTTTGTCTCTGACAAACACTTGTCATGTAGTCTGATCTCATTTAATGATTTAGACATTAAAGATTTAATCTTTGAAATGGCAAGTGGATTTCAGTCCTTACAAGATTAGGTTGAATGACTTTATTAAAAGATTTAAATATAGGAAGGCTATACACATCATTAGCTATATGATCATGAGTTTCAATATGATTATAGTAATTACTGTGAATTAGAGCATGGTCAACAGTCAATCATTTGTGAACAGAGCAGTATGTAAGAAATTAATTAGTCTCATTCCTATTCTTCCTTAACATCTCAACCTTATCCTCATTTGCATGTCTGTTCGGTAACAACAACAAAAAAAAATTGAGATAAGGATTAAATTAAAGTCTCTTTAATCAAGAAAAGCATATTTTTCAATTGGTAAATTCCAGCTGGACAATTCAACTTGAGGAAAAGTGTGTTTAATGTAACATATTATATATTTTAATGCATTTTTTAGCTTTTCTGACACCAACTACATAGTTTGTAAAGGCACAATGTAACCACATACTTCTTAATCTTTAAATCTACCCAATTAACCAATAGTTTCTGCAGCAGTGAGAAAATGAGGGGATAATAATGTTAAGTTCCAAGCTACCATTTAAGTTATTTAAGAATTACTGAACTTCTGAAAGATGAGTAATGGTGACTTACCTTGATAATGCAGCACAAGGAATCCAGAATTGAGCCGTTGGTCACTGCGGAAACGAATTGATATCTGGTTGCTCCAGCTGCGTAGAACAAGGCCCCTCATCAACACAGACTCATTAGCAAGGATGAAGGGTTCTTGGCCACCCGTATCCTCTACTGTCACCTGTTCCCCTTCCAACACACTCACATTGAGCACCTAAAAAGAAACAATGCCACGAAGATTAAATGCAGGCCATTTTGCTGTGTACAATATTATGGCATGATAAAATGCTCCAGTGAATGCTCCTTTCAACACTTTCTCATTTAAAAAAGAGAAAGGACAGTACATAAAGATAACAGTACATATTTTATTTTTAGCACAACACATTCAACCTTTTCCTTTTTAAAATGTTAGTAGTTTGTATAACTTGAACTCAAATACTCAGAAAACTTCATTCCATACAAACCTGTAGTGTTCATTTACAAAACAAGACATATTTCAATCAGGCTTTCAATCCCGTCATAGGGCTGAAACAACATTTGTCAAAGTGTTAAATAAGGCAGAATTCGGATTCTGGTCAAATATCAGTGCTGTGTCTGATAATGTAATCCCAGAATCCTGTTTCACAGGCTGTAAAATTTAGCCGGACTTTCTGAAGCGGTCCTTAATTCGTTTCATTTCCTATTAAGAGTGGAAGAGTTATATCGTTGACAGCTGTGAATCTGAGCAACTGGCTATAACTTATAAAGTCCCCCAGAGCTCGGCTCTTGGACCTCTGCTATTCAAATTGCAACTCTCGCAGTTATTAAAGTGAAACACAAATGTATGTTTTTCTGTTACAAGCAGTTTAATAGACTTACTGTCTCAGTGTCTGCAGTGAATAGAGAGAATTTTCTGCAATTAAATGAGGCAAAAATGTGGTTATTATGTTTAGTAAGAAAGACTAGAGTCGTGGGCTGCACGGTGGCGAGGTGGTTAGCACTATAGCCTCACAGCAAGCAGGTTGCCGGTTTGATCCCCGGCTCGGGCGGTGGCCTATCTGTGTGTAGTTTGTATGTTTGCATGTCTGTGTATGTTGGCCCTGTGATAGGCTGGCGACCTGTCCAGGGTGTACCCTGCCTCTCGCCCTGTGTAGCTGGGATTGGCTCCAGCCCCACCGCAACCCCGTTCAGGAATAAGCGGAAGAAAATGGATGGATCGACTAAAGTCGTTGTCAGTAAACACTGTGTGAAATAACCATTAAAATCACAGACTACGTTTGTATCCTTATAGAGTTTTGATAGATTCAGATTTTAATTTAAACAGCCACATCCTTTTACCAAGGCATGTTTTTACTAAGTCAGAAACATCAGCAGAAAAAGGTTTTGTCTCTCAGAGTGACTGGGAGAACCTCATCCATGCATTAATCACTTCCACTCATTGAAGAATGATGAAATATGTTAAAATATATCATATGAATTTATTTATTATTAATTTAATTTATTATAATTATCAAGTGTGCCGCCATGATAAATATTGTAGGTGTTGATAGGTCTGCTGTTAATTCCTCGAAATTGTAACTTTTTTTATACATATTATCTACCTTGTTTTTGTTGTTTTCTCTATTTATTTATTAGTTTAATTTCGTTTTAAAGTTTGTTTTAATGGTTCCTGCACCCTGCAATAACTTAAATTTTTTTTAACTCCGCCAAGGAGGTTATGTTTTTGCCGGCGTTGGACATGCAATAGATAAGAATTGATCTATAGACGTGAAATGAGCATTGAAATTGTAGCTGAGTTCATGGCGAATCGGAAGTATGCCAATGGTTTTCATGTATCTTCAATAGTTACATCAGCGGAAAGCGTTTTACACCTAATAACTTTACAACTAAAAAAATAATGATAACTTCATTCCAAAGCCTGAGGCTATGTTTTTATGGTCAATGAATCTATTAGAGTATATAAAATCAATATATGACAGTTCTTTTAGTAGAAAATACTGTAAAGGGGGCCGGTCATGCTTGGGAGAGGTCTGCACACTCAGAGTACTTTTTCAGTTTTTTATATAAAGCACTTGTCAAGTAAATGTGTCACACAAATAAACTTGCCTCGCCTTGCCTAGTTTGGGGTGGTGGGGGGAGGGGGGTCACCCCAAAATGTTCCACTGAAAATCCTGAATTTATTTATTTCATTTTTGGATTTGGTGATTGTGATATGAGAGATAATTTCAGCTGTAAGAAGCACTGAAGTTTTCCATTTGAAGTCCTGGAAGCCAAATCCATTCACGTATCACCTCTCCATGTTTTCATTCCCACTTTTTACTCCAAATACATCTGCAGCTGCAGGTTACACTGCTGCCAACAAAATAGGTTTGGTGCACAGAACAAAACCTTTAATCCCTTTCGGCAGCAATAATTAAATTATCCAGATAAGCTTGGAATGCAAAAGGAATAAAATGAGTTTGATAATTTTCTATGTTTCCATAATTTATTGTAACCTCTAAGTTTTCTATGGATTTTTTTTTTCCTTTTTTACTGCATTTTACATAAAAGTAAACCTACAGAGTTAAGTCATACCCTGGTTGAATCAGTCAACAGAGATAGTTGCGTTAACCTACTTTAAACTTGTGACAGGCCACATGGTAGTTAGTTACCTCATAGTAGGAAGGTTCTTGGGGATCTTGTTTGGGGTCTTTTAAAATAGAGATTACGTTCTCCTTGTGTATTCATGACTTCCTCCCAATTTGCAAAAGAAAAAAAAAACACTTTAATTGGTGCTACCATATTGATTGTAAAATTTAATGCTCGTTACCTGCAAACATGATAAAGCAGATATAGAAAAACGTTGAGAGAAAATGCATGGACCAAGAGATCTGTAAGTTATTTTATAGGAAGTATAATTAGGTATTAAACTGCTTTCTGTTTGAATATTTAGTATTTATAGTATTGCATCCAGAAGATCTCTACAGGAGAATGAGGTCATGGTAACTTCCCTTTTTCCCACACAAAGGTTTGTGTCTAAAGTGGCATCAAATTTAAGTCACTTTAAAGTCATTGATGTTGTGGTTTCATCAGGAGCAAACCTGGATGTCATCTACTGAGAGCTACATTTTCACTGCATTATATAAAAAATATGATTAAACATTAGTTTATAAATATTTTAGAGAATAAATAAAAATAAACAGAAGTCAAATTATTATTAGAAATAAGGAAAGCATCAGTGTACATACAGTATCTGTAGTAAAAAAAATAATGAGCTATTTGAATAATTCATGCATTAGAAGGTTAAAATCGCATTGATAGTCAATACATCCTGTAGAGGAATTTCATGTATCAGCTGAATTACCTTGTTCTTAATTAATGTCTAGCTGAAAGGTCTGACCATAAGGCTCCTAAACTGATGTCATTTTGACCTTTAGTAAACCATCTGCTAAGAACTTGTTTGTTGTAGCCTAAGCAAGGCCAGCGTCTTTCTATCAGGGAAATGTTTAGAAAATAGATTGTGACCATGTGTCTCCTACAATCCCAAAATGGTTTAAGATCAAAATACATCTGTTACAGGCAGAGAATATAAATCTAGTTTATCCGAGGAATCAAGTCAGCTAGTCCAGGCCAAAGTCCAGACTAAACATGCAGAAGCATTAGCTGTTTGTCCTCTGCCTATAGAATTCATGATATGTAAGTGTAATACCTCTGGTTTCCATAAGACAAAATGTCAGGACATTTGAGATTTTCTGTGCAACAGATTTGCATTAAGCCAGGTCATGCCATTCCCAGGGCATGCCAAACCGTCAAGACTCCGATGCTATAAGTTAAATTTAAATGAGGTATTTTATTATTTCAACATGATGTTGCACGATTTTGTTTCTTTTTATGCTCTCGTATGTACTTAATGCCTGTTTTACATCTTACTGTATTGCTTTCAATGTTATATTTAAAGTAGATACTTTGAACAGTCTTGTATGTTAAATCTAACTTGTATTGTCTTCCCTCATGAGTCTTCTGTTCATATGAGAGATCTTTATTTAACAGCAGTTGTTTTTTAAAAAGTTTAATCTACCAATGTTTGCTCTAAGAAATTGGGTCACATGCTGTTTTACTTTTCTTACTTCTCTACCAACACAATTACATAGTGATGTATGCAGTGTAGTCATTTTTTTGTTAACTTGCTGCCGGACAGCAGACATGGCTATAAGTGATTGTAGGATCCGTCTGGGTCATTCTACTTATGGTTTGTTGCACAAATGATTCATCCTCTTGCTGTGTTCTCATTGTGCCTGTAAGCAACTCTGTCAACACTGTTTTATGTTTTCAACAGGTTGAGCAGCATCTGCAGCTAAATCTGGTGAAGGAATCTCAAGAGTACTGCAGGTAGTTAAACTGCCTGGATAATGGAATACTGACACCCTTTCATTCCCAGAAGTACTATGAAATAGGACTGCTGGTCTAACAGAGGGTCATGATTATTTATCCATATGATAAAAGAGAATGCTTTCACCTTGCATTTGTAAGACAACTAAAAATGGTACTGGGTTTGATAGCATTTCATCAGAGGTATTCAGCTCTTGTCTTTGTTGTCTTACTTTTATTATATCCCTGAACACAAAATGTCTAGGATACTATGCTTCAGCCCAGATCCTTTGTGTGAGTGCGATAACTCAAACAATTTTTACAATTGGATATTGATACTCAGTATGTCTGTTAAGGGCCCCAAGGGGACAACCTTGGTCAAATGTAACAGTTTTGGGTTTCCCCAACAGGTGGTGCAGTATGCATAAAAAAATAACATTTTTAGCTATATCTCTGGAAATACTTGTCTCATTGACTTCAAATCAAATGCAAATGAAATGTCATGACCTCAGGATGAATCCTGTCCTGACGTCATACCTAGCTGGTTCAAAGTTTTGACACCAGGTGGAGCTTTGTGACTGAAGATGTGCGGCTTTATATTATTGTATTGTGTCTATTTAACGATTAGAGAATAGAAGGATTGGGGGTGTTGGGGGATATACCCCTGGCTGTTGCTTCTGACGGCATAGGCCTTGTTGGTTCTGTTAATGTCATAGTTGGGATATGTTTCATTTGGGTTTCTTTTCTAGTTAATAGGTTGGCATCTCTGGAGCCAATCCCAACAGACAATAGGCGAGAGGCGGGTTACACCCTGGACAGGTCGCCAGCACAGATTAATTCATAATAACTTATATCCAAGTTACGGAATTCCTAACATTTACATTTAAATCTTGACTTATATTCAGTCCCTCATCCCAAGCATGGTGAGCGACAGTGAAATGCTCCTTTTTAACAGAAATGGGGAAAAAAGAACAAAATGACCTTATAATCTAAACATAACATGTGTGCTGCTTGCAAAATAAAGTTATCTGCATCAATATTTTTCTCCAGTTCAGTATTTAAACTCATAAATGAATGAGGTAGTTTATTGGTCATTTAGAAGCTTGAATGTTTAGCTAGTTTTCTACTGTACTGCTTTCTGTGCTTATTAACTACAATGGGATTTTATACTTTTAGTTTCTGATAACAGCTGCCCGCTACAACCAAGAGTCATGAGTCATGAGAATACAGAGAGCTGTGGGCTGGACTGTAAAATAATGAATTAAAACACAGTATAATGAGATCTATGCAATAACGGATTGGAATTTATGGAAATTTTAAAATCATGTAAAACACAGTTATTACACTTGTCACAGCTCACAGAACATGATTGTTCTAAACCAACTTTGGACCAGAGGGGAAATTAATCTGTCTGGAGAGACAAGCGTCCCATCACATCCAATTCAGTTAAATGTGTATCATCTTGTAGAGGAATTCCTGGCACATTCTCAAAGCCAAGGCTGTCATAGGCAGTAGGCTCAGGTATGCCATGAGGCAGAAAAAGGTTTGCCCTTCATAGGCTGGTGTCCCTTAGGTAATATGTGTGCAGGAGTGTTAGAGCACCAGCCTGGAAAAGCAGAGACACAGGACAGGATGAGCCCTATTCACAAAGGTGGCAGCAAAATGAATTTGGTCACGTAGACTAACTGTCACTCAGTGAAACAGGAGCTGCCAGTGAGTGAAAGAAGGCTAATAGACATGGTGAGACTGAGCTTAAAGGTGACTTATGCCAGAATGATCCACGAAATCAGCTACTTTGATGGATTATTTATATTTTACTTATATATTTTCTTTTTTCTAACACCCCCTTAACACCACTCTAACTTGGATGTGCCTTTCAATCCACAATAGAAAGGGAATCAAGAACACTTTTTTTTTTCTATTTTCATTGTGTTTTCTATATTCAAACATACAAATGAACAGCTACATAATAAGATTACTGAATGTCACATTATTGTAGAATCTCCCTCAAGGGTAGTCACAATAACAAAGCCTTAAGCATTATTTTGTCTAAGTTAGACGACCTGAAAATTTTACTTTGGCTTCTTCCTCACCTTATAACGTTATCATTCTTCCTTTAAAACCAGTAGAGTAATTATTCTTAGTGTTAACATTCATGTTCAAGCAATAACAGCAATTGATTTTTCTATTTTAATTGTCTTCAAATTTATAAAATTGGCGTCATAGAAAAAAAAAATATCCTGTTTCCGATTGTTTTGATTAGTAGTTAACCTTTCCCAGCCTGGAGGCCCCATTCGATAATCTTAAAACCCTAGTTGTACAGTAACTAATATGAATAAAGCTTTTGTGCCTCATTTAAGAATTTT